>CAADRB010000001.1:5781802-6254352 GCA_900708905.1 Hymenolepis diminuta | reverse complement strand
CATTTGGACGTCCACTGCGTTCTGTGTGTCTCGGTGTCGGTGTCTCTATCACCACGTTTGAAGTCACCAAACCAACGTTTTATTGTTGTTTCTGATGAAGCGGAGTCCCCATAACACTTTTCAAGCCATTGCTTCGCTTGAACGGTATTTTTTCCCATCAAGAAGCAGTGTAAAATTAAAATACGAAATTTATTTTTGATCCATAGTTTTGAAAATAACAAAAGTAGTGTCACTCTTAGCACAATAACTCACAAACTAATGAATAGGATATCATGAAATTTAAACGGCTGTCTTTTGAAGGTTAGTATTAACTGAGAAAAAGGTGACTGCAATAAAACTAGCGCCATCTATGTGTTAGGCCCGGGACCTTTCAGCCTTTGTGTTAAGGTACTGAGCCATCAACAGGAGAGCAAGCAATTAAAAAAGACTGACAAAGTCTGGATAAAAGCAAAATTTGACAGCTTAGCAACGAAGGTTATTAATTGGGAGTTAAATGTAGATTGCATTATAAAGACTAAAAAGAGAGATTACCTCAAAATTAAGTAACAGGCTGAGATCGATGAAAAGACATATTTATATAATGTTTATATTCACGTCAAATACCTCTTAACTGGTACGACTGGGCAACCTTAACTCTACAAGAATTTGTGCTTATGACAAGTGTGTTATTTCAGTAAGGAGATCAAGTTCCTTGCAAACGGAATTACCCTGATTACTTACTATTTGAAATATTTAGATTAAAAATAGAAATATTACCAATTTATTAACCCTTTTAATCTAGTGTCGTAGGCTGATAGAAAATTAATAACAAAAACTTCCACGAAACATTTAATGAATAATTAGATGAAATTTACTTTCGCAGTTGGTCAACTAGCCAATAAGCTTTGAAGGCAGAAAACAAAGGTTAAATGAAAAGCAGAAGTATTAGAGATTCAGGAAGTGAGGAAATGTGTACTGTTTCTGAAAATCAAATATTATAAGGCCAATTTGTGATGGCTTGACTTATTTTCATTATCTGATCTATTAACCTCCCCTATATTACTTCGGAGTACATTATAAATTCCTGCGTTCATATGTCCTCCCATTTTAATTTTCACAGGAAATAAATAATAATCTTTCTGAAACAACTTCAGTCAAAGAAAATTAGGACTTCCAAAATTTATTAAAGTTGAACAAATAAAGAAAGTTAAATGATATGGAACCGCCTTCCATAACATTATATACTTTTGAAGGAGCCATTTTTTGTATAATTATAATTAATGTCAATTAACAATTGACCAGATGTATAAGTCGAGCTTGCGCATATGCCAAATTAAAGAGCGTGATGTAGACTAAAGCAATGAAGAGAACATTTAGGGCGAGAACATAGACCAAACCCAGGAGGAGGCTGATTCCGCCCGAATCCCCACAGGACACTTTTGTAACTGCGGCGTAGGCAATATGCGCATCTTGACATGGCAGCAACACTTGAGTGAGTCGCATGAACAGTTTATCTCCATAATTTTTTATAAATTCGATGATATAATTCGTCATGACATCATATTCACCTGCCACCTTGCCTAAAAGTTCCTGTTCGTCGTTGGCTTTCTAAAAGTGTAAACATTTGTTACTTAATAAAATAAGTAGCATTATTATTAATTAGCTAAAAATGATCGTCTCTCATGGTCAATCATTTTAATGTCTTTTACATTTTCTGGAATAATAAAATAACTTTACTTATTCATATTTTCAGACACTTACCTATCAATCATTTTGACTATGTACACGTAATTCAATGGAATTGTAATTGCAAGACTGGGAAATGGTCCCATGGTGACTATTATCTACCGATAGTGGAGGCAAAACAAGTCAGCCCTAGTGTGAAATCCCTCTCCAAAGTCATGTATTCTTGCTTATTTTTATTAAAACTGACTATATTTCTCTGAAGTATTTAAGCACTTGTGAAGTCTCTTATATATTTCATTTATCACTTGCATATATACATACCGAAATTGTGATTTTGAGTACTGTAATTGTTTCCGCAACTACTTTCTTCATATCTTCAACATGGGTTTCAGACTTTTTCATTGCTTCGTGTGTGTCAGTAAGGGATTTTTTCAATTTCTCCATCTGTTGAATAACACCTTCAAGGGAATCTATGGGTTTGATGAAGGTTGGATCCGAAGCTAGAGCAGTTTTGAGATTGGAATGGAGATTTTTGAATTCCATTATATTCAACTGGTCAGGATGGGATATTTTTAAAAGTTCCTTGACGAAAGTAAGAAAAAAATGGTTGGCGTCTTTAAAAAGAGAAACAATTCTATATAATTTATTGTGTTATAATGTTTGAAACTATTTTTATTTTTCAGATATAGGGATGAATAATGAAGATCCGAATTCGTTTTTATAATAAAGTACCTTGATATCAACCTTGTCAAATGCTTCATTTAACTGTTTTTGCATATTGTCAAGCTCATCAGCTCTGGGTAATTGCGAAGGAACATCCAGTTGTTTAATTTGATCAATCAAAGATCTAGTCGTCAAATTCAAGATCATAAGTACAAATGTCTAAGTTTCATCAATAAAATCAATAAATCAAATTCAATTGCTATTTTAAAGCACGTAAATAGATAGAAAATTTTCACAAACTCTCTTCCTTGATTGATTCCGTCTGCCACTTGATTGCTTTCGACAAGTTTTTCAACATCCACCAAGTTATCATATCCGACAGAACGCAATAATCCAACTCCATGTTCAACTGTTGATCTGGCACAAACATTATTTAATGCATAAAGTATGTTCCTGGGAGATTTGAGGTTAAGAAATTCTCCAGCATCACCTAAACCATCTCCCTCCATCATTGACTTCCATAGGTGAGCAATGTAGCCATTCATTACAAAGTCAGCCTTACTTATCGCACTTTCGCGAACTACATAAATGCATCCTTCACCTAAACAAGAATATTTCTTATTGTTGAGGGATTATAAATGTTGATTGTTGGGTATTTATTCTGCAATGATGTTTTAATAAGCTAACTTAGACGAACCAGAAACTAGTGTCATGGAGAAGAGCAGAACTGCAGTAATGATTGCAAGCATAAGTAGAATTGGAATGAAAAGAATTGAACAGCAGCAGATTGGACCTTGTCCACAAATGTCTTTCTTAATCTTAGGTGCATCTAATAAAAATTGATTTCTCACTGTGATTTGTGTATTATTCAACTGAGATGTTTAAATAAATTGAATTTACTAACCATTAAATTTAGAGCTTGAAAATATGTGTCCCGTTAGGGCGCGGAATATTAAATGTACTGCAATGAGAGCAGCAATAATCAGCATGAAAATAAAGACTCCTCCAAGGATGTAGAACCCAATTCGAATAAATTTTAAATATTTTGGGAGCTCCTCTTCAACAGTTCCTATAGTATCGTCAAGATTTTTCATTATATCCTTCGACATCTTGTTTGCATCATCCCAAAATTGGTCTATGGGTTTCATGGTTGAATCCAGATTTATCTGCTTCTGGACTGAATCAACGATATTTTCAGTAGATCCATGTATGTCTGCTATTGCTTTTTCTATATCATTCATTTGGTTTTGAAGGTCCATTTGCATAGTATTTAAATGAGTAATAAGTTGATCCGTTGAATCTGTATTAATTGCATCTGGTTCAATTGGACAAATAATTTTGTTGGTTTCTTTCTAAATAAAAAAGTTTTATTACTATTGCAATATAGTAGACAGAGCTTACTGAAAAGCATGAAATGTACCTTTAATTGGTCACACTGTCCGGGTGCTTGACAATTGGGACTGGTTCTATATGCGTCATCAAACTCCTGTTTAGTTATTTTCATTGAATCTCTAAGATCTGTAATTTCAATCTTCACTGTTTTTATATTTGAGGCAATCTTCGATGTATAAACTTTAAATTTATCAACATTAGCCAGTGTCTCTTTTCCTTTTTGAAGTACTTGACCTACTTCTAAATGGATTAGAATATTATCAACTGTCATATTAATTTGACTAGACATTTCTCCCTAAAATAGAAAAATAGAAATAAATTTTACGTTTTAAAACAGAGTTGGCTAGAGACTAAGTTGTTTGCCTATAATTTCATTCAAGATAGGTGATTGGGGACTTTTTTGCCATTTTCTTCGTGAACAACAATTATTTTCTAAAGTATATTTACAACTTCGAATGACGTTCTCAATCACTTTGAAGTTAATTAAAGATAAGGTTTTCAATATGTGGGTCACATCATTAATTATGGAGCTTTACGAATGCTGACAGAAGCTAATTTGTTATGGATATCTGCTCATGAATTCTAACTCGCTTAGTTAACACGCTTATTTACTCCTTGGTATTGCCTTCTACACTTCTAGGATATTAACATTGCTAGGCGAATATGTCATCAATCAATCATCGTACGCTGATTTCCTTATCAAAACAACCTTTTGATCCAAACCATTTTCATCTGTCTAGCGTGATCTTATTATAAGCGAAACAGTTTCCTCATAACAAAAAAAAATAGGATGATATTCAAAGCAAAATTTCATATTTACATTGATCTTCCTCAAAAGAGCATCAATTGAATCTGACGTTTGCTTTTTCCCCATAGTTATGCCTCTATTAAAGAATTTTGCCATATGTTCTCTTGTAATTCGCAGTCCATCTGGTAATGTGAGAGGAATTTCTTCTGAAGGTTTTTCAGGCTTAGTCTCCAAGTAATTCACAACCAGAGCCGTGGAACTGAAGTAGATTATGGTCAAAATTACAGATGCTGCTAGAAAAGTCACTCCAAGAGCTAACACAATGAGATAGACAATGCGATGGATTCGTCGTTTGCTATGAGTTTCGGGCGATTCTTCTGTGATGAGATTCTCCAAAATTTCTTCCTAAATTGAAATAATTGTATACCGATGTTGATTACCCTGAGAAAATAGTAATGAACACCTAACTAATTGTGTGATTCTGGTATTTTAAAACAAATTCCCTAGAAATACGTTCTACTTAAATAAACAAATCATTTTTAAGTTTTACATTAAATGAACTCGAATGAACCCAAAATTTAAACCGATTCTGAAGTCCAAAATTTTGAAGCAATATTTGTGAATTTGGTTTAGCTTTATAAAGACCGACACAATCCATTTTCATATAAGAGAATAAAACATAATTCACTTTACGAAACTGGATAAAGTTGATCATTTTTTATGAATATTTTAAAAATTTATCATTTTAACAAATTTTAAACCAGTCTCTGACAATAAGGATCGATAAATTTCTGTATTATAGAATTCATAAGTTATCACGAAATTTTAAATCCATTACTGTATTTGAGCCTTTATGGAGATCTGAATAGTTGATTCTCTTACACCAAAGGATACATTTTCAATGGCACATCATTTGGAAAAAATTTTAATTGGTAAGTAATGTCGATTAGCCATGGAGGTGTCTTCTTGATCCACATGTGGTTTATTTTAATTTGTGTGAATGTTATATTTTGCCTAAAACTAGTTGAATATACCTGAAACTGCTAGTAAAATTCTAAAACGAACTCACTTTAAGTTGTTTTTTTTTATTATTTACTATAAATATTTAAAAGAATTAGATAGCATTCAATATTTTTAAAAATTCTAAAATTCGTTAAACCTTAAATTTATAAAGAGAGTTAAGTATATTAGAGAACAAAAAAGCTAAAAGACACATTGATTTGATATAAAATTAAAGTAATAATAATATTATTAGCAAAAATAAATGATTACCGTGATATTTTTAATTAAATAATCAACAAAAGTAATATGGTAATATTTAAACAACCTCTCCCTTCCTGCCAAAGCTTCCGTAATTTTTAGTTTTCCTGTTCTTCTTTGACTGAAAGAGAAAAAATAAGTCGGTCTTTTGGGATGTCTGCCAATCTTGTTACCCCGCAAAGAAATGTATGTACCTTCTTGATTCCACATCCTAAGCAACAACAACTGGCGAACTGCAAAATAACAACAGCCAAAAAGACTCCAATAGTTATAAAAAACAGGACGGGTTCCCGGTTAGGATGAGAATGTGCGTCATCCACTCCAGCTTTTCCGCCACCTAACGATTCCGGAATCTCTTTCAATATCGGTAGAGGTATCTCTTTAAGCATCAACGCCCGCTTTGCAAAATCAATCGTTTTTCCCATCAGATCTTTTGATACATCAAATTCTGTTTCACTCGTTATGGTCGTTGACACTTTCTCAAAGGCAATATTCAGCAAGCCACCATTTTCAACCCGAACTATCCATTTCAAGATTGTGGCCACTGTCCCCATTAATGAAAACTGTAACCCCATTGTTGGCTACGTCTATTCTCCAAAAATACAAGTAAAATTATGATATAATAAATAGCATTTTGTAGGCGAGATACGTCTCGTGATTTACACTATCACTACGTGTGATAAACCGGATTTTTTAAATTTTATATCGGTTATCTCTAGGTTATAATTTGTTGAAATAAATTTAAAAAACACTCCGAATAAATATCGTTTGTTCTGCGTCAATTCAAATAATTTTAAAACTTTTTATATGCTTCTAATAGCACGTTCATTTATCCCATTTTAACCCAAGTTGAAAACAGTACATGATTAATGTATTTTAATAAAGGAATATGTGAAACCCTCTGTTCTCTTAAACTATGAGCTTAATGCTTATGTACGTTAAATAGGTGATCAAAGTAAGAATAACAGGGTCATCGGGACAGAAATCAAGCGGAAAATGGAGTCACGAATTATCAACTGTAAAATTAAGTCAGCGTATTAAATATATGTGCTTCATACTCAAGTTCAGTCCATATGGAGACGCACACGTATGCTAATCCGACTGTATTTCCTATCTCCAAAACAATTTCCTCATGAAATGAAGATAAAAACATGGCACTTACTTGAAGACCAACATCAACATTACGTTGGTGCATAAACTTTTGCAGTGTACTGTAACGTGTCGAAATAGACCACCCCAGAGCGAAAGCGAAAGCACAATTTGCATAAAAATGTTCATTTTGAGCATTAAAGTGACCGAATTCAAGCGTATTACTATTTTTATAAAGATTAGCATCCTATACTATATTTTAATCATAAAATTTTTACCTGGTTATATTCACTTTGACTACAAATTACAATATCACACGAATTCTTATTTAAAAAAATGAGAAAACGTCACTGATTTAGATCGTCAGTGAAAATCACCACAGTCTCATTTATCTCGGACGGCAAAAAATGTACAGAGCCAAGGTACGGCAATATATTCACTTAGTCTGCTAATTTTGCAACATAGATTTTCTGGGATGGCTTATTTCTAAACCTCGGGCTATGGTGTATAACCTAAGGGAGAGTTTCTATGTGCGTAGACTTTTTAAAATAAAATTTAATCTTATAAAATCGATTCAGTAAGGGTTTTCAGGGTGTTCAAATTTATTTTCCACCAGTTTAATCGGTGTATAATCAACCGCAGTTTTGTTTTTTAGTTCTCTTAAGAACAACTGTCATGACATCCACAACAAAATTAGTCTTTAGAAGGGATTGGTGGTTAAGAGTTTTTATCCCTGAATTGAGGAGTTAGGTTAAGATATCTTCTTACTTATGACGATGTTAACCGCATGAAAGGATTGAAAGATGGCATGATAATGTAAATCAAGATTTACCGTGAAAACCCAAACACGTGTATTGAAGTAGAGGTCGTGTACATTAGTAGATTGATTGATAAAGTCTTGAAGTGAAAATGAGAGATGAGACTGGGATCATAGAGCACCGTCTGTAATACCGAAGTTTCAGGGTTAAACAGACGATGAATTTACTTTAGATAAAAAGTGAGAAATCACCGAATTATTCGGTACTTGTTTCAAACTTAAACATTTAAATGAATTATTCAACTTAGATTAGGTCGTTCCAAATTCACCCCAAGTTAGCATAACAGATGATTAGATCAGGTCACAACAACCCAATGATAAAATTGTGTATCAAGAAGACTACTTGTAGGATGATTCACTACCACGGAATAATGCTAGCTGACGTTGTGAGAAAAACTATGTGCATCTTTATAAGTATCTCATTTATGAAAAATGGGGGTCGTTACGGACGGCTGTAAAGTTTTAGTAAGGTAGACTTCATATAAGCTTAATAAATATCTGATTCAAAAAATTTAAACTTTTTGAAATGCAAAGTAGGGGCATAAGATATCTATTATTAATAGTAATAATGCGTGAGTTGACTGAAACTACGTATCATCAATGAAGTAGCATCAGTTAGACTAATTACGTCAGAATTATAATTGAACAGTGTGCCCAACAGGCACGGAAGGGTCGCGATCAATTAACAGGTCACAAAGTTACGCGTTCTGTACTTAATAGTGCATATAAATTGAATATACTAATCAAAATTCCCAAAAAAGGGGGGAGGGATGGAGATAAGCACCAGAGTTTTACAACAGAAAGGCTTCCTGATACGATCTATGAATACAATAAGTGATGGTGAATCTTCTCTAATGCAAACATATGGATTAAGTTAAGACGAAAGAATTTAAAAAATTCGCTTCATTTGAAATAAATATGACCTTCAGCCTACATAATATATGGTTGTTTCCTAGTAAATAACTGCACCGTGATTAATTTTAACTTCTCATCTAACTAAATAGAAATGAGTTTTCTATGTTGGTTATGGTCTCATTATGACGGAGGGTTCAGTAAAGATGTATATTAACTATCTTTGGCAGCCTTAATAATAGGAATAGAATAGTATTGCGAAGTAGAAAATGAAAGGGACGATGCCTGGACGGTGAATAACCAACTAACTAACTACCAATGATCATAATATTGAGAATAAAGCATTTTGTATTAAGATTTAATGAGATAGTTGTGTACCTTTTATTCTAGTGATAAGTGACAATAGTAGTTTAAAGATATGATTTAGACACATAAACTACTCACCGGTCCAATGGCAACCAAATTAGAAAAATCTTTATAGAGTGGTTACATTTGACAGTTTGAAAGTAGGCTGATGCATTTTTCATTTTTTAAAATAAATCTTACAACTGCTCAAGAATATTGCCTAATATGCACATGTTTTAGCCAACTGCACATATCTCTACATTTCATTTACCCCCATAAGATTTTTTATTCCAATTCTTAAGTGTGACGGTATAAAATTTACATTTATGTGGCAAAAAACACTATATTTTCTAACTAATGGAGCACCGGTCTGATTAAAAAAGACAGAGTATGATAATTGAAGCATTAAAAACACAGTTAGAGGGAAGGAAACACGAAACAGCTATTGGCTCTTTTAAAACAGCGGAAAATTATGTGAATTACGTGGAATGAGGAAAGAAAGGTGAACTTAAACATAATAGTTGCATGTCACAGAAAAAATAACAGACTGTTCTGTAAGTAAGCAGCTTCATACACATGTGCAGTTAGTCTGCTCAGAATGGAAAAAATCATCAACTCCAAAATATAAAGTCTGAAATGTCACTCATTATATTTGCGGCGATTTTCTAAATCAGTGAGTGCTAAATACTGTTCTAAATCCCAGAAACTCCGTTAAAACCATTGAAAATAGACCCCAAAGCCACTTATTTCTCGTACTAATTGAATAAATGGTATTCAATCACTCTTCTGTCTTCTAAATTTGAGAAGATTAAGGCCAACCATTTCAGGTTTCCCGGTTTGTAGTTTTATACCTTGAACGCTTCAGTTATAAGTAAGAATCACTAACAGCGTCGCAAAATGGTGATCCTGCGAGCAACTGACTTTTCTTTATGCTACTCTTCTGATGTTAACAGGACCCTGGTGCTTCTGGTGACTCTTTAAATCATAAATTTGGCCTTCCTGCACCTTTTCGAAATTTCATATTGTTAATTGCTACATGTATCTGTTCCAGAGAAGAAACAGGACCGAATCCAACTTTCCAATTTCTACCACAAAAAATCGGCTCTCCTTTTTTCCAACTCCTATTGGTCGAATCCTACCAGTCAATTCACACAATCAGGTCCTCTCCATCTACAGCTCCTCCCACTTTCTGTATTACCCTATTTCTCTCTTTCACTGATAAGTTGCATTAAAATATTTTCCTAATATATCCATTGTTTGTTTCTTACTGTAGCACTTTCCTCTCAACAAGTTCAAACCCTAAGACCTCTTCAAAGGAAAGGTCATTTAAATTGCATCCTAAGAATAAAGTTTTGTGACTTTTCGCTCAATCGCTTTCATCCCTACAAACTTAAATTGTTCTATTATGAAGCTAAAATTTTTAAAAGTAATAAAGATCATTTATAAAATCCAACTACTACCAAACGAAAATTGTGAAAAATCGAATAGATGAATAATTTAAACAGTTAAGCGTGGTACACGTGATAATCAGTTTTCATACTATCTGATCAACACCTTATTGGAGTGCTAATCAGCTCAGCTCAGCCAAAAACCACCTCAAAGGGAAGTGAAACATGATTATTCATATGCAATCATTCACATATTAAATTTCACTAACATGGAATTAATTCATGTGGTTGAAGTTAATTTTTCCAATATAAATTTGAAAACTTCGTAGTTTTGTTTAATTTAATTAAATTTGTTTATCTCAGGATTTGAAAAGATGCAGTCTAAAGTTGCTTAATTACTTACTGACAGAGAGGAAGATTGATAGGGGTATTCAGACACCTGAATTCAGGACCCGCGACAACACGTCTTAGATACTCGAAAGATTGACTCATGTCAAACAATGCACTACTATTGAGGCCATTAAGCAAAGTGTAAAACGGAAAACCAATCAATTCCTTTCGTCTTGCATCTTAAAGTTATCTAAAAATGGGTTTATTTTCTTAGATATTCAGACAAGATGAATATTAACTATTGAATCTTTGTAATCAAATTTAGAAAAGTTAAATTTGATTTCGTGAAAACATAAATTTACTTTAGGATCTATTTTTTTTTAAAGAGAAATAGTGGAAGAGCTCAAAATATCTGCCATTTGTATTAGATGACAAGTGCGTGAGATTTAATATTATTCAGTAGTATGTAATTAAACAAACATGGAGCTTTTGGTTTTTAGGAGCAAGAAATACTTAATATTTCTTCTTTTATAAATATTATCATACTTATAAGAAAGACAAGTATTTGTTTTTTGGGTGGTAAAAGGGGCAACGTCCTGTCGAAATTTCATCTGACTTCCGTTGAACTACATCTGGGAAAGTTTTAAAGTTATCTTTTAAATACAACAGTAATTTAACATCAATGTTTCCCATCATTAGTTAGTTACTTCTTTTCTTCTTTCATTTATGAAAGATATTAATGATTATCCATAAGTATAACGATCAAAGTATGAAAATAGACTGCAACAAAGAGACGGGGAGAGAAAGGCATTCTGGAAAAAGTGAATTCTTCGTTTTCGATAAAGATTTATATTTACAATAATAGCCCATTCTTGTTTAACTAAATGAAGGCTACAAATATGTTATTGTAAATCTGTTATCAGTTTCTGTTTGTGCGTGAAGCCATTGAGCTGAATTGTATTTAAAAATCAATTAAAATGCGGATATCTTTTGAGTGATTGGTTTGTGTCTATCTAAATATTCTTCATGTTTCCAATTGTATACGAAAGAAGTATCCTTTGTAGATGCGAGGTGACTAAATTTCCTAAGAGAATCCAAATTTAAAATTATTTTTCCCTACATTGAGCAAAAGAAAAGACGATCACTGAATATGATTCAAATAAGCAATTCTGCTAAAATTAACAAAAATTTATGAAATTATAATTGTATAAAACATTCAATGCGAGGACAGTCTCTACTTGAGCATTCGAGCGATTCAGTTTTCTTTTTATTTTAAGTTACACCATAGTCATTAACCCAGTAATTTCAACTTTAATAATTGTATTGATTCAAATCCGTGATTTACGACAGACCTAATCGCATAACGTCATGCTCGGATTTACCAAAGTACTTGTGTTGTTATTTTCCCATTTATCTCATTGGTCAGTATGTAGTTTATAAAATCCTTGTTAATGCACAACTCTTACATTTATAAGTAACGTACGTACATTACGACGGCACCTGCGTACTTCCTTTATTCTATGCATCTTCGGTATTATTCTATCCTATCCCGTTGATGCTGTGTAATTTTAATATTATTACTGGTAATGTTATTCAAGGACAAAATTCCAAACACTTCTGGTTAATTCAAAATACATCCATGATTTTAATGTCATATAATTCTGAGTAGATTTTTATACTTTGTAGCTGCATATCCACTGCTTTCATGTTTGAAGTTCAAAACGAAGTGTTTTGGCGTAAGAAGTCACTTTGAATTAGACGTCAAGCACTCGTAAATTAGTAGCGCTAAAATATGGAAATATTAAATGCATCTTTGTAAGGATTTTAGTTGCATATATTATTATGCGGATTTTATTAAATAAAATAACAAAATTAAGCAAAACTTCATTTCAAATATTATATTCAATCAGAAGTATTTCTTAAAATCGAAAATAATTTGTTACCCGCGTATTTTGAATACAAATAAGGAGGCTCACCAGCAACTACCACTAACAATGAATTTCCGACTGTTTAGCAAGCTAATAAATTAAATCGTTTCTAACCAAATTATGAACTTTTGCTCGAGAAAATATTGATGATTTTTTCAAAAACAGTTGGACCAACGCCCTAAGAGTAGAATCAAAAATTCATGCAAACCTGGGAAAAATAAATTTCTCCCGTTGTATTAGTCAGGACTCTCTAATTGCTCTGGGGATGAGAATTTTAATGCAAATGCTATTTCGAGAAATTAAAAAAGCGGACTGCTTTTTTAAAACCTGTGAGAATATTTATCATATAATCCTTTTTGCTTGCGATTTTTAATGTTTTGTAATATTATTGAACAGTAACTTAGTTTCTAGATTATCGTTAACTAATAGATTTAATTCTAACAGAAATAAGAGAGCAAAATAAAGAAATGTTGTAATAGCAACAAATTAGTTTTAATTGTGAAATATAAAATAAGGTAAAACGTTTAACCATTTAAGAATGGCAAAGCAAAAAACATTAGTGAATCTATTTGGGGATCATTAGTCACAGCAACAGATAGAGAAATTTGACTGAATAAAGGGAGCTAGAAGTGAAACATAATTAGGGGAGTTGTCATACGTCAGGTCAGTTTAGTTTTGAACTGCTTGGTTCGGGACACCACAATTATTAGGTCACAATCCAAATCATCCTGGTAAAAGATCATGCAGAAGTCAGAACCAAGATCAGGAGAGAGAAAAAGGAAGGACGAAAAACGGTTAAGAGCTTGAGAGCCGAGAGGTTGCACCGAGTGTCTTTAAGCAGGCATATATGTATATATAACTCATGCGTTTTGACTATTTGAGCAGAAAAGCGGAGTTGAAATGTAGTGCTTGTACTGGTTTAAGCGAATGCTCAAAAATATAAATAATTTTGATTTGAAATGGATTACATTAACGAATGGTTAAAAAATTAATTATGAGAATCGTAAGAAGAGCAATCCTTCAAGCATCCTGAATCTTTTCAGAGGAAAAATTACATTCGTTTGCTCTTAGCTACCATTCTCACTATTTTAAAATGGGATTTAAGGTTCCTATTGCCCCTCAATTTTAAATTATTCATGGCAAAATATTTCATCTTTTCCTTCTCGAACCAAACTAATTTCTCGCAAACCTCTGTGTTGTGGATCAGTCTAAACTCACGATTCTCATTCTGTTATCTGAAACCCCGCTATGTCAGATTGTTTTTATCTGGCTCCTGTGTGGGACACCCGACAATGCCAATCATTGGACCGCCGTGTGAAATTTACGAAAGCATATACCCATCTTTATTTCGTCAAAATATACCTCTTCAAATTTTATTTGGTATTGAATTCTTTCCCCGAACCTATTTTTTAATTTTTTAAAGATAAACATTTTTCACCTTTCCGGTTGGTTATGATTGTCCAGCAAACAGACTAACAGCAATTGAATAGTAAAATTGATTAATGTGGATTGCGTTGAACAATGTAACACCAATTCCTGAAAATTCAATGAATCATCTACCTACTAAAAGTGCCATGTTGGTCAATTAAGGTCGATTATTGAGTGAAGCTCCATCAGTATTTAAACCTCTTCATCATAATTACCAGTGAAATTTAAATGTATAGACACTTCTAATTTGTTAATTTATTATTCCATTTCAACCCGAATGAGCTGAGCTGCTGGTACAAACTAGAAGAGTAATATCGGTAAAAGAAGCGATGACTCACCAACCCTGGAATGCCTCACAAAATGTGGTGAGATATAGGTCAATTAAGAAAGAATAATTAATCTAATGAATGCATAAACAGAGAGAAAATTTCCCTTAGATTTAGTCTCTACATTCATTTTGACCGTTTTCTCTAATTCTTATTCAAATATATAATCGTTTTCCATGTTTGGATGCTTTTAAATTACTAAAATGGATGAAATTTTTGCTTTTTCACCGGCAAATGTAATATTGTATTGATTTGCAAAGTACGTGGAGGTTATCAAAAGATTTTACTGAAAGTTATTTCAATCATGTGACATTAATTAGTCTGAAATAGCGATTACATGCAAAAATAACAAGAAAATTGTGACATTGACACGAGTGGATTGACAGATGTATCTAAAATGTCAGAATTAGCTGTGTAGCTAAGACATTTATTTATTTTAAATTAAACATGAATTTAAAAGTATTAGATACATGTTTATGCCCTTAATTGACCGGATATAACTAATTTATAAGTTAATTAACTAGTTATAATTAAACTAGAATATTCTTAAAGCCAATTCAGGGAATTTAAACAATTATTAAATATCATACGATTTACTATAAACAAATACGTTTCATTTCCCACCTAATTTAAATTTAGAAAAGTAATCCGATGACCAAGTTTTTAATGATCTGAAATCAGAATTTCCATTTCATTTTATTAAAAAATAGTGCAATTGAACGAAGATGCACGCAATGCGATGGATGACGAAAACTATTCTAGTATTAAGAATCGGTTCAGATCTAGATCGAAAATCAATGCATTCCAAGACTCACTGTTATTAAAATCAGCCTCTATTGTTTCCTTTTCTGTATTGCTCATGATAAAAGCGGATTTAATTATTATATTTTTTATTCAAGGAAAATACTTGCTCTTATCAAGTTCATATTAATACTTGTTTCGATTTGAGATACGCTGAAAGTTTGACCATTAAATTCTTTGCAATGATACCTTCAATCTAACAATATTGAGATGAAATCGCCTGTACACATTTTACTAAATAAGTTGCATGATAAATTGAGATTAAAGTAGAAGTTGTAGCACTGGGCTCAGCAGGCATATTTGCGATACCAGAAAACACTAGAGAAGTACTTATTAGAGTAAATACAGTGTCTGAAATCATCTCGTGGATTTTTCTTTTAAGTACGAACCGGCAAGAAGAAAGAATGAAATATATCCAACTGCTCGATTTTATGATATTACCCTTACGTTTAAGAGATAGAAAGCAAATTTGTTTTAACGGACTTCAAGACTTGAAAATTTAATTAACAACCACTGCTTTTTTCCAACCTATTCAGCCGAGCTCAGTAAGTGGATCAAAACGCAAACACTCAAGATTAATGACTTTTATCAAATCAATACATACACATATACACATAGAGGATGAAAAATGAGTGAATAAAGAGACCTCCTTCACCACAATTAGTTTTATTCAGTGACAAAATTTCTGCTGAAGGATATACCCGAATTGGGCAATTTTAATATTTTTATTGTCAATCAGTGAAAATTCGAATTCGCCCACAACATAAGCAACTGAAAAGAAGACAGTCTAAATATACAAATATTCCTCTAAAATAGATTAGAATATATAATGAAATTATCTATGTAAATTTTATCATTTTTACCGAAGCAAAACTATAAAATGCTCCATTTCAAAGCAAAATTATCGTCTATACAAAAGAAACACAAAAATATGCAATATGGTAATAGAAGAAGAGTGTTAGTAGAGGAGAAAATTGATATCTTTGTATAAAATAATGTATCATGTTAAATCTTTATGTTACATACCTCGATCTTTTGAATTTGAGCGAGTTCAAGTCCATGGTCAGAACTCAACTGCATATTAAATGAATTGAGAGGATGATCAAGGCATTTCAGAAAAAGTACCTATCGACTCCAATGTATTTTAAGAGTGAGTTCAGGCTTTCATGAACTCATTAAAATATGATTGTGAGATTTCTTTAAAAGTCTTATCTCGAATACCGAAATATCTTTAGCATATTTCTGGTTCTGTTTAAGTTATTGGATTTAATACAGTCCGGTGCCTGTCATTATAAATATAAGTATATGACAATTTCTGATAAAAATATGGTGCCGCTTAACTCTGGTCAGTCTAAAGAATTAAAATACTGATAGCTAAATACATTAACTATCTTCTTCTACCCGTTTTTTCTTCAACTCCATGTTTTGTACAATTTATAATATAATAAATAAAGTTTTAATCTGTTCGTAGTATTCTCATTCTCCTTGAAATTCTTTCAATTATTTTTCTTCAACAAATTACAGATTTTCTGTTCACAACAACGTGATTTAACTCAAAAAGACCCTTCCACCTTGTTTCATTCGGAAGCGCACATTTGAAAATTTAAATTAAAGAAGGCTAATCACTAACGCTGCTCCCCGTTTAAAATGTTTCTAAATTTTCCACATATTTGAATAAAGTACTGCACAACTCTCTAACTAATTTCCAATTTCTGTTTTGCTTTACATAATCTCTCAGATTTGAAGTAGAATTAAGTCGAATAACTGTTCATTTCAATTATTTGATTGACTGATCGTAACTGTAGCTTTAGATATCTTCCACTAAGCATGATTTAGCTCTCAAAGTTTCCATTTTTTTATAAAATTGTCAATCTAATAGTTTCATTCTTGCAACTTTTACCTTTCATGCACTACCGGCGACTCAGCTAGTAAATTCTCTATACCTAAAATCTTCAGATATTACACAGTATTGTTCCTGCTTTTATTTAAAATGATTCTACTGCCACTAAATCGCTAACGGTCCGTTGCACAAGTCATTCTTTTCCATATCGTAACACACTCTTTTCAATTTATCTTCCCAAAAATTTTGGCAAATTCGTCTTTTAATCTGCCTAGAAAGTGCCGTTGAATTCCATCACTTGCTACCTCGAGGTATGTAATCCCCATCGAGATTTCTCTTCTCCTTATTTGCTTTAGACAAATCGATAAATTATGCCAATTTATATTTCAAGAAAGTATATGTATGCATATATATGAAGAAAAATCTTTGGTAAAAGCGTAAGGATATTTAATTGGTGAAATTGTAATCTTTACTTCTTCTATTCACAGTTTGGAGAATATATGCTGTCGCTTTTATGAGAAATATTTAAAGTGACTCATATTAGATCTGATGTCTGAGATGAAGATAACATTCCTTTTGTAACGATTCAAACATCCATGATTTTATAACTGGGAATTAAACAATGAAATTTCACGTTGATCATTGTACCTTGGGGACAGAAATCCCACGGATAGAGTAAAAGTACTGCCCTCTTTCTGCTAATATTTGCATAAATTTCACACTTAACACTATAGTGCTTTTTTTGGATTCTTTTAAGATTGAATTTGCACTTTTAGAGGTAAAAATAGATATCTTTATCTGTTTTACCCAATGACAACCCGGTCCAACCAAGAACTGCCCCGGCAACTTAATTTGTTTGCTTTAGTTATGACTTTGCGTAGTCATTTCAAGTTTCTATTGAAAACTTATAACTCACAAGAAGCTTTAGTGCATGGGAGCTGAAAATAGATTTTAAAACTGCTCTAAGGCAACGAGTATGTATGGCAACGAGATGTGCTTGAAGAATCTCCTGAACTAGATCTTCAAATCAAATGAACTAATAGTTAATTGCAGAGACTCAAGTCAGCCACTTATGGCTGGTTTAATGGATACGTCTCTTCATCCCAAGCTTTAAACATTTGTGAGTCATATTTATTCATTAAATGTTTTTTCATTACATGCGCGGATGATTGCTCATTTTCACTAATGGTCAATATAGTAATTTTTTCAACCCATTGGCTTTCCTTCCCCGACCGTCATAAAATCTCTACAAACATTTCTGCCTGTATTCATTTCTACTGACAGCGCCATTTATGCATTATTGTGTTATTTTATCCAAAAAATTCTCGTGAACTGTTCATTTATGTAGTATTCTATACTGTGTTTATTGTACTGTTATAATTCTATTACTTCTGCTAGTAAGTTTAAGCAGGACCAGTTCTCCAATCCTACTTAAGAACGATTCCCATTACAATACGGACTCAGTAGCAGCGTCAATAATATTTAAATTTACTGAAAAATATTTGGGAATAAGTAATTTTTAAGTTATTAAGTCCTAAAATGTTTTCATTCGTAAATAAGTGGCGGTAACTTAAAAATTACAGTTTAAAGTAATTTAGACGCCTCTTAGTTTGAAATTAAAATTCTTTGTTTTTTTTAAGAAAGACAATAAAATATAAATAGTTTGAACTAATAAATTATACTTTTAGTTGACTAATGAATAATATGTACCATTATTATTTAAATATATACAAAATCTCATTTAAAACTAAAGATACAACTTTTAAATTCACTCTATTTGTACTCTGAAATTCTATCGCCAATAACCTTTGCACTTTATCGATATCCTTGCACTGCGTCAAATCTTTTACGTTCACTATTAATCAGTCAGTTCATATTTCATTTCCTCATAATAAAAATCACACTTCCATGGGAGTGTCATTTTGACTTAGATAGCATATAATTAAATTAAAATCAACAATAAACTAAACGTTATATTACAATGCAATTGCATTATTTATTCCGAAAGCTTTACTTGTAACATCTGGGAAAATTTAAATGCGTCCTTGAGACCAACGATGCTTTAGAGAGAAGAGGAACAAAATTAACCCTAAAGAGAGTTTTACGGTGATAGATTTTCAAATTGAGGAACTTTTATATTCAATTAATCGTCTTTTAAACTTAAATATAAAATGCTTTTAATTTTCCATCTTATGTTTACGGCAATAATGAAAAAGATACAAAGAAATTTCAGGCAAAACGAGATATTTTTATAACGCTCTTTATTGATTCGTATACTTCATCTGAAACATTCTAGATGCTCCCAGACTATCAGCCGAATGTAATCAAAAAGTTCATTTTCCGATAACCTTGGTTATATTTCAAACCTTTTATGCAAGTGACTCAGCCAGAAATTCGAGCTTCAATCAAAATTAAATAGTAGACAATGAGATTAAAACCAAAATCATTAGAAGCAAGGCCTTGATTACAAAGGCATTTCCTTTTCCTTTCTTTTCAGTTTTAGGTGTAAAAGTGTTTTCTAGCGCTTAAATATTGTAAAATATTTTGTTTTGAAATTTGCTTTTTTTTACTTATTATACATCGGATTCCACTAGGAATTACGGTAATCAGGCTTCAATGGAAAAAGATTTTGTGTTTGAGATGCTTCGCGAAGGTTTTTGTTTCAAAACTTCATCAAATGCAAATTGAGTCAGAACGAAAGCTCAAATTTAATCGTGACTGAGACAAACGGAACAAAGTCCTTGGCCTTTTATTTGACATCCTGAACTTCATGGCAAAAAACCGCAAAAATTGCAGTTTCTAAAGAATTGATTCCCCCGTTAAGGGAACTGGATCAGATGCAACAAAGCCAAAAGCTGTTAATTCTTTGTTAATATTCGCCAGACAAGATAGCAACAAAATCGTCGGGATTACTGTTCCACAAGCGTGGCGGTCAACGTGAACTTAATTAGTCCGACATCCGGATGTTCAAGTCTTAAAAAGTACAATGATTGTTGAAATTTTACATGTTAGAATTTCATCACCCTCTTGAAATTGGATTCAATAAAGATTTCATTTTAAAGAACCATTTGACAAAGCAGCGTTGCAGACTCTTCTATGCTGAGTAGGGAAGAAATGAAATTCTCCCTCCTGCGAAGAAAATATTTCTACACTTGGAGTAAATTATTTCTTTATAACTATGCCTTTGAGTGCCCGAATATTAAAGTATTTTCTAGATTTATACATTATCGAACAATTTTAATTATTTATTAAGATGTGGTTCAACTTCATATCTCCTATTAAGTTAATAGATGACGAATTTTTGTATTTTAACTTGCCTAGGAAGGCTATCAAAGAAAAATTCTATTTTTGGTAGTTTTTTAATAACCATATATTTTCATTTTAGGCTTAAAATTGCTACTACAAATTACCTTTCCAGACAATCCGATTTTTTTAGAGACAGAGTGTAGGGATGAATTATGGCCTGTATATTATATTCCGACTAGCAAAATTTCCCAGGAGAATTGTATACAAAGTTCTGGCCAATCAAGTTTTTATATTTATAGATAATAAAATAAGGAAAAATAATTAAGAAGTTACAGATTGAGCGAAGGAAAATTTATTATTTCAGAAAGGTGAAATTCTTCTAAATGACATTTTCAGAATTAAAGTTATTTGGTCTATATCTTAAATCTTATTCGACAAGATCTTACAAAAATTCAATTAAAAATTTCATTTATTCAACCTGACAATAACTTTATCATTTTAAGGATCTTAAATTTAAATTAATTTCCCAAGCTCACTTCAGTAAAGCGTTTTCTAATGCTCATATTAGGTCATGGGGCCTGTGTGTTGAGTCTCCAATTCTGCCAACCTCTGTATTAACCAGGCCTTACCAACACGGCTGACCATTCTGCTCAGTAAATATGTGCCGATAAGGATCGAACCCGTGGTCTCTAGCATAGCAACCAAGACGTCATCTCTAATGAAGAATTTTATCTCAAAATGTTCATAATTTTAAATCCCGCAGTGCGGCTTTTCAAGAAGTACATCTACCGATATAATTATTTTATGAGATTCTAATCTATGCACTATTTTCAAATCTAGTCCTTTTTTTGCACTTTTTTATTCTTGAATGTTTTATCTTCATGGATTTAGGTGTTTAAGGAAAGTGAAGACATATTTTTTGTAAAGCGTTCTTCTCGCCGTGTTTTCACACGTTATTTGTTATTTATTTTCCTTGGCAATGTAAACAGCAACGATATTTCATCTTGGAAAGCTTCTATATATGTAGAAAAGTAAAGCATCCCAGTGTGGTTTGAAGGAAGAAAAACGGTAAGAAGTAAAAATTAAGGTGTAGCATCAAAGAGTTCTACATAATTTCTATAAATTTAAAGGTATTTATATAATTAATGTAGTCCGCTATTTTGGACTGAACATTCAAATATTCTGATTTGCTTCCTGCTTTTCTTGGTAAGCATCTAGAGCTTACTAAACGTTGGATCAAGTAAAATGTTTGTCAGTCAATTTCGGTTCTCTTTGTCTAATATTAACACGAAGAGTAAAGCTAATAAGATTTTAAAGTGGCGGAACTCACCAGAGTTTACTCATGCCTTAATATTACAAACAGTGAGTTAATGAAGAAACGCACGAGTAGGATACATAATTCAAATAGGGAATAAAGGAAAAGTGAATATAAGCAGAAAATAGAGTCAGATCAGGGTAATTTCTAAATTTTTCCTTGTCCATTTTTGCAAAATTGCTCAAGTTGTTCCCTTATTATGGCCCTCAAGCATAAAGAAGCAGGACGAAATTAATATTCTCCTCGTTAAGATCTAACTAAATAGTTTACTGAATTGAGATAATCGTTTCATTTTGGGACAGCTCTTTTGATAATCATTAAGACGACGGTTTGTACCAATTAAGTCGTTTTAATATTTAAGGCAAAACCTACTCAAATACCCGATCAGTAAGCTCTGAACATTACGGATTTGAATCCACTCTAAAACTTTCGAGTCGAATTAAATTTTGAGAAATGGAAAAATGAAATTTGCTACTTATGATTTATACGGATAAGGTAATAGATGAACAGAGTGACGATTTTCAAATTAAATTATGATGGAAACTTTTAGCACCTATCTTATTTACAATTTCCTATTCCATTTTCTCTTATTAGACTATTTTTTGACTCCCGAGTTAGTCTGCCGTGAAACGATTAAAATTGCAAAATATTTAAATTTGCCGCCAAATAAAATTGATTGGCTATGTTTAGAAGAGACTACTGCAATGTTTCAATTTTGAATGAATGCAAACAGGACCTAAGAATAAACTGTTTAACAAATAAAGTAGAATAAATGAAAAAGTGCTTTGTGATATATTTAAAGATATTTATGTATGTATCCATTACTATTCACGTTTGTCAATCAAAAATATATTGACAAAAGTATGTGACATTTTTTAAACGCAAGATAAATGTATGTCATGAATTAGGAGTCCTTTTCCGGGCTTTTACAATTGCACTAATAAAATTCTTTAAGTTTAATCAAATTTCATTAAAATAAATAAGCACTTTAACAGCGTTTGAAAATTCAAAAATATGTTAAACCTTTCTATTTTAATCAGCATAAAATAGTAAATAGTAAATGTTATCCTATCTCTGCTATTTTAAAATTGCAGACTGCGGAGCATCAACCATTGGGAAAAATGGAGTAAAGCGACAAGATCAACCCTTCCTGCATAAGTAATATCTTCGATAAGCTCCGAATGTCTTAGACAAGCATTTACTACAATCCAAAGAACGAATGGTGAAATTTGAATTTTAAAACGTAAACTGCTCAGTTAGTGATATGATACAACTCAAGTCTAAAGAATAGATGAGGTAAAATTATTTGATACCTCTACATTGTTCCCCGTATCTTTATGATCTCCTCCCCTTTCTCATTTGTTGGACTTACTGTTTTTCGATGCCAATTGCTTTCCGCAAATAAAAAATTAAAAATCTTTTGTATTGCCCCGGATAATAATAATAACTTAAATTAATATTCGGCTAAAAAGGAATTCAAATACTATAGGTGAAATAACCTCATAAAAAGTATAAAACAATGCCTTACAATTGATTTTTCCATATCTCACTATTATTTTGTGATATTTTAATTTTACTATTCCATAAAATAATTTTATTTCAAGTGAAAAATCAGACTTGCAAGCCCAAGATTCCAGGCAACGCTTAAAAAATGTGTCAAGCATCCTTTCAAAATTAAAATATGACTGACAAAATCTTTTTTAAGACTTAGGGAATTCTTAATTGCGTTATTTAAAAATTGCGATGTTATTTTTATTTTTCGACCAAAAAGAAATTTATTTTACTACTTATTTTCTGAGTATTTTGCGTCTTTTATCACAAACTGGGGGAAGGAAATTCATTAATGTTAAATCATCATCCACCGATGATTTTCCAACCAAACGCCACTTTGATTTTCTAATTCTTACATCTTATTCTTTACGTATTTTGGTTAAAATTAATTCTAGACGTTAGATTTAGTAGAACCGGACTCTTCTTATGAATATTAACTGATCAAAATCTCCGTTTGCCATAGGCCTGTTTTCACTTAGTCCTGAGCTTAAACTTCTTGTTCATTATTAATTAGAAGTTTTCATTAAGTGATGAACGTAACAGTCAAGAACGATGGACTTTCTTGATTAAAATCTTTTGCATTCTTTTATGGAGTCTTAATATCTATCTATAATTTTTTTCATAATTCTGATAAAACTGCAAATAAAACTTTATTTGGCTTATCCAAATCCTCAAAGTGTTTGCTCCTGTCAAAATAGACCTGATAAATACGTCTATTTTGGTAAGTTTAAAAATGAGATGACCTTCAGTTGATTGATTAGCCGCAGTTTAACAAGACCGTTCATGATGACAATCTGAAGAGACTACCAATATTTGGTAAGCTCTGAATGCAATATTTTAGAAAGGTTACTAGAAATAGGATAGAGAAGAGGTTTGTCACTTCAAGAGGTCACCATTATTTTATCAACTCTTAACTGACACGAGATGCTTTTTAATTTCAGTAAGACTGACAATGGTAAACTGAAATATGGATGAGATAATACTGTTAGTAACAATTAAGGTTTTACAAAAAATCCCTCTGCAAGTAAACTGCTTTTCATCTTTAATCACGGAAGTAGCGTTATTATTTAATCGTTTAAATTCGAGCAGTTTTGGGTGTGAGATTTCTTCAACTATGAAATACATTCGTACTGATTTATGAAATCTAAAAAAGAAAGCATTTTATAGCGCCCATCTTGGGAAGAAACTGGAACTTTCTCTGTAAGGTGCTCGAATTAGGCCAACCTCAGTGTTGGCCAAACTTAATTGGAGAGGTTAACTATTCTACTCATTGGGTGTGCGTCGAGCGGAATCGAATCCATAACCTCTGAAATTGTAGATATGCACGGTTGCCAGTGCGGGACCTGTGCAGTGCTAAAAATTACTTGAAGAAACCCTGAATTTGAAATAATTATAAAAGCGCATATCTACTAGTGCAAACAAATGACAAATGTTGTTGCATGGTCAATTTTTTCTTTGCACGCTTGTATTGGGAGAGAAAATTCTAAGCTAAGTACATTTGAGAAGTTTTTAGTACTATTCGATCACTTAAGTATTGAAAATTACACGTCACAGCTGGTAAGAATATGGAGATGAAAAAGGAGTTATCATTAGACCTCGCAGTGTTCTGTCTATTAGAATTTATAAGCTTTGCATCCTTTTGTCTGCTTTGTATATTCAATGTGATCATTAAATCAAATGAAGTCTTGTTATTTAAAAAACAGTTAATGTCGCCAAATCGCTTTCGTGGCTAAGCTTAAACTAAAGGAAACTCTTAAAAGCTTACCGAGTGAAGACCTTAATGACAACATTCAGGACTGGAGTTTTGCTTAGATTTCGAATTTGAAGACGACAACTTTCAGTTTCAATATCTTCTCAGCTCGAATAAAAAAATTATTTATAGCAGCCTGTTTCTTCTTCCAAACCTTTGACTACCAGATAAAGTTGATAATTTCAAATATTCCTATTTTCAGAGTGAGGACAGATAAGTATCTGTTGTAAAGTCCGCACATTAGATAGAGAGTGAGAGAAATTAGAGAAGCAGCTTTCTCTTCTGAAACAAACGAATTTTCATGGAAAATAAATGTGGGGATGAGGCCACGTTATGAGTGAGGTCGGGGACAAGAAAACGCCATATTTTGATTTATATAATCCATATATCCATGAATATGGACAGTAATTGTGGGCGCATGATTCCACTTAGATGGCTAAATTGCCAACACGGTGTTTGATTATTTAATACTAGTATTTATTTTTAATTTTAGTGCATAACCACTTCAACGAACTAGCAATTGCTTCCTATTTTCACAGGACAACAGATCTTCACTCATTTATAAAGAGAATTTATTATGTTACTTTAAGATTCTTAAGAGGATAAGGAAAACTAGTCCGAGGTAATTAAAACTGCTTTTAGGGTCATTTTTGATAATTTTTTAAATGTATGTAATTTTTAGGTAATTATACATTTATCTCCATAAAAATTTCACAGTGATATGCCAACTCCACATCGAATTTCACTATAATTTGTTATTCAATGACTGGTATTTTACTGGAATGAGAGCATCTAGAAATTAAGCAGTTTGATGTTGTTCCTTTCGTTATATTTGTGTAGCAATAATCTTTTCGATAAGTTAAGAACATTGCTTGTCTTTCAGCAAATATTAGCATAAAGTTAAGGGCAATGGATTTTGTCATTCTTGCGTGACTTTACCTAATAACTTTTGCGTTTATTTAATTAAATAATGGTAATTGTACCCACTAGATATATCAGCTGTGATATAGGTCACGCTAATATCAATGTCGCTTGATTCGCCCTTTTTATGATATCTTATTCCTATTTGTACGAAAGGGTTCAAAGATCCAGGTTATGGGAAAAAATAGGCATTTCAACAAACAAAAGTTGATATACATTCTCAAAGAAAGCTTTTAAGCAGGCTCCAGAAAAGTCATGATTTTAACCTACTTGAAGTATTTAGGACAGTTACGCGTCTAGATTCTTGATTACAGAAAACCGTAATAGAAGATAAGTATCAGCCAGAATTGGAATATGCTTTGCTTTTAATATTAAATTAAATTATATTATATATTGATTCAAAAAATTAGTCAACTACTTCTCTTATTACAAATGCAATTTAGAAACAAAGATGCACAACTTTAATACAAATATCAAATGGAGAGGATGGTAAAATATGAGGATTTATTTCTTGAAAAGTAAAGTTTTTCTCTTAAGCTCGCTTTGCAATTTGCGCCACTTTGTCCTTTTTACCTTCTAGGTGCTTGAAAGGTTCATTTTTATTGAAAATTAGATTTCAGGATAACTGGAAAAAATGGCACTGAGTTTCATGAAGACGATAATTTTAATTCCCTTGTAGTTTCATGGATGCACATTTCATAATTCCTCTCCACTTTATCTGATACAGAAGAAAGAAAGCATCTAAGATTGTGCGAATTAAGATAATAGGTGGTTGCGCCACTCACACCTTTATTATCCACAGCATTTGGCCAGTGCAGGTCGGAATCTACAGGATTAATAGCAGCTAAAACGTTCTAGAGGTCATGGAATAGTGCGTTGAGTCCTCCACCTTTCAAAATGACGAAGTGATTCTAATATTGTTAATTGAGCAGTTATAATACTATCTATGCAGAATCGAAACAGACTATCCATCTGCAACTCAAGCCTATATCTTGGCAATAATCTCAAAAAAAGATACCCAATATATTTATTTCAACTTAAATTTTGTTTTTTAAAAACACCCCGTCGTTTCTGTCTGTTTTGCAACTTCATGAAAAAAGGCGAAATGTTAAGGCCAGTAAAAGTGGAAAAATTTTATTACCCCAACATGTATTAAAATTATATCAATTATTATTGATCGCCTGTTAGTAATTTCTTCAAAAACCCGAAAATAAAAGCAATCAAAAGTGAATTTTAAAGTAAAATATCAAAAGCAAAATGTTGTTTTTCAAATATATGCAAATTTAAGTTTTTTTATCTTAAATTTCGCCCTTTATGTTTAATTTTCCTCGTCTACACATGTCATCAACATGACCAATAAATCTTGACCTCAGCATTTTCGTCGTTTATCAAAACATTCAAATAAATCACCAGGGTTAGAATTTTGATTTAACCGCTATTTTTTATCATTAGTAATATTATAGCCAACATAAATATTAATATGGGCTAAAAACGATTAAAAATTAAAAATATTTACTCTCTTTTAAAATTTATTAGTTCCAGATACCTTTAATAAGTCTTTAAGAACCTGTTTTTGTATAAGCAATTATTAATTGTTTATTTTTCTGTGAGAAAAAAATGAAACTTTTTGATTTACTTATATTATTCGATTGCAATTACCAAGTCTAATTTAACAAAATAGTGTATTTCACTCAGTGGTTTTTCAAATCACTTCCACTTATACATAATACGGAGAGCCGTCATCGTCGTCGAAAATAAAAATGTTCAAATAAACTTCCGGAATGATAAATGCAGAATGTATGTACATTGAGAAATATGGGGCAATTGGTCATTTTGTGCGAATATCCTCACACATACACATCAATCAAGACTTAGTCAGTTTTACTGAGACCACCCTCAAATCTCCTAAGTCGATCGACTGACTGGGTTTAGTTTTCAATCGCCTGGCTTTAGGTGAGACTTCATCCGCTGTTGTGGATTCCGGCACATGATCAATCAGAATAACTGAATTTGAATTGTCGGGATTATCTTCAGGAGAATTGGGGTTCGTGTTCTCTAGCTTTTGACATTTATCAAGAAGTTTAAGGAAGAGATTTGATCGTAAAAAGCGTCGATAGGGGTCTTTCTCCATTAGGGCCTCAATGCGCTTTTGACTTGCATCAAAGAGATCTAGCTCTGCCTGGGCTAATCGCGCCTCCGTTTGAATCCGAGTTTCACAATCAAGATTGACCTAAAAATAAAAACGAAAAGAATTCAATAGACCCTAAGAACAACTTAATTGAAAACCTAAAAAATAACTTTTTAACAATATATTTAAATTGTTGTTCGTAATATTTGTGGCGTTCTTACAAATCTGTAAACATTTTGTCCTTTTTTAACCCGCTATAGATTCGTAAGTCGGAGAACGAACACTGTGTTTATGAATTGTCTGCTAAATCTAGGATAAATAGAGGTTTATGGTTAAAAAATAAAACTGACATATCCAGTTACTTTTCCTGAATTAGACAAAGAATATTTTGGCGGTTATGTTACCCTTTGCATCTGATCATTTCCTTATTTCTATTGACTTCCCAGTTATCAAAACTGAAGCACCAGTCGCATATCACAAAATATTGATTGTAATCAAGTTATTTTTTTTATAAAATATTTATCATTTAAAATTAAATGTTTAAAATAATATTCTTGTTAATTGGCGGTTCTTGAAGCCGGTTTTCCGTCCACATTTACGAAATGAAAACTTAAATTAAGCTACTTGTGCAATTTTTATGATTCTGTCAATAAGTTGAGTTAAAAATTAAGAAATGGGAGAGCATTTTTGCATTTCTCTGTTTGTTTGTACGAGATGATACAGTATTTTGCGGGATGTTCCCTCAATAACAAGAACAAAACGCAAGTACAAGTGTTTTACCAAACCTGAAAGCTGATAAATATTTCTCTTCAACGAACAAAAATTGTAATACCAACTCTTCTGAATTGTTTTTCTTGCTTGCGATTATTCAATAAGACGTAAGCCGAAAGCATGTAAGTAGACTCGCAGCCTTGCTGGATCAAAATGAATCACGGGCTTGGGCGCAGAGTGGACTAATGAGAAAAACTGAAGTGGAAGTTCAGTGTGATCATTGGCTTGATCAGGTTTAATAATCATTGGTTGTTATTACTCGTGGTGGAGGTTTGTAGATAAAATGGCTGTTCATTTTCACCATTTGTACGCTTGGCTTCTTGATTCTTATTACCCGTCTTGCACGTAGCTTTTATGCTTTTATTTTCTTTCAAATTTACTTATCTATGTGATGTGTTCCGATAAAGATCTGTTTGAACTATGCTTCCCAAAGAGATTTAATCCGGCACTATTATATCCCAAAGTGGAATACTTCAGTCTATTTCATTTAAAATTCTTAATTGTTCGCCTGAAATTATTTAATTTGCTATAATGTAAGAAATTTACTAACTTAACTTGCCTAAAAGATTTACTATCAAAACTGAGACGATTAGAGATAACGCAAATGAAAAATGCCGCCAAATATGTTTCAAATAATAACGGTTGGTGGAAACGAAATCGATGTACTACTGAAAATTTTTTTAACCTTCATCAACTTAAACACCTCAACTGTTTCATTTCCTTGGAAAAAGTAGGGATTTGTTATAATTATTTGTTATATTTTTCATTATTTTATTACCATTGTTCTTTTGTGTTCAGTTATTGAGAATCTTGACATACCCGTGAGATTTTTGTTCGACAGATTATAAGAATTACAAGTTTTACGACTAACTCAATGACAGGTATATAGTTAAATGCGTATCACCTCAGCTGTAAAATATAAAGTGTAAGACATAATGACATCATAGCATACTAAGCTACACTATTGCATTAATTTAATGCTTCCTTGGAGCTGAGTAATTATTGGGAACTAATTAGCATATCGTCCTACTCATTGTCAATCATTTAAGCTTGTTTTATTCAAATCAAAGAATAGGAGGAGTGAATGCTTAATAAATATTAATTTCGAATTAATAAAAGAAATGGGTTTCGATCAAACGAATAAGGGAATTGAAATACATTTTTCTCAAACGATGGCACTCAGAACATGTGCATGTTGAGACCCCTACTCAATCAGTCTGGTTAGTTCAATTAAAGTGGTCCTGTACAAACCAGTCTAAATTCATTCCTAAATAGGAACGTATCCGATAAAACCTGCCAAAACAGGTCTTTTCATATTTAATATTTGAGTCTCAGTCATCCTACATGTTTAATAGAAGAGAATAATTTACATATTTCTTTAATTATGTTAAATTTAAAGTAATTACTCCAGTATTTTACTAGGCGATGAAAACTTTAAAAGAGTGATTAAATGACGTGGTTACACTTAAAAAGTATTGACAGATCTGATCCTGCTGTATATAATAACGAAATTGGGAGGACTAATAGGAAAGTAGAGATTGTTATTAGCACTTTTATAGAGCAAAACGATTCCAGTTTCCAGTGTTTTACTGAGAACTCTGGGAGGACACTTTTCAAACTAAAGCTGGAATAAAATGCTGTAACAATTTGACTACGAGATTTCAATTACAACAATTTCAAACAGTTAAGAAAAAAAATAAAGGAAAAGCTAAAATTTAAAAACCATAAGAATGAGTCAAGGTGAGTAGAGATTCAGATCAAAACCAAAGTGTGATCTTGCTCGTTAAATACACTGTCGCCAATTCTTTGACCACCTCCCGAATTTACCTTAAAGAAAACTAATGATTCTCTTTTGACCGAAATGAATGTTGTGAAAGTGAAAAGAAAGATAGAGGTCCGATCAAAGGTTATGCATAGAAGAGATTAGATAGAATGAAAGCCCAATTGAGATGCAGCTATGCAGACTGAGATGAAAGAGGTCCAATAGTGTCAGTTTGACTTTGTTTAAATATGTAATAAAAGGACTGAAATTTTTTGTCTATGAAACAATTGAACTGATAAAAAAGTCTTCTAAGGTGAGTGAAACCATATAATTGAATAGAAAATAATTTATTATTGATAAAGTTCATTGACGCGGCTCAGTGATGTAACGTAACTTTCGATAATACTTAGGAACAATATTCTAAATTAGATTATGTGAAGCAACGAAAAAATTTGTATCACTTGAAGAAGATCATAAATCTTCTTTAATCAGCTTTAGAATAGATCATTCACCGAACAACACTTCACATTCTGCAACAAGTTTCCCCGAGAATTAGTTCGAATTTACATTGAAATAATCGGGTTGTCTTTATTCAAAACAACCCTGATTATGCGTTTAAATTATTTTGAATGCTTATAAAATATGAACAAGTACATGGCTATTATCTCAAAATTGTAATTCACTCACTTCTCTTTGAGATTGGAAAGCAATGAATCCATCGTAGATTTCCTGAGCTCTTCGCTTCTGCAAGGACACATCAGTGAGATTTTTGTACTTCTGACAGGCAATCCAGAATTCAAGATTTTCATCACTGAATTCTCCCTGGAGAAATTCCCGAAAGACCAGTATACCATCTACAGCGAAATTCCAACAAAGGCGTCTTTAATTATATTATATAATTATTCAATTTATAAACAATATCAAAGGGTATTGTTATACTCCAACCTCGCCCTTCTTGTTGCCCTCTCTGTCGCTATCTGTCCGTATTTTTTGTGCATGGCTAAGAGAATCTCGTCTTTCTTTGTGTAAACAACTGCATAATTAAAGACATTCAAGCGTGGATTTGCAAGTTTGTTTATTGCCTACCTGTTGCATGCGATGGGCATGCATGCATCTTCAATAGTCTTTGATTCTTTGCCCAGGTGTTTTTAAAGTAGCTTAATTTAGCAACAAAATTTTATGTTTATGTAAAAGCGATGTTATCTGAAGTCCAAGAAGGTATGAATTCTCAGAGAAAGTCTGCATGATGTGGCCTTTTTCATGTTAGAATAAACAAATTAATTGGCCTATCTGAGAGTGAATTATGGAGGCATAAAGTCCTTGAGCGATTTCAAATTTATATACTCCATGAAATAAAGATGTGACATTGATTAACAGTAAAATCAGTTATGAAAGAGAAAGGACTGTAGCTATTTGCAGCCTATGGAAAGCGTGTGTGTCTTTTGTTACCAGGACATAAGGATATATTTATTAGTTTAATTTAATTAGAATTGATCAGATATGATTTGTATTTAACGTTTGGAATGAATGACAATATGTGCGACCTTTGCTATTAAGCCTGACGGGATAAAAAGAGTAAAGAATGGGAAAATTTTAAAGTACGAAGTGAAGATTTCTATTCCTTTGCATTGATAATAGGTGAGCTTCCATTACTTAAAGCGCTCTGTTTATAATTAACAAAAAGATTAATTTTGACCGGATTTCGGTCTTGAAGGCTAAATAAAAAGGTAGGTGACCTGAATGCAAAGGTCAACCTTTTATTACTGATATTGAAAGTGTCATGGGGGACATATGACGTCAAATAATACCTAGAGTTCATAATATTTGGTCGTATAACCCCTAGTACCTTCAGTAATGCAATTATCTTGATTTAATTAAATTGAAAAAAGGAAAATATCTTAATTATTCAGTATTAACAAAAAATAATACTAAAAACTGAGGAGAATCATTAGATCCTGACAAGAAAACAGAAAAGGATTGGTTTTGATTCTCAGCACACGCAAACAAATTGTATATTTTTTCCATGTTTTGTATGATGAAATAACTTTTAATTAATCTTTTTTTATTTTCAATCACAAGGAACAGTTTTAATGCATGTGTATTTTCAGAGTTTCCATGCTACTTTGAGCAGAATAGCAGGCTATTTTGGATATACTCGACGCTCTAAAACAGCTCATTAATCCAGTGACCGTTAATTAAAATCTGATATGATTGGACGCTATTTTTTAAAGCAATAGCAAAAAACAAAGCATTTTTTAAAAACTCCAATAGGAACAGTGAATAATTTATTGTAAATCAAAAGAAAAAATTGAAAATAACTATTTCATTAACGCATTTTAAGAAAACCTCTTTTCTCATCGACTATTAAACTGATTTTATCTTGCTTGGTGCTAAAATGCTGATTTTGCTTCATTCATTTAAAATATTAAAAACTATTCGTTAGAATATTAGTGGAAGTACTAATTAAAAATAAACCATGAAAAAGGAAAGCGGAAAATTAAATCCAAATTAAATTAGGATATTTTCTTATTGTCTATTAACTCTTGAAAAGTTTCCGGTTTAACTGACTCACTTTTCCAGTTTAAATATCAGATTGTAACAGGAGTTTCATCAAATTTTTGAAGTGTGCGTTTAGGGTACGATTACTTCAATCCAGTTCGTTAATTGTGCATGCTTATCAATAGTAATCAATTGTATTTTATTTCTTCCTCCAGATTGTGTGATAATTATTTTTATTTATTACTTTTTCTAGCCCTAATGTACACTCAAAATAAAGGGCATATCAAGCACATTTTACTATTTGAATTTCATAATGGAAATACGGCAAGCTCTGGGCAAAAGCACCCAAAGACACTTATGGAAATGGTGTTGTGAATGAAAAGACCTGCAGAATGTGGTGTTCTGCAGGTGATTTTAGGAAGGATGATTTCGGCCTTAAAGACAAGAGACGAAAAAAGTCAATTCTGAGCAATTGTAAATTGCTAGTTGCAATTCCAATACTAGAGAACTGGTCAAAACCGACATATGGCCATACATGGGGAAATAAAAAGACTTGGCTGAAAAAGAGCCCTTCCACAGGATTTGTCAGAAATCAACAAGCAATAGCGTGTGACCTCTTATGTTTTACTGCTTTCTCGTGAACTTCAGGCACCTTTTTTGGACCGAATCATAACTGACAGCGACGAGAAGTGGTGAATCCTTTACAACAATGTTAAGCGCAAAAGACAGTGACCAATTCTTGATTCAAAGCCAATTTCACAACCGAGATGATTCGGGACTGCACCCGAAAAATATATTTGTGTATGGTGGGATTTGAAGGGAATCGTTTATTAACAATCAAACTATAACATCTGGAGTCTACTATCAGCAGCTGACTCGTTTGAAAGCAGTTAACGGAAGGCAGGAAAAACGAAAGGAGGTGATCCTACACCATGACAGTGCCAGACCCCACACTTCAATCAAGAGCAACCAAAAATCTCGTTGAAGAATTTGGCTGGGAAGTCATGCATCACCCACCATATTCTCTCCATTTCTTCTCTTGCACCAACCGATTTTCATCTTTTCAGGAGCTTACTGGATCATTTAATGGAACAAAGGCTTACTTCCAGAGAAGAGGTGGAAATGAAGAAGCCAGTTTCCTTTTTTGAGTCCAAACTGGCTAAGTTCCATGAAGAAGGAATGAGAAAGCTTGCGGCAAGATGGAAAGATGTAATGAATAAAAATGATGACTTTGTTGAACACTAAATAAATGTATTTTTGACGAAATTTTCGCTCTAATTCAAATAAAAAAAAATGGACATAACTTCTGTTACAACCTGATATATTAGTTAACTTGAAATGATTATATTTTAAAATTTTAGACTTGAGTTGAAATCCTATTTGTCTTAATCGTTTCCAAAAGCAGAAATTTATTACACAAATATGCGAAAATTGCGAAAATTCAATTGTACAAAATTGAAGTCTCCAATAATTGACAGGAAATGCATTTAAAATATTGCACTCTAAAGTCGACATATCATTCATGATTGTTAAGGAATTAAAATTTAAAACTTCTTTTGCACCTAATTTCCATGGCGACTAAATATTCTGTCACCTAGTGCGTATGAAATTATTTTGACAGTCAATTTTTCAATCATCCATAAATAATGCACTTTGAACACCCCTTTCATTTGTAAATATTCCTTCCATTTCGTTAGGTGAATTAGGATAAAAATTGCGGACCAGCGGCCTCCTTTTTGAGCTTTATAATAATATTATGCATAAGTAATTACGTGCCTTACAACTTCTGAATAAGTGTTGAAATTTTCCGGGCAATTCAGCATAAAGATCCAGTAAATGAAAGGTCCTGTTTTATTTTAACAAACACTGTTCTAAAACATTTGGATAAAATTCAAAAGCTAAACCGTGAATTCAATTAAACTTAAATGGCTACTTAGTTAAAAGTTATTATTAAAAAAGTGTGGTCTCTGTCAAAATTCGAAATGCACTTTACCTCAACAAATTTTTTACATTAGCATTAATGGTAGGCTATGAATATTCTGAATACCTATTTACAACATTCCAGTAACATCACCAAGCAGCGATATGAATTTTAAAAAATATATTTTATTCAATATTGTACTGTATCAAAAAATATGACGATATTTAACATCAATATTTAATAAATGATATTAAATTAGAAATGCATGATTGCAATTCATAAAAATTTGCAAGTTTGGTACCAAAGGTGGAGAGAAAACGCTAAGAAAATTAATGATACGGGTATCAGGAGTAATTTTTGATAAATTATATTTCCTAAAGGTCAGCTTTAATAGTTAATAATAACTTAGGCTAAAATGGAATCCGCTGTTTTTAAGTTATCTAGAAAAATTTTTAACCTCATAATCTAGTCTGAATTATTATAAATGCCACATTTATGATTACCGCGAGGGATAATCTATTTGTACCTCCACAATGGCACAAGTTCATACGCGGATTTGTACCACACGGCTTTGCATAATTGAAGTAGTCACATTCCAGTTCTTAGAGAAGTTTGATCAATTTTACCAAAACATTTTTAATATATCTAGGGTAATTTTTAGTGAGCTATTTTAAAACAGTTTATCTAGAATAGTACAGTGCAGGAAATTTAATTATTTTAATTCATTTTCTTTTAATTTTTAATCTCTCATAATAATCCTCAGGAAAATTTCAAAAACCAATCTCCAACGCTCCTGTTAGGTCGATAGATACCATTTTAAAGCCTCTCGGATGAGAAGCTCGAATTCTACCACCCTCTTTTTAACCAGACTTAACCATTACCATCGATCATTACACTCACTGGATGTATTCCTTTGAACATTAAAATAGTGACCTCTGACTCTGCAGACTTGGACATTACCAAGATGCACGAAATGACATTTTATGCAAGCAGCGTATAACCATTTTTGACAACAAATTTATATTTTTCGGTTATATTTGTATACCCCCTTTACTGCTGAAAATTAACTAAATCAAAAATTATTTCTGTCGCAGTATATATAAAAATTGCCTTCAAATATTCAAATATGAAAAATACTCAGCGCTACTGCATTTTTATGCATAAAAATGGGCAATTAAAAGTTTATATATTTCATTACCTGCAATAACTAACTCTTCATATTTACGATCAAAATAGCACATTAAATGAAATCTTAAATGAATCCTTATGAAAAAAAAGTTTCACTTTATAGCACAAAATCTCTCTTTATTTGCAATATTGTTTATTTTTGTTTGCTTATAATTTTTATATTAATTTTTTATATTTATAGTTTATTTACTTAAAGATCCTATTGATAAAATGAATCGAACAATGGGACGCATAGCTTTCAAAGTTTAGCCCATTGGATAAAGAGCTTAGCGAGACTTCAAGACTATTATTTCTGCATTTTGGCATACTTTTACGTCTGAAAACTGTAATGATTATTTCTGAAGTTTGCTCTTATGAAAATATTTTCTCTTCCTTTTGATGGATAGCCTTAAATTTGGAATAAACAGGTGAAAGTACACGTCCTACCGTGCAAAATATAAGACCCGTGATAGCATGATACATTTCCTTTGCGGTTCTGTTGCTTCCGACAAGAAAATTTTAAATTAACATGACTCACCAAATACTGACTACTCAAATGTTTACCTGATTGTTTGTGTAAACAGAGCTCCAAATGTTTGTTTCAAAAAGTCAAATTAATCTCTCTTGTTTAAATTGACATTGATAAAAACATGTTATATTACGTAAACTCAAGGTTTAAAAATATATTTAAGTGGTTTGTGAAGTAATGAATTTTATACAATAGACGTAAAAGTTTGAAAAAATTATTCTCAGGTGCATAAGGTAAACAGGTAAACCCAATCCCACTCTTAAGACCAACTTTGAAATATAAAGTTGATTTTAATTATTAAACGAATCGAAACCAGACATTAGTGTTAAATTTTGCCTAATATTCAAGAAAACGTTACCATTGTGTACCGCAAAAATTAATTATCGGTTACGTGTTAGAATAGAAAGCCCCAATTACTGACCAAATTTCCTTCAGATTCGACTCACCGGGCAAAAAATATAAATTATAGGGTTGGAAGGCATTTTTATGTTAAAATCTTAAACGGAAATTATCAATTGATGAAAAATAATTACTTACGTTCATCCTGAAGAAGATTTTGGAAGGAATGTTGCCAGCAAGAGACCTGCTGATAAGTTGGCCAAGAAATTTGGAAGAGATTTGATAGAGTCCGTTGAATAGCTACTTCTTCGGTGTCCACACCACTTGAGGTCGGCGAAGAGGAATGAGACTTCTGGTTTGCCAACTCCTCCGATTGTTTTTGATGCCGAAGTGCGGCTGCAGCTGCCTGTCGCCAAAAACTGGATAACTTGCCCTTCACGTTCGTGGTTCTACAAAATTAAAATCACACTCGATAGCATTCCAGGCAAAAGTTATGATGATTCTATTCTGATTTAAGATTTATCAAGGCATTTGGAATTTATTCATTTTTCTATTATAAACATCCTCGATTTTTCATAAAGTCTGAGGCATATTATGAAAACGGTGGCGCACTTGTCACTCTCACAAGAGAAACAGTTTGTATATTTTGTCGGGTAAATTTAAAACATTTTATTTGAATTAATTCAAAGCTCATTACGATTATGTGCCTTGTTTATCCTGGGATTGAAACAGGCATAATAATAATTATGTCACTGGGCAATTTATTTAAATCAATTAATACCTCGTAATGAGTTGAAAATGGGCCAGCTTCTCTCATCCTGTTCCTAAGGTATCTGTAGAACCCAAAGCATATTTATTCTCTTAAACTTATTTCCATTTAAAATCAACTACGGATTAATGTGTCAATTTTAGGGAAGTTGCGTTTAAATAAATTTTCTTATTTTTTAAAACTGGCCACAACTCAGTACTTTTAAGCTAGTTAGTAGTTAATAAAAGATAATATCTCTGAGATAACTTTTCATGAAGTCAAGGCACCATGAACTAATTTAACAGTTTTGTGAATGCTGTTTTTGTTACAATTCATAAATTAAAAATGTTTCAAGTTGTGACAAAATTTTTTCCCATTCTAACAGAAATTAACTTCAAAATACATGACAATTATTCGATTTTTTGAGAAAAAAATGCAATTTCAGTTGAAGATTGAGAATTTAATATAAATTATGTTCAAAATATTTTTATATGATTGTTAAGTAGGAGGTATGCAGTATCATTTTCTGTGGCTTACTGCTAAAGAAACATTCAGAAAAGTCTCCAACAAAATTTATCCCTTCGTAATGATAAGTGTAGGTCATTCATTAATAAGTGAATTTACAGTCCAAAATTTTTAGATTTCAAGACAAATCGTAGCAATTTTTTTGTAAAAAATCATTCAAATTTGATAAAACATGTTCCCAACTAGAATTGTGCATAAATATTTATTTATGAAATTTTCATCACCAAAAGAATTAATAAATTTTGTGATTCTTACAAGTAGTTTTGAAATAAAAGTTATCTTTAATACATTTTAATTGCAACCAATGGGGTTTTATTGACAATTATTGTATTTATTTCATATTATAAGCATAATACATTTTATTTTTTTAAAATTTTTAAATTTTCCTTCATTAGGGAAACAATCTAAGATATTCTTAGAAGTAATTTTGGTTTGACTGTTAAGATAATTATTTATCAAGCGTTTTTCTGGGCAACGAGCCAAAATTATAAAAATTAAATTTAAAATTTTATCTGGCTTTGAATTTATGAATAAACATGATTCAATTACATTTTAATAGCGAACTCCTTTGATACGGTACATTAAATAATATACTCTGTGATCTCAAGTAATTGCCACAAACTGATAAAAGTACCGGCACACATGGTAACCTTTTTCCTTAGTAAAGTTTAATTGATATAACGCATATCAAATTTAAAGTATCTCTAATCTACATGGGGGAAAAATTTTTTAAAATTTATAGTTTCCTTTTAAAACATTCATGAATTTGGGGTGTCTGAAGCCGCCCAATTAATAAAAAGCCTGAACTTCCCTAAGCCATCTGACAAAATGGAATTTCAAATATAAATAAGCCTCATTGTTTTTATTTAAAATCATTTTCTGATTTAACATAAATAGGTTTCACGTAAACTATTTGGGCAAAAACATATTTAGGTATGATGTTCCAAATATTTTCTTTTACAAAAAGTTGCACGTTTTGGGCATTTCAAATTTAAAGTGAAATGTTCCGTAAACATTCTAAAACAGGGACATTGTTTTGATTTGATTCAACGTCCATATAATTTCTTATTTGACAATGGTCTTGAATTTAAGACCGCAAATTTTATGTACTGCGTGTCGTTATTTTTGAGAACTTCCATTTTTGCTAAACAACGTTACTCAGCTCATCCTACTTTTTAAATAGACGCAAATTTATCTGGATGATATGTTCAACGGCAGAATTAAATCAACAGTCACAAAAGCTCCAAATATAAAAAATATTATCTTATCTATGAATCTGGAAATCAAATCAAGAAGGTTAAAATATAGGTATAACAAGAGAAATTTTTCCTCTAATGACGTTATAGGAAACGCAGCACTCCGCAATTCAAATAAAGTGAGAATCGTAAAGCCCAGACTTCATTAACTACTTTTTTAACCATCTCCCTTGTTTTTTACTCCATTGAATTTGTTAATTTTTCCCCTTTTGAAATACGTCATCTGATTAAACATAATTAATGTTTTATACAATGCCATGGGGAACAATAATTATGGGACATCAAAATGCAACCTCTTCCATAAAATAACGAATCAGTTTCAAAATTTAATTCATTTAGACATTTCTGCATTTTCATTGGGTCTGAGAGATGAAATTTAATCGAATGTCTACAATTTGTAAAACTGACATTTAAATTTTATAAATCTATTTCTATTTTAAAACCGGGCTAAAAGTTTCAGTTTATTGAATCAATGTACTTCTCATCTTAAAATACGCCACGGTTCCTGTATCACCTGAATGTTTTAATTAAATTGCAAAAATTGTCTTCCTGGCGTGTAATGAGTCTTAAAGTACGAATAAATTGTGTGCTTTTCTTCTATTTTGAAAATTATTATTATTTTACATATATCTCAGCTTCGCTGAGGAGAATTTTTCATAAAAATTATAATTTCGATGCTATAAAAGATAAATTGAAGTAGAATTAATTTTAAATTTCATTACTATTTTTAAGTCCTGCTGTTCTATTTCAAATGGCATTGACAAAAAGCACATTAATAATTTCTAAACAATAAATTTTACATAGTAATTTAATTTTATTAAACTGGGTGCTCTGAACTTGTCTAAAAAGATTATACACATGTATAATTAACACATTTTGCTTATGTTTGTAATTTTAGTACCGTTAATTTTACTAGGACTGAAAACGGCAATGAATACGAATGTAGTAATCAAAAATCTATAAAGATATAGAAGACGAAATCAATTGAAGTCGTAGTGTAACTTTGAGTCATTAATTCAAAATACTTTATCAGATTATCATTTTAATTGAAAGAGATATTTAATCTTATAGAACCTTTTATCCTAAACTTACATACTAACAACGTTACGGTTACGGAAAATTTACCAATGGAATTGACCAATAGTCGACTAGCATCGAGCCTGTGACCTCTGACACAGCACATATTTATGCTTAATACTACACCATAAAATATGTTTAAGGTGTGAAACAATATTTAATTTTGTTAGATAGAACCGCATCTTTTAAAATGTTTCTGTAACATAATGTAGTAAAGTTGCAATGAATTGTGGGCGTAATGTTTTGATCAAATATTATTTATAGCATAATAAATGCCTTCCATCTAAATGGCCACCAGATCATTAATTTCTTTGCGCGTTTATTTACAGATTTTCTTTAATGTTTTTCTTTTTCTTTAATAAATACTTTACAAATGGTCTATAAGTAATTGTTTGAAAATAAATATTATTATCTTAGCTCATTGACAGTTACGGCTTTTTCACACATAAAAACTAACCATCGGATATGATTCAGCCGAAATTATTTCTTCTACCAAATTCCAGAGTTTTTATTTGATATTAAACTTACTGAGAATTTTCGCATTCCATTCTGTGCGTTTGATTTTCACCGCAAATTTGATTGGTAATCAACGGTTTTTGATATCGTATTCATTCCTTGTGAACAACTGGCACACTTTCGATTTTTAGTATATTGAGACATATTTTGCAAAGAATGTGAATATTTGATCTTTTCCGAAGATAAAATCGTAATTTATGTTCTGTATGGAGATATGTTTATCAAATCTGTTTAGCATTTCAATCACTACATTGGCAAAGATGAGCATTGAGATGTTATTCATGTGACTATCCTCCATCGCCTTTGTCTGGGAGCAGCTCCTGTGATTTCTACTTAACTATTTGATATTATACGTTTTGATTTTCAAAAATGTTAAGTGAATATACAATTTCATTTCATAACACCTGCAAGCTCCTTTTTCGGAATTCAAATATTCATTTTCACCACTTGAAATATTCAGTTTGTACGTAAATGATAAAAGAACTTCAAATTAATAAGGAAACTATTAAAATCTCATTTAAATTAGTATGGAAATGTTTGTTTCATTTTGTATAAAAATCCCTACAAACAAATGAGTTTGCCTTTTGAAAAAAATTCATGGGCAAATTTTTGAGCCATATGACTCTTATTTTTGTCTGGCAAAAGGAAATAAATTAAATATAGAGAGATTTATTTAAATTAAGTCGCCTAACATCAATAAAAGTGCTCGAAATAAAATAGTGTCTCCTCAAATTGAATTTCATTTTAAAAATAAATTAGTTCCAAGAAATAAAATTCTGACTAGATAAATTTTAAACATTTAAACTATGATAGTAATCTTTTATAAGAAATATAGTGCGAATTTTAACCGTTTTCATCTAACTATTTGTCTCTAATTAAAACAGTCTGCGGTGGTTTAAATTTTAACAGTTTCCTTATGCTTAATATTACAAAAATATCAAATAAGTAGCAAATAATCGGTAGCTTAAGAATAAAATATGACCATTTCTAAGATCTTATTATGAAAACCCCAGAAACCTGCATACTTTATTCGTTTAATGAAAAAGATATCTTCGAAATCAGATATTTTCAACGTGATTTTGGTAAAATTTTTAAAATAATTCATCTCCTTATTGACGACAATAGTCCTGTATGATCAGTCTAGGCACATGAAATGATATATCAACAACCAGAGTTTCGATAAACACAACTGATTCTTAGTGATACGTAAACTGCGTTTCATAATGGTCTGTGCAAAAATTTGCATTTCTTTGACTCATTTACATTCTCAATTGCTCATGAGTATTTTAAGACTCTCCATTAACCAGGTAAACAAAGAGCATCCAGAATGTAAATTTGCCTGCCAACCAGCCACCGTAAAATTTTTTCCTTGATCTCTCCCATCTGTATCTTTTTCTGTGTTGAAAATATGACAAGATTAAAACCCTGATTGGTTGTAGCTCTTAACTTTGTGGCCAAAAGCGGGACTCAGAATAACTCTTTAAATCTACAAAACAATTTTGTGGACAGGACTTTTCTGGGTCTCGCTCAGTTACTAAATGTTCATTTGGCTCAAACCGAGTCATCGCATTAAAACAAGCTTAGTATGGATGTGACTGCAAGTATCAATAAAACTTTATTTAAGTTGTCTTTGTCATGTCACACTTTTAATGTAAGAATTTAAAAAATTGTAATTTATATGCGCATTTTATTGGTTCAATCGCATTTAAAATGCGCTTTATCTGACTTAAGAACAGCTAATTATGGCATGTATGAACATCTTAAATACATATTACCTGTAAATAACCTCATTTTTCTTACAAAATTTCTAATAATCAATTTCCAGACTTTGTTAATTGCCAATAAATGTTTTTATTAAAAGCGGTTCATAATCAAAATACCAAAAAATATCTTATTTGTGATGAATGAATAAACTTGCCGATTTAAGTAATTTTTAAATTTTTTTACTAATGCTACTGATGTTAATCTTAATAAACAATGAACGAAATTTAGGCCCAGATTCCCAATGGAATATTCTAATGATTTTCTCTCACAGAGGAGTTAATTAAACTAGCCCTGCACAAAACCCTAGAACTCCATAGGGAATTTAAACTAAGGTATTGAAATTAAATCCATTAAATGCTTAATTACAAAAGTCTTTTAGCAATTTTGATATATAATAACTTTATTTAACTTAAAATAAACGATCACTTATTATAAGCTTTAAAATGAGGATTATGCATATTCAATCCATGTTCGAATTTACCCTGAAGAACTTTTCCTGAAAGCAAGGCTTTTACCTGTTATACTTTTGTGGGTCGAGTTTTTTGATAAAGAACGATAACAATTCCAAATAAGTAAACCGAGATTCCCAAAGAATCAGCTCCTTCAACCATGAACTCAACGCCGTTTCTGTGATATAAAGCTGCAGTAAGACAGTAAGTTAATCCAGTAAATAGGGTAAATAATGAGGTCGGATTGCGTCCGCTGAGTTTACAAAGACTGGCCACGATCGATTCGAGTGGAAGAAGATTCTGTACACTCGCAGCACAGAGTTGTATAGTTGTCATGAAGTCAACAGCATTCACTTTATTTTCCTTGTCATTATGAATTGCATATATGTATAGGAAGTAGAAGAGAAGGAATATATGTGCTTGAACAAGCAAATAGCTATCTTTGGTACACACGGTAGCGAATAATATGTAGCACAAATTTAAGAAGCAGATAAAGAGAAAGACATAATAAAATACCGTTCTTTCATTTTCAAGGTAATGGTTCAAAAATGCCTCATTATATGCAATGAAACATCCCAAAAGATACGTAGTAATTGTAATTCCAGAGACATATTTTGTTTTGTAGATTACCGAGCACTCAAATAATCCAACGACTGCATTGATAAAGGCTAATATCATATACAACACTGCAAAAGTGTCATTAAATACGCTTTCAAACACACTCATTTCAAAATTAATGCTACTTTAACGAAGCCTCTAATTGCGTGTATCGATTTTTAAATAGGCTTATTTGATTAGCTCATTATACTCGTACAGTCATCATCACCAGGGACAGAAGCTTTAAACTTTAAAAGACTGAGATTTTTAATTTATTTTTAACTAAAAAAATAATAAAACAACTGCCAATATGTTTTATTTAAAATGATGTAAGTTGATGCATTTGTTGGCATCTGCTTTAGAAGCATTTTGCTAGATGAAATTTATACAATACAATGAATTTATTTCTCATTCAAGATTGCTTTAGATATTGTTGATGCTGTTAAGATTTTGTTTATTTAATTTTGCCTACTATAATTAGTTGAATTACTCAATAAAATCTTGATTTTTTAAGTACCATTTACGGTAAGGTAACTGAATCATAAATGCGCACGAACAAAAAAAGCACATAATAACACTGCCGCTTGTATTTTTCATTTGTTTGGATTTATTAATCTTTTAATCTGTTAGGATAATTATATTTAAAGAAAACCGAAATATATGAGGATATGTGATAACTGCACATCCTGGCTTGTAAGTCTGCTTGAATCCCATGCGTATAGCAGATCCACCAACTCACACTTCTGTCCTAATTCTCAGAGTAAGCGAAATTTGTCAACCACCTTGTTGTACCTAATTTCGTCTGTTTCTCATAGTCCGAATTGTTCTCGCTCAGTATTGACGCCCTCTCATTTCCCTTCAACTTCTCTTACTGCTCCTTCCACCTTTGCACTCTCATCTCGTGATAAAAGTCCGAAGTGCACGTGATCCTACTTAGCTCTTATTATTTTCACTCGGGAAGGGTTGTTCTAGCTTGTTAACCTAAGGAAGGTCACAAATATTATAGATGGATTGCTGAGGCCAATTTGGTTGATTCCTAAAGTATCTTTATCAAGAATTGGACTACTTTGGCTATTTTTATAAACAAGAAGTATCCGATAAAATTGGAGTTTAATTTGACCTGAATATGTACAAATTTCGATCAAAATCCCATATATTCTAGAATTTGTTTGGCGTCTTTGTTATTGCTTTAATATTTCACAAGTTTAGAAACTGTATTTATTTAAACAATTTAAACGTTAGCCAAGGTGAAAACGACAGATTCAAATATAATTTTTTCATTTGTTTTTCCTGAGCGAGGCGCCATAATAGTGAAAGAGCTTGAATAAAATTTTCTAGGGAAATCCTTAAAATAATTTGAGGTATTTTACGAGAAATAAATGTTACACATGACGGTTAGCAAATGTTATAACATTGACTGTATAGGAAAATAAAGAGTATTTAGATTTACTAAACTACTAAAATCTGTGGTAATCTGATTACTCATAAGAAAACCGCACTTCTTCTCTAACAACAGTTCCTTCCTATGTCCTTGATGCAAGTGCAAAATGCCCATTTTGAAGCTCTTCAAACAATTAAGAGAATAAGGAAAATATACATGGACTGTATTAATCTAAGTTCCAAGTCCTTTTACTGCATTATTTTAAAGCAATCCAGCGCGGTTATTTAATGTAAAATTACTTTTCATGACTGTAACGGTATTGAATAAAAATTTTCTAGATCAATCTTTCCTATTATATCATGTTAACTAGAAATGACAGCTTTGATGTTGGTTGATTATTCTACCATTAAAGTAAATAGAAAATCTAAGAGCTGTAATGTGTTTTAATCAAGCTAATCATAAACATATGCAAAGTCACTATCAATTTAACTGTATGGACACCGATTCTTCAAAAATGATGAAGGATCAAATGCTTTCACCATCAGAATTCTGCACACATTTGTCACTTATTATTAATATGATGGTTATATTTATCTTTAACCGCAACCAAATATGGTACAGTCTTTCGTTCCATGTTATGCAAGAAACAGGGAAACTAAAAAAATGCAGTCGTTCTGCATGTTTTCTTTAACCTACTTAGTAATTAATAAGCCACAGCCTCGACAAATGTAAATATTGTCAGTTGACATCAACAAATATGCTTATACTATTATTACTTACAGTAATAAAAATACCAATTTTTAATAATTAGAAATAACTTAAATAGGTTAGCAGAAGGTCTTACAAATGGTAAAAGAGATTAAATTAAAGAGATTTTTGGGGCGATGTCAAGCATTCAGAGTGCTTTGATTTATTTCATTTTTGACCCCATTTTCACGATATTTACTGACAGGTAGTTTACGTTTCAAGATTTGACCTCCAAGATTCATCCCCAATATTGCACCAAAAACATATCGGCGTTGACTGGTTCTCTACGATTAATGGTCTTGTCATTTCCGTTCATTTTTCTTCCAACTGCTGAGAAGGTAAAGTGATCTTACAAGATATTCAGCAGCTTACATTTCCAATATAGCAGAGATGAAGTCGGTAAACTTTTTACTGTAGCGGAGCTTTGTAAGATGTGCTCATTAAGCCCTGCTCTGCCGTTCAGCTGATAAGCCTCATCACGTCTATCGGTGCTATACCATCATGAAATCTGGAGAACATTATTGAAAAGGATTTCTATTAAAACTAACATTGCGAAACATTCAATTCGACAAATATCGGAGAAAATTGCAAAACTTTATGATATTTCTTTACTTATATATACATAAAGAAATTAAAAAGGAATATTGAGTGTATTTATATAGTAATATATAAAGAAAAAATAGGAGAAATAAATGATTTGGTTTCAGTCTTATTGATTTTATAATTATGAAATTTAATATAAAAAACAATCGTAATCAATATTGTTTCAAATGTTTAAATTCCCATTTTTTCCCATCTTATACTTAGTTCAGATAGTTGAATTGATTTTAAAAAGGTTATTCTGGGAGCGAAACCAGTAGAGCGGAAACTATAGCCTATATTTCATGAAGGCGAAAGCAAATTTAATTGATCTGGGTTGGAATTTTACATAAACAACCTATTAAATATAAAATCAACCGAAGGGTGTTAAAGTAAAATCTTTAAAAAAATAACATGGTAAAAATTTGAACACGTCTTAAATTGCACTGCTAAAATGAAACGGTACATAGGTAGAAAATAAGAAAATTTCCCTGAAAAATTTTATGTATTAATATTTGATATAAATAGATCTCAAATAAAAAATAGGGAAATTTTATAAATATAAGCACTCGCAAATATCTAACGTACTTTTTTTTCAAATTTCCTGAGGTATTCAAATTTTTCAAGTCCAAATCGGAGAGAGTTGGAGCCCTATTGTCATTGACAACCAACCACGGAACAGACATTCTTTGAAGGGCTTCTGGAGGTTGAGAAGGCTCTTTGAGCAGATTTGGCCAAATTTCCTCCTTGATCTAATGAGAATAGGAAGGTGACTAAATTACAAAACTATTATAACTCTTCAATATGATGATAATTCTTCAGGCATTCCAGAGTTAGATACTTTAAGTCGAAGAAAATTTACTCTGAAGGATCTCTAATGTAAGACTTACGTTCTACTCACCTCTTTTTTAAAATCTAACTAATAGCTTTGGCTACCTCTTCTCGGTTGATTTTCTTTATTAAAAAGTATCAGATTTGTCACACTTGATTTTGCAGACCCACATTCCAGCTATCCGAGCATACACTATTTGCCGAATTAAATTTCGACTGTTAAAATAGCGCTATTAAAATTTTTATTAAAAATATGTAATAATTAATGAAGACCAGCTTCCCGCGACATAAATAATATACTTTAATGGGACTTGGAAAGAAAATTGAGCAGGACCTGAAAATTAAGCCGGAGTATCAGATGAGCTAGGTTTTCCTTCTTACTAAGTGGGAATCTTCAGTGCATCACATCTCAACTTCCCAAATTGTAAATTTCCGATCCTGATCGCTACATTTCGAAATGCTCGTGTTGTGATGTTAAGAGTCTCTAGGCTAACTGGGTAATTTGAGGACGTACCTTTTTCAATAATCAATAACAAATTGTTAATAATAGCTAAAATATCTAAAATCGGAGTGTCAATTTTTTGCAAAAAATGTTTTATATTGCTAATATTTAAATTCATATAAAAAAACATAAAATCTTACCCAAGCATACGTAAGGACGAATTTCCATTTAAATAAACACTAAATATTATTTAATTAGAGAAACTGTATATACCTTTACGTTCTCTTAACCTAAAACATAAATTCATTGCGTATTTATAATACACAAGGATATTTATAATAAATTCATTTATTTGAAAACTCAGTATGGTGTGTGAAATTAAGAAGTACTCTCCCATTGGGAGGTCTCATATTTACGATAGGAAGCAAAGTGGTACATCTAATATTAATGGGGCAGAAAAATTAATTACAAAATCACCTATTTATAAATTTGAACTTTTACCCGCAAAAAGAGATTTATGACATTTCATGGAGTTGAAATAATTTTTGAAAATCTTACTTTTATTTAATCAAACTAAATTGCATGTAAATAACGAAGGCTGAAAACAAAATATAATTTTCTTAGATTTGAAATTAATTTCAAATGGTGGATGAATGTTCCTGATAAATTAATAGTCAGTCCATCAGCAATTAATTTTAATTAACTAAATTCAGAATATTGGTTATAACTCAAGAAAAAACACATGAAGAATAATTAAAATAGATGGCAAAATAATAGTAGGATTAAATAAAGAACTTAAAATTAATACACAAAATATGAAATCGTAACCTACTTTCACCCTGATCAAGTTAACAGAGTAGTATAGATATGGTGGAATTAAATAAATCCCTTGATAAGTCAATATTTACTGGAAAAAAACAAGGAAAACCAGTACCGCCTTCTAGGTTTGTATTTCAACAAATGGTTTTTTTTCCTCTTCGTAATCAACTGTCTTTAAGTAAATAGAAGTGAAGATGATTATTTAAATTGTGTATTAATATTAAAACAAATCAAATTGTAAATATTTAAAAAATTTTGCGTATATTGAAAATATTTTAACGAAAATATGTAAAAATAATGTTTTTGATTTGATGTAAAGTACAATTCTGCTACTTTTGTAATATTTCATCAAGTGCATTTTGCATCATCAGAAAGTTATTTTATATTTTCTTATTGTTTCGTGAGAACAAAAAGGAAAATTATGTTCCAAATGCAAATATAATTTTATTATTTTATTTAAGACATTAAACTGCGTATTTATTATTATTTTACCTCTCCGTATTTCACGAAATATTATATTTTTCCAGATAATTGTATTCTGAATTGGCTGTTAAAATTCATTTAAACGTTTGCATGTGTTTAGACATTTATTGTAATAAAAGACTTAAAACAGCGACATCCATTTCATTAAAAACTTACTCGACTGGCGTCATGAATATCAGATTCTTGTTGCTTATTATCACCAGCTGCCGTTTTAGCTTTCTTTTCATGCAAAGCATTGAGCTGTAGCCGAATTAGTTTAACCCATCCAATTCTCTTTCCATGAGATTCCTTTAAATGTGTATCCTCTTGAGAAACCTCCTCTTCTTGAGCAAAAGCATTTTCGGATTTTGAGCACGAGTTCATAGAGTCTCTCTCCTCCCTATCGGCTAAATTGACTTCAGAAGATGCTCTAGATGGAATATTAAGAAGTAGGACTGGTTGAAGAAGCTGATTCTGCTTGGTGACTCGCTCTGGGGAACTTCCATAAAAAGATATGGGGCTTGCAGACCGCGAATCGTTTTTAATCCTTTCATCAAGTTCAGTAGAGTGTAATTCTGTAGGGGAATTAGAATTTGATGAAGTCATGACTAATGATCGTTAAGTTCGATGAGGATGAGAATTTATAATCATCGGAAGTGTTAAATTGCTTTCACTAACTGTAAACGCATGTACACTACGATTACACTCGTTGTCTCTCATCGTAGTGGCTTATCGGCTTTTCTGATTGGTCAGCTGTCGTGGCGATTCGGGTTGGTTTATTCTTTACGATATTCGTCACTATGCTAATTACAGTCAGCTGTCTCTCATTCGGATTTCTCTGTCAAACCAATTATAAAATGTTATTTTTAGGAAAAAATATTTTCCGTTATTTGTTTCAAGAGCCTAGAAGTCAATGTATTAGTTATTTTCCTGTTAGCATATATATACATATATTATTATTAATAAACAAATCCTAAATTTAGTGACACAAGTTTAATAATCTTATTTAAAATTAATTTCCTCATAAGCATGCAACTTTATTATGTCATTAGTATTAAATAGAAAATAATCGGAAAAAAATGTTTATTACCTTTCGATTACATCGACTTAGTTAGAAATGGGAATGAACTTACTGGAATTGCACCACTATGTCTGAAATAATCATCTTCTTAGTAGATATCTTGGTTTAGTAGATAGTTTTTGAAAAAATATTACTTTAAAGTCGTATAAAATTATGACATTTGAATTTTTCATATGTAGAAGATGACATTGAAATACGTTTGAGCACATTTATCCTTGAGGAAGCAGACTACCTACTAGCTATGAAGCTCGAAGGAAGTGGTAGTTTCCCGATTCCTCCACTATCACGCGTATTGTCTTCTTTCCTTTTAATCATCCTGCCTACATTTGATGGTACCTTAACAGACTAAAGCTGTATAACTTTTTTGGTTAGGAAAAAATAAGTAATCTTTGAAGACACTATTTATATAGGAATTGGTGAATTGCTGAGTTAAAAGGCACTATATATTATCATACATTACTATGGACCCTAGGAAAAGTAATTTTACAATTTTTTTATTGGAGGGTAACAACGGAAATCAATAAGGAGTAATATCATCAAATAATAAATTGGGGCTGGGAATTAAAAAGGTGCTGAAAGAAAGACTAATGCTTTAACAAGTCTTAATTGATTTGATTTTTTGATGTGGACTGTACTCTATTTCCTTAACAGATTATTCATTTTTCAAAATTCAAACATCGTAATTCGTCCACTACATTATGTGGTAATTAAAACTACTATATCAATTTGCAATATATCAGCTAGGATGTGAACGATAAGGTTGTCATAATTTGTATAAAGAAAAGAGATAAAAATTTAAAGATTAATAAATTAAAGATTTACTAGTCGCATTTAATTATGGCATCTTAAGTGATTTTTAATCATAAATAAAGTTGATTCTCCCAATTCATGCACTAATTTTATTAAAATAAATCATAATTTTACAGCATTTTAGTTATAATAAGCATTTACCCTTGTAGTAACAATGATGAGCTACATGTTATCTTTACCTTTATGTGAAATAAACTATTTTAATGAGATAAAAATGCGGAAGAAGGTCAACCAAATTACACGGTTACATTAAATTCTCAATATCCTTGCTTTATCAAAATCCTGAGAGCATTGAAATGTCTAGATTCGCATGAGATCTATTTCATTGTTCAATGTCCGAATGTTCTCAGGATTCGACATGTGGGCCCATGGGTGGGGTTATGTTCATTTTATTCAGTGTATTTAGTTAAACTGAATTAATTCCCTGCAACCATGACTTATTTTTTCTTTTTACAGACAAATGCAAGTAGATGAGACAAAGAAGTTTATTTATCCTTTCGAATTCTTTTAATACACTGCTCCAAAGAGAATATATGACTGATTCCGCAGAAATGTAGAATAATCTGTTGGGGTAGGAGTAACAACTAACGACTGGGAGCTATCAATTAACGACGGCAATAACAGTCACAGACCAGAACGCCAAGATCTAAATAGGGCAAAATGTATTGAGCAGACCACTATGAAGATCCAAGCAGGTACAAGAGAGAGATGAGGAATAAAGACGATGAGAGGGCAGTGTAGGAGAAGTGAATGACAAACTTGTCTGCATGTGTTTGTGTATGTTTGTGAGGAGAAAAAAGGCAGCTTATGAGTCACTTAGGCAAGGGTGAGTGAGGTATGAGTGAAGATGTACTTTCAAATAAAATGGGACGGTTATAGAGAAAAAGGTGAATCGATAAACTCGTCTTGATATGACAGGTAGGGATTGAGTCATAGGGCCATTAAGACATCACTGCGGCTTCGGGGACGAAAAACCGAGGTACTGTCATGGAGGATGCAAATAATGAGTAACTTTAGGAATGCATAGAGGGTCATTCTTCAAATGAACTCCAAAATTAACGAGTCAATTTTGATTAAAATTCCAAAATTTACCAACATGCTAAGCTTAATTTGATCTTTCACGTAATTATTTGGCCGAAAAAGTGCCATCAAAAGATTAGAAATATATTAAAACTTTGAGGTCGAATAACGACTGAACCATATAATTCCCGCGGAAATTAAACCAAGAGAGACATAAAATCCATTAAAGTTTCGTCATCCTTAATTTGAGGTCATTAAATAGACGAACCAAATGGCTGCACGCATTCATTCATATGATTCTTTTCAAGCCAAGTGTTTCAGAAACAAGTAAAACTAATTAATTAAAAAAATAATCGATTCATATGGTTTGAATTTGACTAAAATTCAATATAATATGCTTTGCTTATTTTATAATCACTAAACATGAGTTAAACAGCGTAGTTTTAAAATGAGTGAAGTTATTTAAGGAGCATTTTTAATGGAAAAAAATTGGAGCGATTTTTTCTCCTCAAAACAGAATGTATTTAATTACACAAAGTCAAATATTACCTAATTCATCTCATGAAATCAGGTTACTCATTTTTTAATAGGGAAGAATAATGATGCTTAATCAAATATCCTTAAAAGGATTTCACTTTAATGCATTCCAATTATATGCTTTTATTATTTTAAACGTGATTAATTCTGACTTAAAATCTTTTTCTTTATTCCTAGAACTTATCTCGAATGAGTTCAGTTATTTAAACAACTTGTTACAATATTTTTTGCCCAAAAGAGCGTACCATGCAAAATATTGAATAATGCCAAAATTATTAACAGCTAATCCTCTTATATTATGAATTTATTTCCATCTCTGTTTTAGAATGTTTTATTTCCCTTATCTACAGATAGAAAACAAAATTATTTTCTTAAGATTAAATCAATTTCGGAAATTTTCCAGCTATTTTATTAAAGGTAGGTTTATAGAAAATAATCTGCACAAAATCAATACCAAAAGTAATGCGATTAACAAGACAATAGTTCAAGTGACCTTCAAAAATTCTAAACAAAATAAAATTTTAGGGATTATTTATATATTTAAAATATAATAGTGTTGAAAAACAGCCTTAAAAAGTATTATCTGTCTGTGCATATTAAGTAACATTTTAAATTCTATCCGTTTCTTTGTGTCTCAAGCATTCACCTTCACTCCTTTCATCTTAAATTTTCTCCATGAGAATGTATTGACGTGTGATTTCAATCTGCCTAAGTGACTCCACTCACCAGGTGACAGTCTAGATTCATCGCGACACATTCGCCTTATTTTCATCCTTCTTAGGGGTCACACAATAATTTCATTTTATTCCCACACAAAGAACTGTCACGTCTTGAAAATGGAAATACATGAGTGCTTGATTCCCTGAATGTGTGAGCTCGTTTCCAAAACTTAAATTCTGTCAGTAACACCAATTCGTTCTAGTGTTTCATTAAAATTCTTATGCTACAGCTAAGTAATGATATAAGAATAATTCAGTTCACCTCGGATATCTCTCTGCAGTACATGATCAAACTCCTGCGTGTGATTTTAAGTTCGATTCTTAATCATACTTTTGAATTTTTATTTTGAGAATTACATCGTCTTTTTGTTCTTCGACTTCTTGCAGTTTTGTCTTAAGGATCAGAAATGTAATAATTTAGATAATTTTCTCTTGGCTCTGTTTGCGGTCACTAAGCTGCAGTCTCTTCCTTGGATATGTGAAGCGTTTGCAGTTAAGTACTCACGGAATTAGAGTATATTGGAATACATTAATGACCAAACTATGACTCAAAATAAAGTTTCTGGGAAAGAAAATAATTATATACATCCAAATACCTACAAGCCCAATATCCCAATTATCAGAGGGAGAGGTAGAGAGAGTGAGGACACAACAGTCAGTTAGGAACAAAACGAACCTTTATAAAATATAATCTTGATATTTATACATGAGCCAATTATATAAATTCGTCGAAAAAATATCAGACAGAAAAAAAATGCAATTTTTTTGAAGAGGACTTATTTAATGCTATTTTTCTCACTTTAACATAATACGTCTGTCTGTACTTGCCCTCTTCGAAGGGCTTCTTTGGGTTCACTTGAAGTCCCTTGATTGGTTTAGTTTTCTTTTCTGTCGAGCAAATACGTCTTCAGTGCGACATTCAGGTGCTCTACTAAGCTTTAGTTTGCTTCTTCTCTCCATTAGTAATTTCATTGAAGATTTTCAAACAAGCATGTGATTTCCTGCAGTTTAGAAGTTCAGGAGAATATCATTCAGCAAATCTGTCTGCAACCTCCCCCCCCGCCCCTCCTTTATTAGACTTCTTTTCATATTTATTGGTCCGGGCTTTCACCGACCATTCAACATTAACTTTTAGCTTCAAAGGAATATCTTCACTCTTCGTTTGCCAAAAACATTTCACTTTCATTTATCGTTTCATTTTTTTGTCATCTGCAGGATTCAGTTTAGAATGCTACTTTCTTTTCCTCGGATTATCCTGGTTGTATTTATAGAATGGCTTTTGTTCGGGAGTCTAGTAATCTTTTTAATTAGCCTTAGCAACTTCAACTCGTCCAGTCAATAAAGATAAATAAGATTCAATTCAGATTGGTTATTCACTAAATATCAAGTTCGTATTTACTGATTATTTGCAGACATGATATTTCATTCCACCTTCAAATTTCTACGTTCTATCGAAGGCATTCTTTGAAAGCCTATTTGGATGAATTAGTGCTGGTCTGCTCAAATCCTTTAGCTTTTTGTGAAATCAGGGTAATATCAGAAGCTGTGTTCAACTACAGTTTGACCTCATTACCATTTATCTGCCCAGTTACGTATTTCCACTTATTCATACCTCTGATCTCATTTGTAGAATAAATAGCTGGGGATTTTGAAGAGTTCGCTGATTTAACCCTCCGGGTCATGTTTACCCTTCTCGATTGTTTTCATTTAACACCTTTTTACCTTGTGTCCTCACTTGCCGCTCAATTAGTTGACATGAGACTTGAACGAACAAAGTCAAGCGAAGAAAATTTCACTGAGTAGGGAAATTCTAGAACATGTGTTCAATAGAAATTTGATTTGTGTAACTATGTTCAACGGATTTTCACTGATTCATGCATTGGTCCCGCTTGATGTCTGAATTCATGCAAGATCCTTTAATGCCATTTCATCACTTTTTTTCAGTCAATCTGAGGAATCGGCGACAGATTTTAGTTAGAAAATTTTCTCGAATATCGTATAATTCTTTGAAATGGTAGAAGAATCGGGGAGTTGAAAACAAGTTTTCACATAGCAAGCATAAATCATCCAGTCTTCATTCTTTTAGGGAGAGTAAGACATTTCGAAGTTTGACAGACTCTTTACCAAACTATTCAGATAGAATCAAGACAGTTTCATAAAAAGTAAAATTTGAAATTTTCCTGAAATTGATGAAACTTGTGGGCCTTTCATATTCAACAGTTCTGGGCATCCACAACAACAGACTGACTTTCTTTTCATTTGGAGTATGGATGAGATCATTTCGAAAAATGCCTTTATATTTTCCAAAACAGTTAATGAAGGTCAGATCTACTTGAGGTTTCAGTGAAACTCGCAGATTTGCTAAAACTTGGATTCTGCAGATTGTTAGGTGGAAGAAATATCCAAGTTTCAGTCTTCTTATTCATTATCTTGAAGAGCATTACGAATGGCATCATGAAATTTTCCCTCTGTTTCATCATGGTAGGTACGAATTGTTCCACATTCAATGCATTTTTTGCATTTAATAATCAAATTTTTAGTTCCCTTTTAGCACCTTTTATGATCTATAAAGATCTCTATCCCAGTCTCTGATAAGGAAGAAGGAAGAGAGAGGACAGTGCAGGTCAGTTAGGCACTAAATTAACTCTAATTAACTTGAATCTTGAACGGACTAGCAATAAAAATATAAGTAGAAATTAGTAGACCTAACTAACGAAAAGTGCTATTTTCTCAAGTGGAAATATTTAGTACGTTATTTTTCTCACGTAAGTAAAATATTTTTACCTCGATAATAAATGAATATACTAGATTTCATTTTGCGTTTGTAAACTACTTTCCGTAAATTTTTATAAATCTATCTTTGGTTCACCTTAACCTTGACAAGTATTCGGGTAAATGCAGCAACACTTTAATGATAAATCAATTTTTGTTTACTAGTAGTATTCGGTGCATTTTATTACACTAATATATATTAAATTTCAATCATCAACTTTTAAAATGATTGGAAACATTCGTTTAAGTACTTTCTCTTATCAATAACATGAATCGTATTTTGAATTTATTTATGCATTATATCTATAATGTAATAATATTTGACAGCTGTTCAAATTAGGCGCACAAATTGGTCTAGTGTGAACTGTGAAACAGCAAACACTCGTACCTCATGCATCTTCCGGTTGGCAAATTAAAATTTCTGAGACTGCATGCCCGGAAACGATAAATTAATCCTACTGTTTTTAATAATCTGACAATTAAAACTTTTATTTGCAAAACTGGAGCTGAAGACGTAAACATAAAATGAGATTTAAATTATAAATTACAAATCAAAATGTGGGCCTGAAAGCAAAAAAATAAAAGAAATAATATTAATGAAAAAAAGAGATACGAATATTATTAACGTAGGACTTCACTTGAGTATTTCTGTCATTTCAATAGGATAATTGACAAATATAAATTAATTACAAAAAACGGATGCTTTTACACTTACTGTTCTCTTTACCATCCTGCCTGATCAGAAACACATAAAAGCGCACTACTGGCTCCTATGGTTACCCTGTATCGGGCCATATTTGACTGGATCACTTTGATATTAAGTTTGGAGAGCCCGTAGCAGATATATAATGTTAAAAGCTAATTCAATCAACACTAGGGAAAATATTAAAGAAAAAAGACTGGGTCGCTATATTGAGAAACTCGCATTTTACCATTCTAATGTTGAACTGAATGGACTAATGCGGTTAGAATTATCAGCCACTTGGATTTGCTCCACTGTGCTACGACAATGTGATCTTTCTATTGGCAGAAGAACACGCTAATCATAAATTTAACACCTTGCAGTAATTTTTCGACGCTAAAAATGGAAGATGAGTAAATAAATAAGTAAGTAAATAAGTAAATATTTATCTTCCTGGGTAGAAATTGACATTTTATTATTAAATTTATCAAAAACACCAACTTTTGTGCAATTTGGGAATTAATGATACAACAAAAGTCAGTTTAAAAGTCCAGCTGCCAAATAAACATAACTCACGTAATGTGCAAATTCTAAAAAAGACTTTTAAAAACTTCAAAAATTTAATTTTTTGTTTAAAATTTAAGGCAATATGTGCCAATAACAATTTCATTGAATCTTTCTGTTAAATCAAATAAGTTTGTGCCCTCAAGGCATCATTTTAAGAGCATATTCAGGCTTGAATGTTAACAGCTTTAATTTTGATGCTTTTGCCATCTGCTTGAAAGGTTGGATTTTGAAAACATTTTTGAACACAACTTTTTAGCTCCTCTATGCTTGTAGGCCTGAAAGGGTTTTTAAATTATCAAATATCCTGCCTCTAAGTAAAGTGTAACAAAGTTAATAATAGCAGAAAGTTTATTTAAATGTTGTTTTGATGTATTAATTAATTTATGAGTTGAAATCTCATAAAGTCTGCCTATCGTAGATGTTTTTTTTTTAAATGATACCAATTGTAACTGATCTAAAGCAAACAGGATTTTGAATTTGATAAGTCAAAATTCAAGATTTTCAAGTTTCTTTCTGATTTCAAGTGTCGATTATGTAATTGACTTTAAGTCAAACCATCTTCTATAGTTCACTTGTCGAGTAGGAAAATGAATATGTAAAAGTATTAAAAAAATTAATGCTTCATTTAATGTTTTCTCCCCATTTTATTAAAACGACACTTAACTTATATCTTGTTCATTTAAAGTATAGTGGATACTAAATAAATAGGACCTTGATAAACTTGAGTAATCCACTTAGAAATCCAACTAGCTGCAGACAAGTACAACTAGCTTCTAGTAGAGTCCATTAGTATAATTTGCCTCCAAAATTAGCTAGACTACGTCAAAAGTAGTGAGAACGCAAGAGAAATCGTGTGGAGAGAGTTTTTTTGCAAAAATGCCCAGTAATTGAGTACAATTAACGCCTTGCTGTACAAATATTGACCGCTGATTGGCTGGGAGGCCTCTACACGCACATCCGCACTTTTCAAAATGTTCTAGAGTGTGCGAGATCCCTTTCCTCAGCCTTGGTAGTGTTGTCAACTCCACAAAACTAATGATGTAAATACTTTTGGAAAAAATTTGTTCGACAATAACTATTATAAGTATCCGCGAGGTGCAGTAGTGAAGTGCTATGAGATTAATGCCCATCGAGTCATCTCCAGCGATGTCAGACGTCAACTAAATTGGTTAATACTTGTCAAAATACTCTGGTTAGTTGATACCCTTTGCTGAAATGCAGAGTTTGGACATTATTTGCTCCATTAATGAAAAAGAGTAAATATTATTCAAATTGACTTCTAATTTTTGAGTTTTAAAAAGAATAAAAATCAGCTGTCGTTAAAATACAGTAAATTTATTTCAGAGCAGGTTTAAAAGTTCTTAATTATGACACCAGATATTGCAAAAATAACCATAAATGTAATTAATATATTAAAAAAGATATGAGCTTTCAATTATCGCCTCACAATTGATTTCAATATCGTCTAATACCTTTAAAATAATTCATGGGTAAGAATCCAATCACCGCCTGTTTAGGACTCGAACCCAAAAGATATTCTCAAAATCGACAATTTTGATTTTCAGTTCTCACCCACTTCTTCAAATAAATGTAAGATTTTGTGTGAATCTTCTTTATGCTCTAGAAACCAGCTTAACAAAATGCTTTTTTTCATATCGTTTGTAATTAAGCATTGCAATCATTTCCTAGTTAAAAAATTACACTTTTATTTTCCAATCTATAATTTAATTTTAAATTATGTAATATAACCTAGGCTTTCTTTGTTTATCTGTAACTTTAATTGATCCTTTCATTAATAAGAATACTTATTCATATGTTTATTGTTTACTGCAAAATTGTTCTGAATAAATATTAATAAACAATGAATTATAAATAAGCATTAAAAAATGTAACCATAAGTCATCATCATTTTTATGCTTCAGAGAGAGAGAAAAAAAATTTACGTAATGGTTTATTAGTTATTGCAATATTTTATTTAGTTACGATAAAGATATGTTAGTTGTCTAATGAACAGTTTATCAAGGACATATCATTTATTAACATTTCAAAAGAGAAATACGCAAACTTTTATCTTGGAAAGCCTCTGAATATACAAAGCTGAAAATAGTCAGAAATGGGAAGATTTGAGTGACTATTGTCCAAAGTCATGTCATGGGAACAGCCTAAATTCACTTCAATTAAGTATTCGTCACGTTGGCAACTTCCTGTTTGAAGGGAATGATTAACGTCCTACTGTTTCAGGATACAAATTTCAAAGTTTAACCTGACTTCAAGTAAATGAGATCACTTTCGCGATCGCCTGAACTTGCCGAGCATATGATTACACATCGTAAAATTTGATTCTACATTTTCTGCATATCAAAGCTTAGTGGCATCCTCCATAGTTCAATACTTTGATTTATCTAATGGATACCTCTTAAATATTGAGGTAGTCAGTATGCGAGTGTTTTTTAGTTAATTGGTAACTTAAATATCGGTTTCCCAACAATTTTGTATTGCAATGCCGCGAGGTAGACATATTTTATAGTGTATATATTACTTTGTATTAGTCACAAAATGCTACATTGGCAAAGTAGAAGGTGATGTTACAAAAAAATTTACCTTTAAATTTTATTCCGAAAATAGAGTTAAAAAAACTTAACAGTCCTCAAGAAATTGTCAGAAATCAAATTTGCAGATCTCTTTTTGTCCTATTCCGCTTTTTTATTTCCTATGTTATTGTATACATGCCAGAAGTTTATGTGTATACCTAATCACCAGGGTATATTTACCTCCCCATCCATTTTTAAAAACATCTTGAAAGTTAAATTATATCAATTAAAACTGGAGTATTCAGAAAACGCTGTTCATCCTCATTTCATTGGAACTGATAAAGGGAGAACAGAACAAACTGCAGAACATCGAGCTGTTTATTTTAAGTTATGTTTTCAAACCACTTTAACAGCCCTTGAACTATCATTCCTCCGATCAGATGTGTTTGGAATTCTTTCATCTGTTTAGGTTACTTCTCATCAGTGAACTGTGTAAATACCCCACGGTTGCTACATCTCCTGCCACATATACTTACTCTCACTTCTACTCGCGATTCCTGGTCCCCGCTCAGTAAACTCTGCTCTATTCTACTTGTATTCTCTATCATGCTGTATTAGTAATGATAGAAGATAGAAGGCATAACCTGAAGAATAGATATGGGGAAGATTATAAATCTTAGCTTCTAGTCTGCCCTTTCAAAGGACCAAAGTCCATCAGTGATGAAGATGATCAACCATTCTAGTTAATTCTGATGAAAATGAGAGGTGGCAGAATATGATTACCTTTTAGAGTGTCCCCAAGATAACCTCTCTCTCTATTCTAATCGCGTGCTGTAAGCACTTATTTAAATGAGCTTGGATAGTCCTGCGTGTTTATATTACATATGAGTTAATAAAAATTATTCAGACCAGACATATGGGAGTTAGTCCAGAGGCCGAAGATGATTTCAAAAATACGAATGTCTTCAATAAGATTTGAAATTATTATTCAATTAAATGACTTTATCTTTAAAATGCGAATTTTATCGATCCACCAACTTGATAATAAAGTGCTTGAGTAGTTCTCGATTCAAACCGAATCACTTTATTAATACATTCCATGCATCAAGGAACATTTTTTGGTATTATATCCATTCAAATATGATATCCTATTGCTCATTCTGCATATTATCTGCATTTATCTTGGTTGTCAAGCTCGAATAGGAGAAGATGAAATTGTAGAAAATCAGTTGTGGAAACCAGGTTATCTGAAGTTTTCCCTAATCACGATAGAACTCGATTAATCAACGTCTTATTTATTATTTCCAGTCACTTATATCTTTATACCATTTTCCCATATTTTCCACCTTAACTACCCTAAAATCGTAGTTTTCGGCCTTCTTTTGCTGATTGTTTTAATGGCTTCGAGAGTTCTTTATAGTTACTCCAGAAAGTGTGGTAGTTATTTTCGCCCAAGATATTTTCAGTCTTTAGATTTATACCTATTCTAACTGTACATAGATTCAGCCACCTAAAGAGAAGACTCCATTCCCACAAGCTTATGATAAAGTATCGTTCGTTTTCATTATAATGTAGATTGAAAAGAAGCTAATGATTTTAGTTAAAATGCTAACAGCAAAATTTTTTATCCATTATCTCATCGATTTATTATTATATTCTGACTTCCTTTTACATTCGGTTCTCTTAGTTTACTTCTATATTTTCATCAGAATTTGTGCTAATTTAGCAATTGGGAGATTGCGATGCTATGTTACTTCTCTACTTTTATACCAATATAGACAGATCCTGCTTTTGCGAAAGTTTTCTATCATTCGTATTGTCTGAGGACAGTTTATTTATGCAAGAAGAAAATAGGACGGCAGAATCTAAATCAATGTGAAGACCATACCAATTGATCAAAGGGACAGAATTCTTTAAACTGAGATAAATGTCTTAGCTTTCGCCAGTAATTTTTTGATGTACCGACATGTCCCAGATCAATAATCAAATAACTGTTCTGTTACTCTTATTAAGGAAGCGGCGCCAACTCAAATCTAAAAATGGCTAATCTGCGTTAAAATATCATTTCCCTGAGACGAAATTTGATTGTTTTTTAAATGCAACACCTTTGGTAGTAAATCAACCCCTGCTTTTGCTGACCAACATCTAGTTCAAGTACAATTAGGTTCAAAGTTCATTTCATTTGACCGCTCCAAAGAATATATTAAGAAATAGAAGTCTTGATTTTGAGGTCAAGAGCACTGGACCTAGTTTATGATTAAAAAATGATAGATTTATTGACTCATTGATTGAATCAACGATAGATTCAGCCAATAGGCGTTTATCTTCAAGGTCTCACTATATTGAAGAGAATTTACTGTGGAATTTGAACATTTCCAATTGAACCTTGTTGAAATTGTTTCATACCTACTGGCAGAATTCACTTTTAATGAATCGCAGTGCACTGTGTTCTTTTAATTGAATGATTGCTAATCCCATGTCTTTGATCATGAGTGTAGAATTATTCAGATAAATTGAATGGCATGACCGAGCAAACAATTGAATCAACCTGTTAACAGACTAAATATGGTCAACAAAACTTCATCAAGAACTTGGAAGCCAAACGATGATGATTGAACATTTGGACATTAGAAATTAAAGACAGGCACAAATCAGTGCTCCTGAATTTAGAAAAAATAATAAGAATCACGATGTTCCCACACCAATAACTACTTATAACTGATTCTCGTATCTTATTAAATTTGTGTGCTCTTCCATTTACTCCAGTGTGAAGTTTTTTGCCATGTCATGGGCCAGTAGTTATTAATAAAATACCCACCAACACACAGCAAGGAATTACTTTCAGTTTTATATTAATTTTATACTTTCATTAAATCCAGAAGGCTAGATTCAATCTTTCCAGTGAAATGATTTTTCACTTTCTAGTATTCAAAATACGCATTCCTGCTTCACTTATTGCACACAATTTAACAATTCATTAGAATCACTTGTTATATTTTCCTATTTTATTGGTAATAAATTCTTACTATCGTTTTTTTGTTGCAGTTGGAGCCTGTTTTCTGTTCACAAATCTCTGATTGTAACCACAGATTCTCGTAAAGCGTGAGGTGTTTTGTTTCAGAAACCCAAAGATTTATGCAAATCCTCTATTCTGAGTTTATTTGTAATGCTCTTTAATCATAGAGGAAGAGTCTAGATTCATTTTATTTCAAAAATAGTACAATCAACAGGTAAACCAGTAAATATATGGCGCATTAGATGAATTAATCTGAATTACAGATCTGTTTTAATTTCTTCATTATTTACTTTTCATTTGTGTTTCTTAATTTTTACAAGTATACATTATTTGTAATTTCATCATAGCATGTTACTTACTGTAAATATGTTCGGTCTTATTCTCCTCTACTCTCAATTTGAGCGTCTAGTGTATTATGGGGAAAGCAGGATCAGATCACCGGAAACCTGTTCTATTAAATAGTATAATATAATAAAAGGGCACTTTTATCATTTGTTATACATATAATTTTCCATTTGATTTAGAATTTTGCAAAAAAAAGGCGACAAAATTACTGCAAAATGCTTTCCAAACGCTTTCTATATAACAAAAATAAAAAAACAGTATAACTCGCTATTTTTTTGTTTATAGAATAAGCAAAATGCAGAGAAAAGTATGGCTGAATTTATCGGGGCATTAAGAGCGCCATTGTTATTTCAATGAACTTTTAACCACCTTCAATCAAAATGAGTAATTTAGTTCTTGATATTACTTTTGTGCCAGAAATAACCTAAAAGAAATCGTTAGTAAATAAATGTTTATTTTTCTTCTTCTGAATATTTGACAGTGAACATAACACAACAGAAGAAAGGCGGTAACTCAAAAACAACCAATCATAATGTCAAAAATGAAAATAAAACATTTTGCATCCACCGGTTCATGTCTTCAATCTTCCTAGGCGCGATCTGTTTAAGAGAAAAGAATAAACAATGATTTCCTTGAATACCTCGAAAGTATTTGCACAAAAATAAAAATACACAATTGTTATCCTCTGGAAGAGGCAACGTTGATACCTCAAGATGTATCAAATTCAGAGCACTCCAACCCCACCACTAAACTCTTTGTTCTCTTATTTATACTATAATTCTAATGTCAATTGCAGAAACTTATGACTCTTTAACTAATGAAACTCCTATTACCCTGGAAATTCCGGAAGTGGAGATATTCTATGTTACTTTGTCCAGTGAGGAAAGTTGATGTGTTTCTACTTCTCTTTATATTCCGACGGTTGAACCTGCTAAATTCATGTTAATTCTGCAGAAGTAAGTGGGATTCCTATGGAAATATACAAGGGTAGAGAAATTCTATGCTATTTATTGCAGTGTTGTTTAGTTTCCTTCATTCTACCCTGATTCATGCAGATGAAACTTCGCAAATGCTCCATATCATTCTCCACTTCCGAGGATTCTAATGACTAATTGCTTCCGCCTTCCCTACACTAACGCTGTTTGGCTATCGAATGCTCTTCATCCATTATCCCCCGTTGACGCAGACTCTCCTCGTGCTTAATGCTTGTCTAGCTTTGTCATAATAAAATTTCTCGTCGAATTAAGACTAGTTTCTCTGTCTCACCTTACATATTTACTTTCTAAATATAGGACTAAATGTAAATAATTATGAAATTAACCTTATTTTTATATTTGTTTTTCTGTACAGTTACAAACCCGCGTTCTTTTTCAAGCAAAATTTGCTTGTTATTAATAGCATTAGGTTATTTATTTGATTTACTGCCAGATATTATCTAAATGATTGATCTTCGGTGACCGCCAAATGCTTATTAAAATTAGAAATTTACTGGAAGATCCAACAACACATACTTAATTTCTCCAGCCATTAGAGGATCAATAGCATACAACCATTCGTGAATTTCATTCTTGCTCGAATTGGGCCCTGTCTTCATAAAGACTTTTCGGTCTGCATACTTGAGAGCAAAAATCATTGGAAGTTTACCGCATTCAGTTGCTCTTGAGTCAGAAACGTCACTCTTGTGCGGTCCAAAAATTTCATTATCGTCAGCACTAAATAAAGCAAAGATTAATTCCGTGATATTTTAACATACCTGTATTCAAGCTGAGCAACTTTAAGGTTTATTATCCGCCGTTCCAGCGTATCCTTTTCGTTTTCGTAAATGTAGAGGAATGGACGTCGAATAGTGATCCAACGTGGAACCCAGCTTGGGTTGGTTTCATCTGCTATCAGTAGCATTCCTCGTCTATTTACGACAGGACTTATGCGGACCTAATTAGAAATTTAAAAAAAACGGTGAATTAAATTTTAAGGTTCTGTAAACACTTTCATTAAAAGATCGTGAATCAAGTTTCGAGGTCTGTTCAAGTAAGTTTGTATTCAGAAATAATACGTTTCTACAATTATTTCAAACTTGAAACTGAGGAGTTGTTTGAATAAAACACTCTTTTTGGAATGATGGAATAACAGGATAATTGATAACTCAATAAATTATCTTTCACCTCGGTAATTGAAGTCAACGTCTTTAATTATTTCAAAACCATATTCTATAGTTAGTGGACAGGAGAATGAGAAAAAATGTCGATCTAATCATATGTACATCAGCTAACTATATCAACATCACGTTATATTACAATTTGCACTAATACTCCATGTATGCCTAAGAATGCCAACAAATTTACTAAATTTGCCTAATAAAGTCATCTGAATTAATAAAATTTGTTTACTTTTTCAAAAGTATTGCCAGTTTAAAACTAATTTGAGCAGAATGGCAGAAATTAGAATTTTTGAATTTAAATAGATGTACAACATCTTGACAGTCAGACGAAAATGCATTGGATTGACAGCTTAACTATAAGTACACATTCAGGAAAATTGAATTATCTACATTAAATCGTTATAATTTTATCGATTTATATTTAATACTGAATAAAGTGTAATAAAAAGACTTTTATTAGCTACTTTCTCGTCAGTGTATGTAGTAATCTGCCAAATATAAAATGTACTCCAAAGCAACTTCTTTAAATTTAATTGATGAACAGACCTTCTTGATTTAATTGCAATGACGTAAGCAATTAAATGGACTTCTGAGAAGTTCAAGACAGGCTTTGATTTATTTCCGTAAAAAAAGTACTCGACTGGGGAGTATAAGTAAGAGCAATAAATGTGCCGTGAACAATATCGCCTTGTATTGGGACTCTAGATATTCTAGCCGGAATATTTAACTACACATTTAATGGTCTATTCGACACAAAGTGGATCTGCATTCCAAACCTCAGCAAATAATGTTATTTCAAAAGATAAGCACTTCCTAATGATAGCTTGAGTAACCTCAACAAGGTAATAACAAGAAGTTCGGAATGGCTAAAGATCCTTCCATTAGTTTATTAAATATCTGTACCAATGTACGTACCAGTATCAGTACCAATTAGAAGATGGAAGAGCAAATGAGTGTGCCTAATTCGATAGACGGCAAAACGGAACGTATTTTAAGTTGTATAAAACTGTAGTGCAACCACACAAGTTATTAAATTGGCCAATGAACTCAAAAATTACGAAGATGAACTCATTTGGGCAAAAAAGAGACAATTTCACAATTGGACCTCTAGAAATAATGATAAATTGAGGTTAAATTTTATAATTTGCTTAGCTGTCACTTATAGGGCTACAAAATCTCAGACCCTAGGAAAAGGAAGGGAAAGGCTTGCCACTCAAACAACGACTTCTATTGAGAAAATAAATGTACTTTAATAGAATTGGATTTGTGATAAGTGATTGGTTAACCAATATTTACGGCGATAGATTCTCCACTGGTGGTCTTACATATTCAAGTTCAAAATCAATAGCGCAGTACATTTTAATGTACTCAATCGAACACACCAAAAATATTCCATTTGGCTGCCTCTTTATGTTTAAAAATTGCAAATTTTTGCTCTACCGCGATTAGTAACAGTCATTTTTACTAGGCAATTTTTATGGTTTAGAATTATCAGAACACGTGTAGTATTAGCATAATTCAGTAAAAGGGAATGAGATCGAATGAAAATTGAGAATTAAAGAGGGAGTATCAAAACTGTCCAATGATGTTCCAAACTTTTGATTGGTCGTAATTCGCTGTTCGAATCGTTGGATTATTCTCCTTTGGTTTCTAACCAAATTCAAGTCCCCAATGTCCAGTACACATAGTGAAAGGTAAAAGAGATGGATGTTTTGTCAAACTATTATTTTTCTTCTTGTGACAAAGAAACTTTATACAATATTAACATATCAGAGCTTATAAATGTACATTCAAGGTGAAATTTGATAGTTAATAAAGGAAATATTTGTGTTAAGCATAGTAAATTCTTCCTATTATAGGTCTACAAATTTCAGTAAAAGAAGAGTTGGAAAATTCTACCGTAGGTTCAGATTTCACTTTGGGGCAATGAAAGAAATTATTTTTCAATTGTTTTAAATTTGGGAGTTCCCACTAGGTCACTTGGTCGTTGGTGGGCTGGGAGTAAATAATTAATTGAGATACAATCTGCTTGGGGCATTTCTCTGGGTGTGCTTTTGCTGTTATCTTCTCCATTAAATATTTATTGGATGTAGTATTGGAAGGTGGAGGCGGTTTCAATTTATCTTCAAACATATCCTTATTTTTAGAAGTTAATACAAGTTATATTTGCCCCTTTTACAAAAATTTCCCCTAATCTCAAGTGAAAAACGATAGTCTGTTGATTTACCGTTAATGAGTTCAGATTCTTAAATTTCCCATGCAGATTTAACACGATAAGAAGGACCAAATGCCCCAAAAAGTTTTCGCTCGTGAGATAGTCCATTATATTATTCTCCACAACAAATTTGAAATATTAAAATTTTAACTGAGAAGGAGAATCTAAACACGGGCAACAGTTAAAAAATAGAAGGAAACATAAATTTGAGCTTCATTTTAAATGTACGATTGTCGATTATTTACTCATAGAGACATTAATCACTTCTCATGTCATAATATTCCAAACCTATTTCATCACATGCTTCTCATTGAGTCCTTGTCATTGATATTAACCAGAGCTTGAGACAGTTGATATTCCGAGTGATTGGTTATGTCATTTCTCCTTTATTTGCCAAGAATAGATCGTTAGTGCAAGCAGAGATGGAATTATCAAACAAAACTCCCTAAAGTTAACTCAAAATCACCTTAGTACAGTTATCTTCAACTATTCTGATTAAAAGAAAGTTTGACTTGAAGGGTGCACGATTACACGTATTTAATTTGTGTATTTGTCAGATGTTTAAACATCTAAGAAGGTAAATGGATGGTATGCGCTCTTGACTTTTCACCATCAATTGAAACCTTAACCATTATATGATGATTCTTCATTTTCATTTTAACCCGGGATAATGCAGAAAAAATCATACATTTTCATTGCGGGAAAGCAATTGACATTGTGCAATCAAGGTTTAATAAGGAATATGAGGAGGGTATTGAAAAGAGAGCTTCAAAAGATTCGGGTTTGAAATAGCCACTTAATGAAAAGTTCTTTGCTTCGGGTTCTAAAATTAAAATTTCGAAATTTGTCCTCTGGGCTACTACCATAATCTCCTACACACATTGAATGATTGTTTAATTATGATGGCAGCAGCATGATCTTACGTGATTTTAGCATTTGACATGATACCTCCATAGTAGAACTCACAGGGTAGAGTTCACTAGAACTATTAACAATTTATGTAACCATAATGGTTAAGTAATTAAACTACAAGAAAAATGCGAAACTTACTATATTTTTTCGACTCCTACCTCAACTTTTAATTGAACTATTATGTTGCTCATAAATTTGTGTCGCTTTTGATCACTAAAATAACATTTTTTGTTCATTTTTCTGAAGATTCAAGTATCTATTTTTTGCTGAATGGAATACCTCGAGCATTTAAAACAACTCCTAACACATAAGTCGTAATATTTTAAGTTAATTCTTTTATTTCTTTGCGTATGAAGTTAAAATAGGCAAGATTTTCTGTTTTCAGAAGTTTCTCACAATAATCAGTAATGCTCAGTTTGTTACTCTTCTTGAAAATGTTTTCTTCGTTAAGAATTTAACACTGACTTCTTCCCCTAGAAAAATGGAATAGGATTTTAAATTTTCAATCTTGTCATGTTTTTTTTTAATTGCGACAAAATCCTCACACTTTGTCTGACGTTATTAAGAGCAATTCTATATAAAATTTTGAGTTCCTTTAAAAAGGTCATTACTCTCAAATTTATTAAATTACCGAAGACTTTTTTTAAAATTGAAATCTAATTAATTCAGTTTGAGCGAATAATAAAAATTTTCAATTTCTTCCTTTTGAGCAGTATTAATTTAATTCGTTATGACAAAAATTCATTTTAAAACCTTCCAGCTTGAGAATCTTTATCAACAATTTGTACTCGCCCTTTACTCGATAACTCAGTATTGGTCTGTAAATACCAACGAAACGTTGGTTACAAAAACTAGCGTTGCAGATGTTTGATTCTCACATTCTCGCTATATCTGTCTGCTTCTCCTCTGCACTGTTTTGTTAGTGTGCTCCTGCTCTTACACTTTTTCTATCTCTCATGACTTTAAAGTATTGTGTCCAATAAATCTCATCTTACTCGTGACTCAATCTTCCGGATAACTGTACTTTGATTGCCTGCTCTAGGACGATATTCATGGCTCCTGGAAGTTTGTTTGAGAGCACTTAATCACGGAAACAATATCATAACTGAAACAATGGTATAACGTTTAAATTTTAAAGGGCTTTGTTACCAATAAAGAAAAAGAGGGAGAGAAAACCACTAAATGGCGTCCAAATTTATGGGTTTTACTATGTTCTTATTAATATAATCTTATTAAAGCATGCTCGTTTGATTACGTCAATATATAAATAATGAGCGTGAGGCTAATTAAGGTGACAGTGAAATGGCGTTAGTTTAAAAACATTTTTAGAAACAAGCGCTGTGATCAATGAAACCTATTTCCGAATTAGGAGAAAATAGTTTTCGATGTTATTGCTTATGGAAAGCACCTAATCAGGAGAACAGCAGACGAATACATTGAGATATGGAACAGGCCAGGGCTCAACTGGGTCTTATTCTTCTTGAAATCAGGAAAATTACTTTGTCATGTTCTCAAAGAAAGAAGAGTTTAATTTGTAGAGTTACAATATTCACTCTTCACTAGTAGATTTCCAGTTTCATGGATAAGATTTCGTTTACATTATTCCGCAATAATCTAATTAGCCTCCCTAAAAAAATCAGAACTCAATAATAACACGGAATTACCGTAATGATAGCTTTCACTCCTAAACAAACATGCAAATTTTAAGAATAATTAATGATAAATTATTAATTTAATCTTTCTTGAATAGAATTATTCGTTTTATCTAACGTATTCATAGCTTATTGACCGGCTAGTTTATCATGGAACTTCCAATATTTTCCGGGCTAATTTACAGCCACGAGTGGATAGATGGACTACCTATGATTTATTTAACATAATATAGCTTCCATAGTATCCTCAAGAACTTTAATAAAATGCCCATAAGTCTACTGTACTAATTAAAAATAATACGTTATATTTTTCATTATTTGAAAAGTTATAATGCCAATTAATGCGTCTAAGAAAATGACGAAATGGCTGCATTCATATCGGTTGAAGAATTTCCCTGGTATTAGAGACGAGATTTTAGTAGTGGCTTTATTAACTTTTATCTTGCGTGTAAGAGGACCATTTCAAACCACTTTCATGTGAATTGTGTGAGTGCTCATTGAACTGAGCACCTTGTACTTCGTAATTGCGTGTGGTTTCAAGAGAGTCAAAAAAGACGCTGTTAAGTTTTTTTAATTTGTTTCAGTCATATTTATATAATTTGAAAAAAACTAAACGAAGGAGGAATAGGAAAGTATCTTATAATTCACCTAAGACATGTAAGTTGAGCTTAGCGAACTTGCCTTGTACTAGCTTAGATCGCACCAATTTGCAAGTCTGCAAACCTTATACGTTGAATGCGGTCAATTCTTGATCTACGCTTCTTACTTCGATTTAAAACATTTTCTTGAAATGCAGAATTTAACCAAATGCAAATCTTCGTTTTTGGTAACTAACATCTAATTTAATGGTCATGCAAATGCATTTAAAGCTATTGTGGTTTCTTTATCGTTAAATTAATTAAATCATTCTAGAAATAAAATTTTCTCCCTTTATACTCAAATTATCTGGAGTGCAGCAAAGATTCAACCCGGAAACATCAGCCGATCGGTTTAGATGCGTCTTTACAAAGAGTGTGGGAAACACTACTGTAGCTAAGACTCTTCCTAACTTTCTTTGTATTCTCAAACTGTATTTTTTACGTAAAGTGCTTTTTTTCGTTCTTCATAAACAGATGTGTACGCCTACATTCATCTCGCATCTTTGCGCTCACGTAAGTCCATCTCGCCTCATTAGGCCTCATCTCATTTTTCAATAAAGCTCAAACTAGTGGTCTCTCTTATCTTTTCTGCCTTTGTAATTAAGACTGGTGCAGCATAGAAGGTATAACCTGCACATAACTAGGATAAAACCAGATACCTTAGCAACTAGATCCAGCTCTTAAACAATCAAGCTCGAATAGTATGGAATGATCCCAAATTCGTTCAACTTATTATCGTTTTGAGAGAAATAAAAGTACAAATATCTGATTGCAAATACGTGAATTTTAAATTTCATCTTCCCTGGTTAAACGTTTCATTAAAATTCACACATCCAAATCGTAATTGTAACACGATGAACGTTAATAACGATGAATAGATGGCAATACCATGAGAACGTATTTCAATGCTCTAATTTGTAAGATAGAACAAGGAAACGTGAACTTATTACGCAACATTTTATCGGAAAATAGTTTGTGAGTCAACTCACCGTGTCTCCTAAAATCACTTAAGATGCATCATAAATTATAACTATTTTCTTTTCAATGTGCTTTACATACACTGGCATGCCATTCTCTAACTCCATGTCTGCTCTGTTCTCGCACTCCTCAACAAGTCTGAGCTATTTTTAAATTATGCATCTGAAACATTTTGATGTTGTGATTTGAAAGAAAGCCCATTACTGCTGGAAAACTTTGAATCAGATCCTAAATTTTACTGGCATGTTTTCGGCATTTAGAAGTCATCATTTAAAGAGGCTATGCAAACATTAACGCTAACTAAAATGTTATACCTCCTGATTTTAAGGTTATTTAAAAATGAAATAAACATGAAATAAAATAAAAATGAAATCAGAGGGAAAAGAATAAGGAGCTCCTTTAATTAAGCAAATTACTATTGTCTTAGTGGCAGTACACAGTGCTGACTGTCGAAATTTTTTTATCATGAATCCGTTTTGAGCAAATTTTTTAAAAGAACAAATGCATGTTTTAAAAATTTAAATGATAGGTTTGTAAAAATTTGGCTTCATTACTTGGATAAATTAGAAATCTACTGAAGTCTTTTGATTCGTATTGTCTAATTATTGCATATTAATATAATTTCGTGAAGGAAAGTGATGTTTTCTCTACCTTGGGACGAGAGGTTAGTACTAGCAAGAATGTTTAAAACATAAACCTGATATTCATAGAGCCCGTAATGGATAGCAGAGCATCCAAGAGTGAAATCAAAGTTTGAAGAAGAAAAAGCTACTGCATGGATGTATTTGGAGGGCAAAAAATTGATTTTCTTGCGGGTTTATCGAACATAGTTTCAACTAAAGGTAGAAGAAAATATGCTCTAAGTTACACATATGAGACAGATTAAAAAGAATCTAAAAGAAAAAAATTTAAATATGATAGATTTATTAAAGAAAGATATTGTAAATTTACAATATTTAATTCCTACTAGAAATATTTCTTAATTTCTTTTAAAATATGTACTCACTGTTGCAATTTTTTCATAAGAAAATTTAAACATTATTTTAAAAAAATATAGGCGGAAAATTCATTCAATTGACAGTCTGCTAAATGTCTTTTGAGCTGATTGAAATGTAAGAGATCATTTTCTTTCTTTCCACAACTGGGACAAAATTACTTGATTTCTAAGAATTAAAGGAATATATAAAATGAACAGTTGAAGAAATTACCTTTAGTTGACAAACAATCAGTTCAAGCAAAATCTGTTCTTCTTATGTCATCAGGATACACTGTTTTATCAAGACAGCGGATTTTCACTTCAAATCAAGAAAAATGAAGTAATGCCTAGTGAAAAATACATATTTGTGTAAAACTTTTGAGCACGGAGCGTTTGGAATGTTTGTTTCCCTTAACCGATGACTGTGGCCAATCATAATGTGTGTCAGGAAAATCTTGTGTGCTTTGCTAGGTTAATTAATTAATTTATTTGTTCATGGTAATTACTCGATATTAATAAATTACATATATATTGCCTACCATAAAATATATAATTTTTATCCTGGGAAAACACCTGAACACAGGGAGAAACAGAGTAGTCAAATAATGGTTAATAAATGGGATTAAATGGAGGTGAAAATTAAAAACAAACTTTTTGGATTTCACAGTTTCAATGTCTTCGATATACTCAATTCTATTGTCAAAACTTCAAAATTTGTTTCCCGTTTCCTAAGTGAATTAAATTTCTCGATATTGAGAGCTAACTGAACAGTTAATTAATTTAGACGATTGGTCCGTCATAGAGAATTCAAGGATGCCCCCAAAAATGTCATAGCATTTTTGAGTAATACTAAATTAATTCGTTCTGATCAAAAAATTATGTACAGGTTTTGGCATTTTGAACTGTTTTCAGTTGTTCTACCTGTGGAATAGTGAAAAATAATTTTTACCCACCTATTTTGCAATAACTTAGAAGTGGTCCGCAAAATCCTCCGACACGACGGATACAAGTTCTCTCTCTCGTTGCTAATATTATTCTTCTCCCCCCCCCTCCCCGAGTTTCCATCGTCGCTGTGCAATATAATTTGGTCTTTTCTCAATCTTTGGTTTTTTTTATTATGAAAACTTTAATTGTCTTTTTTTTGATAGTTATTGCATAAGTCGTAGTTGAAAGCCGGTAATCTTAGCCCCGACGAAATATATCATTCTCCTAGAGGCCAATAAACTAACAGCCGGATTAGAGCCAACAGACCTCGTTATGATTCACTCACGAGAGATATTTGAACATTTCTTTAAAAATTCGTCATCATCATGTTATCCGAACAATTAATCAGGATTTAATTAAGCTCTTAACCTTCAAGTCGCCCAGAATATAATGTTAATTTTTGCCCAACGCGCCTTTCAACATCCTGCCCATTAAAACTTTATCAATTCGCCTGTTATTTTCACATCATATATGCGAGTCAACTTCTTTTTGATATAGTACTTCCTTTAATTTTCATTTTACCTGTCGTGTTATCGATTAGTAGAGCTGAAAGATGAATACATTTCTTTTAAATCAAAATTTATGACAGTGTCTGTGATATGTCTTAATGAAAGCACATAGTAAGAGTATAAACAGCGCATGAATTTAAACAATTATCGGAGTTAACTTTAGAGCATATTGGCTCGTTGCATAATAAATTTGTCTTCAAAAATCAATATTTTATTTATATTTAGATATTGTTTACCATATTACATTAAATATTAACCCATATCATCTGTAAGATACAAAATATGTCCTCAAACTATTAATATGATCCTTGACGTTATTATGCATTTCTTAATCAAGAAGTGACTGAGTAATACCTCGTAATTTCATTCGTCTCTTACTTTAGGTTTTACTTTTTCAAATCAAAACAACTAAACATTTATATATAAATCATACAAAGTCTAGATAAAAATCGTTAATTTCAGTTATTTTTTATCTTTTTCCCTTTGGGTTTTGGGAATCTTCTTTCAATAGAGGACAATTAAGCCCATTCCGTAAGCTGTAGTTTCTCAAGAATTTTAATAAATTATTATTTACAGTTAACGAACAAATAGAACTTAATTTGATTTTACCTTGTGCTTCTAATTAGCCTGTTGCTAGTAGACCTCTTATATCCTTATTCGGGAAAAATAAATTTCCCTTCTATGGGGAAATAAGTAGCCAAATTAAATTTGCGAACTAATAAGGCATAATATTTAGGAATGAGATAAAAAAACAAGTAATTATATTAAACAGAATATGTCTGGATTTGTGTAGATCAACAAGTACAAATTAGATTATTAACTGCTCTCGTGAAATTATTAAGGTATATCATATATTAGATAGTCCCATCTATTTGCTTATTGCTGAAAGAAGATAAAAATGAATTAAAATAATATGACCAATCATCCGATCAAGTTATTTGAACGAAAATGGATCTGAATTCCGTGTATCTGAACTGACTCAATAAACCAGAACCCGTGAGTGCAAAACGGTCGCAATTACGCAGGACACTTAAAAATTCAAAATTATTTTGCGGATTTATACATCAGAATTTCTGATTTCCAAAAATTTCGATACATGCACTACGGGTCAATGAAAGCGTAACTTTCAAAAGACAGCTCTAAAAGACAAATATGTTGGGATCTAATAAGTCGTAACATGCTTTGCTATCAGGATAAAAAAAAATGGCATTTAGACTGAAAGGTGAAATTCGTCTATAAGTAGGTGCTTGGCACTTACCTCATCACACCGGGCGCAGATCATATCATGTTGCACTTCACCGCATTGCAGAAATACCGAATCTGTGGTGCCCTTTGGCGAGAACGCCTCTAAAATTCAAGAATATAAAACTCTGTGACATTTCCACATTATCTCAACTTTGTGCTAGCATATTTAAGTAGATTAGGGAACGATTGGAATGTTTGATGTAGTAAAGCAAGTATTACCTTAGTGATAAAGTAATAGAGAGATTATCTTTGATTGAATTTTAAGCATGTTAATTATACCTACTTTACAGTACAGGAACGGTATCATCGATTTTGAATTCAGTCCACCCATTTATAAAAGGGAGTAGATGAGAGGAACTTCCCAATCCCATAATGTTGTTTATTTTGACACTTTTATTGAAGGTGGAAACCCATCCTTACCACATTTACACATTATTTTTATTTCTTTTATTGACCAGTATTAACAAAATACAAAGATGAATATCGACCCGGTGACCTCAGATTTTGTTGGCAAGCGTCTCGACCCCTACTCGTGGTGCCACGCATCTTCATATTACGGTTATAGGAGTGATTGCTGAATGATTTTTGATATTTTTAATTACATATTCTCTTGTATGTGGTCATAGAGACACATCCAATCACATAATGTTTATATTTATTAACTGTCAATATCTGTATAAGTACATTTCCATTCCTGTTAATGTATTTCTTTGTAACAACACGATGAAATACGATACATGATGAAATACAATATCAGAAATGTTTATCCAATCCAATAGTCTATAATGCTAACGATAGTAAATTTCCATATGAAGACATTAATCAGTAATGTGTTTACAACGATTCCATTCAGGTCAGGTGGAACACATCTAACGAATCACCAGAGCAGACTGAAAAAACGCTTACAGAAGTGAATTGAAGCTCAAACATCTTCATTTAAATCCAGAAACTGTTTTAACAAACATTCATTTTTATTTTAAATATAATTCGTCTTATCTTTCTGGGAATGAGAAGTGAACTTTGAATTATAAATTCGGTCTACTTGTTTAGATCTTGTGGACTATTATAATGGAATCATAGACTAGCCAATAACCTCTCATACGAGATAGGCTCAAGCGGCCTTACTCATTGTGAATCTCTTACAGTTTTATTGAATGCTGGATGGTGTTACAGCACATCTACGCTGTTACGCGTGGTTCTTCACTCAGGACACACGTAATTTCTGTACCTTCTAATTGTAGGTGAGTTGGAACCATAATCATTATACTGTCTTTACATGAAATAAATAAATTTAATAATACAGGAAAGTTTACATAGCAAATTCAACAAACTGCATCGAAATATCTTAATCTAACGTCAGCTGATATTGTGGACAAATACAATAGGACTGCCGCATGCGCGATGTACTTGATTAAATATCTTTCATCCAGTTTAACCGATCTTATCAGAAAAAGGTTGACAACATTTTGATATTAAAATGATAAGAGCTGCAATAAAAAAACTGTTAGCTCTGTTTACCTATTGCATCAGAATGTAAAATAGTATTGTTAGAATGAATTTATTTTAAAAGTGGACTTATTTTTAAAAATTAAAACAAGAAATAAAATATTCTATCAAATTCTGTTTACATTACTGTTATTGTAACACTGCAATGAGGTCAAATACTCTTCGTATTATTAGATTAAACGGAACAGCTTAAACATATTTTATTATATGAAATTATATTTTTAAGTCGTGAGTCTTCAAAATTTAAGTATATAAAATCCTATTTATCGATTTTTAAAGCTTGGATTTTCCCAAGCAATAAATAATATCTTTTTAATTAATCCCCTTTCTAATCAATTAAAAATGTTGAATTTTGCTGAAAAGTCTACGACCGGGTCCAGAGAACCTGGTCATATTTTAAGTAGATAAACATTAGGAATTACCCTCGACGTAACAAGAGCAAGCGTCACTAATTTCACTAGCTGCAATAGACGAATCACTGTCCAGTCCCTCTGTTGAATTTCCTTCAGCTGAATTTGACACCAAGTCCAGTGGAAGACTCTAGAAAGTTTGTGAATAAATGAAAAGGTTGATAAAAGATCTGGTAGAAATTTACGTTAATATTCAAATTGTAATGAAATATCGATTAAATCAAACAGTTTTTATAAAAGAGGACAGATATGAATTGTGATTAATAGTCGCAATTAATTTTACTATATCAGTAAATATTTTCTAATTTTCTCACCTTAAAACATTTTACGTACCTCGTACTTACAAATGCATTAGACTCAAAAGGGGATTAGAGGAGCGTTAATCTGGTAGAAAACATTTGCATATATCTATGTTCACTGAACTCAGACTAAAATACAATATGCGCTATTTACAAACAGGAGCGTATGACAGCTAATAAAAAGTGAAAGTGAAACCACCGCCCAATATTTTGAAACTGGTTAATTTAGAAGTTAGCATCCTTCAATCGGAGGGATGTAAAATGGCTTGTGGAAGGCGGGATTAAGAAAATACGGACGATTAAAGGCCTCTGTAAGTTAGAATAAATATCTACACCTTTAAAACTATGCTTTAGCAGAATGGAATGCTTCCAAGTGCTCATACCTTTTCATTTATTATAATTATGAAAATGCAAACTAGTGGAAGCTTTTACTCCCGATAACTAGCATCGACCTAAAGTTTAATCCAATAAGCCAATAATGCTCGGACCAGTCAGGAGGCTCTCTAAAATCCTCATTTAATTATTTGAAATTATGCATCCCTTCGTTCGAATTTTGTCTTTGATGCCATCATATTAAGGAGGGTAAATTTTTTAGTAATCTGGAAAACTCAGGATAATAATGGTATTTCTCAAACTTACCTGACTAAAAATTGAAATATGAGTGACACTTACGAGTTTGCTGAATCCAAGAATGTTAACACACGTGAGCAAAAGAAAGGTTTTATCCAATCCTCCTTGTGTGAAATTTTTTGTTGAAAGAGTAGACTGTCGGTTAACGCTCTCTGGAGAGAATGTGGCAGGATTCTCACTAAATTTAAACAAAGATTAAATTCTTAGGAAATCACAAGGATGCACATAAGTTTACTAACAGTCGTGCTTTTAGAGACTCATATGGCGAAATTGAAGATGTACTTACAATTAACCCTTCCTAATTGTTCTGGTTCTTAAAAAAATATATGGTTCATCTGGCTCATTCTGTATTTGTTACTTTATTAAATTCATATGACCTGCATAAACAGATCAATTGATGCACCCAAATATCATATTATTTGATAAATATTATAAGGAAATGTTGGCAAACAAAGCTTTCAATCTTATATTTACCGAAAAGAAGACCAAATATGGAGAATTTTTTCTTGAAAGGTAAATATTTCACTGCAACTCTTTGTTCATTTCACCTCCGGGACATCTTCGATTTATTAGATTTCTAAACAATTAGAAGACAATTAATCGACTTTCATGCAGTTTTATTGCTGCCTATTTCACAATCCAAATCTATTTTGTTTGATATCAGAAGAAGACTTACACTTCGGACCAATCAAGGTGAAAAAGTGGGCAGTTACACCACTCACATATTCGATAATGCAGAGTATTTATGCTAATATAACCTGAAATTGTCATGGTTGATTTTTTTTTAATTTTTAAGACTTGGTATAGCTCAATATGAATGCTATTATTTTTTTCCTAAATGGTACATATTAAATCTTGCAATCTGCCCACTTTTTTAATATACCTTTGTTCAACATAATTCTTGGTCTATTTACTCATTGAAGACTCATATTTTCTGTTAGTCATGGGAAGAGCATAAGTTTAAGAGGGAGTTGATCACTTTCCTATCACGTTTCGGGCTACTTTATAGTCACCTTCAGAATCAAAAATTACAAGAAAATCTCGGAAGGAATGTTAAAATGCAGAAATGGCATTTAAAATGTCCCAGAAAACCCTTCCTCTTTAATGTACTAGAGCTAGAAATTTGTGCATTATTTGGCCCAATTCGTATGCTCTTTATAATCTTTAAATAAACTGACTTATTGTTGTATTGAACAAAGAAATCTCATCAGCGAAATATTTGCTTCTAGAATTGGGATCTGCTCCACTTAGATCCTAAACAATAATAATTATAATTGTTAATGCACCCTTTCATATGACTTTGATTTCAACTGTGGCGATCCGCGCTCTCACTACGTAAAACTCATCTCTCCTTTATTCTTGCAATTTTATGATCTCTCAGTTTTCACCATCTGTCATGTTTTGTGGTTGAAATCGTAGAAAACAAAAGAATGCTACCTCAGCTAGATCCCTCTTTTCCACAAGATAGTATCATCACAAAATCTTAGTCGCTCAGTGAGATCGCCATTTGTATGTTTTCTGTTCACATCAGTAGATTAGGCAATAAGGAAGTCATTTAGATATATCTGTCTTATAATAAAGATGAAACTACGGATATGGCATTATTAATATCCGTTGTTTTACTTTCAAATAAACTGCCTGGTGTAAAATATCCACTGGACCAAACTTCCGTACAAAACAGCCTTCCGAAAATAAAAACGGAAAAAGATTTGACATTTTGAGCAATAAAAAATCGATTCACATCAGACATGAAAATTGACACCTTTTGAGAACTTCAAACTTCTTTTATATTCGAGTAATCTGCCGCAAACCTTTGTAAAATTAGAATTTGCTTCGTGAATTAGAAAATTAGACAGAAAGGGAAAATATTAAGAAAATAACTTATTATCAAAATGTATAAAAAATGCTTGAAAATAAAGAAAAATTGCAGTTTAGGATTTTACTAAATATAATTATTTCAGTAATAGGAAGATATGAGGGGGAGACAAGATATGGATGTGTGTCTGTACAGATAATCAAGAATCTAACTTACTTCAAATGGAATTGGACTGAAATGAATATATTCTCCAAGAATACTTGAGTCTAAAATCGTATAATTGTACTCTGATCACAGGAAAATGAAAGCATTCAGCTTTCATAAATTTCTCTTATCATGAAGAGCTTAATCTTATAAACTGGAAAATAGAAAGTTTTCGTTTTCACGCCTTAAACAAACGCATCATTTCAGAATAATCATTCTGGGCATTTATAATCAGAGATAAGTAAATATTGTAAATCAAATTTCACTGACCCTCTTTAAGAATCATGGCTATAGGATACATCAGTGTGCAATCACTTGAAACGCAAAACTTATGATTTGTTTCCCGATTTAATATTTCATTGGCTATCTATGATTGACTGAGTTAATGTTTCAGACAGCTTGGTGATTATCAATTAATAAGATCTGATCGCCGTCTATCAAAACTTTGGCAGTATTTCCTCAGTCTTTTCAACCCATTAGTACTCATATCTTTATCCCTCCCTTCACAACTGGATTTTCATACCGCCCTTTAACTATTTTAACAGTCTACCATCTCTATCTATATTAACCAAGGTGTAGTCTTCCTCTGGCCTAACTCTGACGCCCCTTGCTCTCTAACACATACCTACTCGGTCATCTCCTCTCCAATTTTTGTCGGTCAACTCCTACAGTCATGTCCTTCAGCCAGCTTCTCTTTATCTGCAGCTACACTTGCTTTCTACTATATAGCCCTCTCTTTCTGTCTCTAACAAAAGCCTCATTAGACCTTTATTCCTAATATGTCCTTCGTCTTTGTGACATTTTGTGGCTTCATATTTAGTGGCTCTAGTATTCAGCCCCCACAACATAAATCGATAAACGGTATCTTACGTATTCTAATAAACGAATTATATTAAATAAAAATGCTCTCGTTAATTGGTCACTTTAATAATTGGCGCAGATAATTTCCAGTGTTCAAAAGATGGTTTTAATTAATAAAAAATTTATTGATATTTATAAATAATAAATTAATGACAGGATGTCGTAGTGTCTCACAGTCCAAATTTGAAATCATGTGAATTGGAGAGCGATAGAACTGGTAAAACATGGGAAATAAAAGCAGCGGAAAACCGATGACAGGGATAATCTCCCCAACCGAAAGTCATAAATTAAGCCCAAGATGAAGTAAATAATTTAAACTAAGGTAAATATAAATGGTATTTGTCTTATTTTGAATTTGTGTCGCCATTTGTAGTACTGTGAATAATCTTCTTAAAGCTAAATTCATTGATACTCTTATTAGTTTAAGCTGATCAGAGTGCAATACGAAAGAGAATGTAAATGAATATAACTTTTTAAATTATTGTGAATTTTACACAGTTGTAAACAGTTATAAATATGCAAATTTGCCTACAAATATCAGAAATGAGCGCTAGATCAAAGTGTCGCCAAGGTAATCGATAGTTAAAAAGTATTAATTAATGTCCTAGATTCGTATTGGCATTCGTAAAATATCTCTAATTTTAACCTCTTCATTTCACGTCGGAGGGAAGAATAAGTCTTACAACAGTAAATCTATACAAAATTTTATTTTAATTATCATTGATTGCAATAAAATTAAATGCTCTTCCGATTTGCCAGTTCCAAAATCAACACGATTCTAAAACGAAAGAGTATAGAATATTTTGCCATAACGGCAAATATGCCTGTGAAAAATTGAGTGAAATAAGGAAGCTCAAGGCAAAATAATTATTCAACTTTGATTTTTTACTAACATTCAAGCCAACGCTGAAGAATGAATCTCTGTATGCCTCACAAAATCATTTTCTAACAAACTGTTAATTTAAGCGATTTTATATAAAATAATCTTTACTTTCTAATGTCGATCATCAATTTTCACTTCTTTCTAACAAAAGCTCAGGCGCAATATCTTGATTATTGATTTTCACTAGATGCCAATGCTTGGTTCTTACACTCTCCCCATTTCTTAGATCTCGTTTCTCTCTCTCCATCTCGAATTTCCATTGCCGTTCAAAAATACACTTTGCTTCGCTCTTTACTCTTCACAGTCTCATTTAGGAGGTTGGAAAACTTAAAGGAGAAAGTGATATTGAGCTATCGGAGTCACAAAAACATTATAAAGATTAAATAAGGGGAAAATGATTTGACATAAGCATTTTTGGTCTATTTGAAGTAACTAACATATAAAATTTAAAGTTAATAAATGCTACTTTTTAAATTTGCAGAAAGTGCAAATCCGTGATGGATATAAGTAAAGATATGCCGAATCTCAATTCAATTCCTAAATGTAAATATGGGATTCGTGACAACGGAAATAAATATTTGTTACTGGAAAAGTACAATCTCAAATGCAATTTCGTCCTTTAAAATAATCTAGGTGCATTTCAAAATAATTAGTTTAATGGGCATATTATCAAGTGTGTGAAATATTCACCGAATAATGGCAACCATTGGTCTTGGATATTATGCAATACTATAACAACGCACACCATATAGTCGAAAAATTAAACAGCTTGGCAGATGACTTACATTGTAAGCAATTGAAAAGTTGGGGATATCCGTTTGAACTGAGAATTCAGATCATATAAGTGGTTCCCCTGAAGATGCTTAATGATAGTGTCCAATTTTTCAAGCGAGTTGTCCTGTTTCTTGGCCTTAATTGAGTCTCGCAACAGCAGAAATTGCTTCGTTTTCTCAACCTTTAATTTAAAAAAAGTTTGTCAGAACAATTTAACACCATTGCATTCGCATTCAGCACTTAAGTGTATCACTTCTAGTGTTTACTTATGCTACTCCTTTATCACTTGCCTTTTTTCCGGTTCAAACCTTCAACAAGTTAATTTTTATTACGCATTTGCGGTCATTTGAAAAATTTATCTTTGCCATTGAAAAAATAACGCTTCCAATAATACTAAACCTTTACTCAGTTATACGCCTAGTAATCGCGTGAATAATAAAAGGGAGTGTCTTAATGTACCTAAAAGCAGTAAGTATTAGTCCCCCGCGGTAAAACAAAATAGTCAGCTTTTATTCATTAGAAAGCATCGAAACGTAGAAAAGAATAAATGGTCCAATAAGGGGATAAAATGGAAACAGACACTAAAACTCGGAACTTCTAAGGAGTTTGCTAAATTTGATTTTCGGATTCACCGGGTTGTTCTTGTCTTAATCGATAGTTAAGATTCAAATTTCAAGATTAATTCGTACAGACGCTCTTGGTCACGGTTTTCAGGACTGATTAGATTAATTGTTTAGAGGAGAAATAGTTTGTTGATTAAAAATCTCAAAAATAAATTAATTGCTCTACAAATTTAGATAATGATGCTATTATAAGAAATTTTGTCAAATTTAACAGTCATATTTTACGAAATTAAATTTATCATTTAAAACTGTTCTTAGAAACAATGACAATGGTATAATAATAATATCGATGTTATTTGATTTGTAAAATGAAGTAACTCATCTTCCAAAATCATTGGTATGGTAATGCACGCATATTTCTGAGTCCCATCACTATTAGGGATTAACATCAAGTTTTCTTACCATTAAATCGACTTAAGAAATGTATTTTTTGTTGTGGAAAAGATTTGATACGGATAGAGGCCGAAGAAATTACATTCTAAACGGTTCTACCTTTGTCATTCTAGTATCACTTTTCTCAAAAATGCCCGAAAAAATCTTACTATTTCGTCGGTATTCCAATACAAAACTCTCTGTCTTTTGAAAACATCAACTCTTATCGAAGCAATCATTTAGACTACCTTGTGTATCTATTTTTACAAGTAGTAAAACAAAAATAATTTTCACATTGTGTTTAACTATGAGAAACAATAAATTGGTTCGAAGGTGGCAATAGGAGAGAAGAATTGAATAGAGGGAGAAAAAGATCAAATCTTGATTTATTTGAATTTTAGATTTCTCGAGTTTTCCACTGCTTTCTTCATAAGTATTGTTCATTACATCATGTTCTAATGTTCAAGAGTCGAAATTTTGCATTTGGCCCCAAGGTCTCTTTGTGAGTTTTCGGTAAATTTATTTCTCATCTATGGTACTCATTAACGTAAAACACTTACCGATTTTATCCGGTTTTGTTTTTTTCACAAAGTTGTGTTTATAATCCATTACCAGAACTTTAAGTGACTAATCAATTCTCTCCACTTTCTTATCCCCGCTTTGTGAGCTTTACTCTTCCAAAGAACAACTTTTGGTCATGTTGCTGCTCACAAAGTTGATGTCTCCTTTTTGTTCTTCTCAAAAAAATTCTGTCACCGGCTGTGTCTCACTCCAGGCCTATGAAAACCTTGTTTGTTGGTATGGGAACTAAATTGACTAGTCTTCTCTATCTTACATTACCATTTCTTAAGCCAGAGTCGCTGCGTACCATATTGTTCGTGTCCACGATATTCAGAGCATATTGACAACTCTAATTTAGCGTTTTTTCTTCGTTATATAGATAGGAAAAATTACCCACTTAATACTAGTCGGGTACTTTTAACGAGCACTGTAAAATAATGATACTTTCCTATTTAATATCATTTAAAAATAATCAGTGAATATATATTATTTTAATACTAAAAATGGATGATAATTATCATAAAACTGTATTTCATACAGTTAATAAACTTCGTTAATTCATATAATTACAGACTTTGATTTCTTGCATACGTCTTGAGTTTTCCTGAGAATATGTAAATTTCAGCATTACCGGATCTTCAAACGTAATAATTCTTTTGATTTTCCGGAGTAAATTCTCCACTTCTTTCGAAGAGCTCATTTAAAAGGGCAAAGTAATTATAGGCATGATTAATAAATAAATTATTAGCCTATTTTACACTTGGTTGGAGACGGTCTCATTTTTTAATCGACCCCTGGAGGGAAATATTTCATGAGTTAGTTCAATTTTCTCACTTCTCCATCAAGCTCTTGTTACCATTTGAAAGTTCCTTAAATGCAATTTCAAGTGCTGAGATAAAGATTGCATAAAACTCAACGTTTTCTCTCAATTTTGTCTCATAAATTCTTGTAAGAGGTATCTATTCGTTTATGCCGTGGTGGTTTTATGGTGAAAGCTTGTCATTATAGAGGTCTTAGTGGGATTAAACCAACTCACATCTCTATCGTCTTAAATGTACATTGACTTTTTTATTGATTGCTCATTAAATAAATAAAGAACATATAATCTTTCAACTCCTTAGCTTGCCTCAATATCCCCTCCCTATCACAGTTCGAGTTTCACTCACTCAGTACTGACGCTTTTTTTTACTTCCTTCAAATTTCCAGTATCTCCTTCTGCTTCTTTGTTTTCTCTCATATTTGGCTAAGTTTATACAGTAAAAATTTACCTAACTCATCTTTTCGTGTTCTCACTTTAGTAAAAGGTTTAAAATCCTGTTATTTTTCATTCTTTTTGATAAGATAAATTTTAAGCCTAGGGTGGAGATAAGTTAAAAATATTTTTATTGACAAAGTTTCTGCTTCCTTAAAATTATGAATTCGACCCGCATCGATACACATGCAAAACCATCGGCCACGATAAAAGTATTTCGTAACAAAACGAAAAAAAATACCATAATAAGCGAGTCTTTAACAAGAAATAATAATGATTTCATTCTTAAGGCTGATCATTCATGAATCTTAAGTTCCGTTTGTTGAGTAGAAATGAGATGACTTGATTAGCACTTGATCCCAATCTTGAGTACGCTAAAATCCATGGGTATAACAAATAACTCTTAGAAGTCTTTATTTTTCAAGAAGGAAGTCTGCATATATTACTTTTACCTTCCTTCTATCAGATTAATAATCAATTTTAATTTAAAATTTCAGACTTAAATACAAAAAACAATCCGTTATTGATTAACCAAATGGATTTTGCCAATAAAATAACAATCAGAAGAGGTATGCGCTAAACCATTAAAGCAGAAAATAGATAATTAAGTTTTAATAACTCTCATAAACGGCGTAGGTTTTCGTCTGAGAACTGAGAGCTCAAAAGATTTTAAAAAACTCGAATACAACTGACCAATCCTTTCGATCATCAAAATAGGTTGAAGATAATGGACATGTCAACCTACTTCTAAAAGGTAGGATCTGAACCGTCTTTAGTGAATTTGAAGCATTTCTTGCTACTTTAATGCTGAATCTAGAAGAGAATTGTAACTATCAATACTCGTCTTTACAGCACACATAACCTCTTTAATAACAAATAATCGACTTTAAAATTCACCAGTCAGAGTTAATAACACTTTTTCAAGACAATGAAAATAAATATCGAGCCATTTCGTGCTCAGTTGGAGATAATTTTTGACAAAATCGGCAGCCGTACGCCAAAATTCAATTTAATAGTTTCTACTTATAAGAATATATTCTTCCATATATCTGCATTCGATTTAGCCTCTAACCAACAGCGAATACTCCTCACTGATTTGAAATCTCAAAAATTAGCAGCACATATACAATATGTGGGTATGTTCGGAAAGGATACATCAACACTTGTGAGCTATTCTCAAATTTACTCAGGTATTAAGAAATTGGAAAACATTACCTTGACAGCGAGCACTAATTATAGTTCTAACGGAGTATTATAATATTTATTTTAAGGAGTGAAGTTATAAAGCGATTTCTCAAATATTTTACAGGGTCAACTTCTTTTACATAGCCAAAAGTATATTTAAGACCTTACAAACATTATGAATGTCGTGCACTCACAGATTCAATGAAGGATAATCTATCGAGTTCAATTTGATGCTCTAAGATGAGAGAATCGCTTCGGGGTCTCCAACCACGAATATTTTCCTCTCCACGCACGTACGTTGAATTCGGCAAGTGCCTTGGGGTAGTGCGCATTTCAGCTAAATAAAAATGAATAAATCATGTATTAAAAACGGGAGAAATGAGACATTGCATGTAATGTTAAAAAACCTCTATCTTACCATGATTTGGTAACTTCCAGAATTGAAGATCGTAGATTCCCGTAACATGCCTAAGATCAACCTGATTTAGCAGAGATCCAATAAAGGACCGAATCGGTCTATAAGAAAGCATAAATAAGTTCATTCAATCAGAAAATTATAAAGTTATATTATTCAGCAGAATATTTGACTAGTATTTCTATTATTCGGAGTAACGAGCCTGGAAACAGGGCGCTGCGTCCAAAGGAGAATCAAATAATCAACGGTCATGGGAGGAGGGCTAGAACGTAACCTACAGGTGGGACGCATAAGCGAATAACTTACTTCCAAGAAACCGCACATAAATGCACGACACATCTTAGTTCACTCTCATGTTTCAAAAGTGTCATTTACGCACTCTGTTGCAACAAAATACAAATGAATCGAGGTGGCATAGTCGACTACGGAAGCAAATTAAGTGGTCAAAATGCTACGAATATTGTAGCAATCAGGAACAGGAGTCTAGGAGCCAGTTCTTGAAATTTAAACACAGTTATACTACATAGTAAACTATACACCTTATAAGAACTCAGTATACCTCTAATAGATGCATAACTGGTAATTGACTTCAATGCTGTCTCTCCTTGACTCACACCCTCATTTCTACCTTACTAGACTCCTTTGCTTCCCAACTTATTGGGATGCTTTCCCTTAATTAAAACTTTTAAAAGTTTTAGCCCTGCCATGGGCAATAAAATTAGAAGCTTTTTAATTTTGGAACAAGAAGTTACCTCCAAAACATCTAGCATCTGAATCGTAATATCACTTTTAACAGGTCTAAAGTATATTAAATTATAATATCGTAACTTCATTCAGGTAATTATCCTATTTAAAAAGTTGAACTTAATATAATTAATTACAATTAAGACAATAATTTTTTAAACGATTTATAATTATCACAAAGCACCTGGTTATTAAACTACGATTTTGATAGAACAAAAAATCATCTACTCAGACATTAAAATTGATATGAAGTGACAGAAAAAATCCTCCAAACTTGCATTTAGTTCAGCTGTCTCTTTCTAGCATCCACTTTTATATTTTCAGATTTGTAAAGTTATTTAAATCGCCTGCGATGTATTCTAAGTGCAATATATTAAGTTTGAAATAATAGCCATTTTAATCATATGTGAATTCACCATTAGTAACATTAATTAACTAGAAATGATTAATTTAATTTAAAGCAGTTTAAATTGATGGAAATCACTGCTCAACAAAATTTGTGAAACGAAAAATAAATATTTTAATAAAATAATCGATTTACTGAAAAAGTTGAGAAGCAGGTCCAGACAAAAGTCCACTGTCTAGGGCTTATCATTACTGCTTTTCAATGAAATGCTTATAGTTCTTTCTGACAAACACTATTTGATATTTTAAGATAATTATTAATCCGGTAAGTGTTCTGATTTCACACACTATGAAACCTGATATAATTTCTATTAGTAGACGAGATATTTCTGAGTGCAAACAAAACCTTGAACATAACAATTATGAACTATTCTTAGAGATCACTTGTCGATTATATCCTTTTTACTTATCGCATATTAAATGGTGCTCTCTTTTAACCATGACCCATTCTTCTTCAATTAATTTACTTAACGGTTTTTCCGTTTATCAGACTCCCGCCTACTGAGGTTTTCTATGCTCTCTCCAGACACTTTTACAACTTAATAACTACGAAGATATCACTTTTTATTATAAGTATCTATGGTTATCTATCTTGATTGTGGTGAAGATCGAACTTTGTGAAGGAAGTTTGGTTAAAAGAAAGCGGCAATAAGTATCGCTAACATGTCACCTTATCTTAACCCCAAAAATTAGAAAAAAACTTCGAAATACTAAATTAATATGAAAATATAAATTGTTTATCGACTCATTCTTCAAAATTTGTATAATGCTCTGTACAGACGTACGATTATAATGTCTTGAAGGCCGCCGAGTACTTGGATGAAACTTTCATTTGTTTTTGTTTTATGTTTTTAATTTGCATTATTCAATCATCGTATGCTCATAAATTCAGCATTTTATTACCATCGACCTCATACAGAGATACTTTTTCGAGCAAGAAGATATTGAGAAGCATTAGAAGGAAAACACACACTAATTCGAGGCTGAAGCAAATGAAACAAGATTCTAACAAAGACTTTATTTGAAGAAGTCTTAAAGAAATTCATTGTGGAATAGTGAAGCATATCAAAGCTAAATTATGCAAATATATGTAGAATAAAACCAATAGTTTTCGCACTGTCAGAGATCATAATGTCAAAACCAATAAATTGACCTCAAGTGGTCAATTTCTTAAAGGTCTGTCTTAAACAACGACTAGAGTAGACGAATCGTCAGTGACAGAGTGGTATCACCAGTTCTAACATCATAAATAGCTCCCAAGTCCACTCATCTTGGATAGAGGGACAGTATCAAAAAGTCTCCGCTCAGAAGGTATGCACCGATTGGTGTCGAAATCTTTGACTTTGCAGACGATCACCTTAGACGCAGTACCATCGGCCCACAAAATTAGTATTATCCTTCAAGGACTTAAAAATTGATACACTTCGAAATCGATGAATGAAAATGAATAAAAGTTTCATACCTATTCAAAAGCTCCGAAACATGCCAAAACATATTCATCAATCTGAGCTGACCGATGTAAAAGGGAAATTCTCAAATTCCACAGATCGAATTCTCTTATCTCTTTTTTTCTCCTTGAATGACGATCATATAGTAATGGCCTTATAACATAATGGATTGTTTTTAACCTGATACTGATATATTGCTTGGCATTATAATGGACGCGTAGGATGTCCCTGCTTTGGCCAGACTGTCATTAGCTGAAACAGACAAAGATGTCGATTTTCATCATTAAAGCGTAAATTTCTACCTCAAGGAAATTGAAACAAAATAATGAAGTGCAAAGCTGTCGAACACATGCGAATGTTCGCAGCAGAACAAGCAATAATTAACGAAATCAATGTTTTTCAAACGTAAATTTAACGAGAACTTCAGTGCCCAGTTTCAGATATCTTTAAGTCTTATAAAAATCAAAGGTGGGTGCCATACTCGTCAATAACACTACTTCACTACAAGTTCTTTTTCAAAAGATCACTTGAAAATGCAGCAGCGCAAATTCTTCTCAGCTAAGGAAACGAAGATATAATTATCCCAACTCTTTCCGTAAATTATCTCCTCAAGATTATGCCTATACTATCGCTGATCAGAATATTATATTATTATATAATATAAATAAATGGTCTTATTAATTGACTAGAATTCCTTTCTTACCTGGGAACGGTTATAGCAGATGACCGCGGGAAAATGACCATGGCGAAATCCTTGGTGATACAGATGGGATCCAAACAGCAGCTAAGTTGCACGTAACAGGACATTGTGATATAGACACAGTGACCTTTTGGGGTCACACGATTGAGAAGAATGCAGCCATGCATTGAACTGTCCCATGCAGCCTCGAAGCGGAAAAATGTTCTAAAATGGAAACGATAAAATTTATAATTTGAATAATATTAAGTACAACTCTGTTTCATTAAAATCATGTAAGCTAGCATCGTCGTACGATATTGACCATTAGAGAACATAGATTTTGCTACCGTATACAAACAAACAACTATGAAGCTCACCCACTCGTTTAAACTTGGTCAATCTGGGTACACACATTCTTATGCTACCAAATGAGATTAGGAAAACGGGAACAAATGCAAAATTTCGCTACTTAAGACCAAAATCGACTGCGATCTTCATCCACATGAATAAAATGGGCCTTCCCACAATCTCAAGAATGAATTTTTAAGAACAAATTAGTCCTAACCGCAATTGCAGCTTCGTAGAATCCATGGTTTCATAATTGGAATTCCCAAATTTGACTTTCTTATATTATGGATAAATAATACATTTAAAGCTAAGCCCAAATCTTGTCTTAGATACCGTCTTTTGTTCAAATAGATAAAATCAAATATAAAATTAACAACTTTCTCTAATTAAGAAATAAGAAGAAAATGACATTTAAAACTAAAGTATGTATCATGTCCGTCTTCTAAAATGCATCTGAAAATTTTGTGGCATTCAAAAGTGATCTGATTGCCGCATATGGGGTGTTTATATAAGATGTACATTATCGGAAATGTGTAATTATTATTACCTATATCCAAAAAGATATTAACAATCTTTAATTGTAGGAAGCAAATGAAATCGGATAACAGAAAGCTTATAAATAATGTAGGGGAGAGGGTCAAAAGGACTCTGGGAAAAACTTCAAGGTATCAAAGGCTTCCACTTCAACTGACTTTTGAATTCGGGGTCGTACACTATTTACCAAATGGTTAGCCAACGTTACAAAATTCAAATTTCACTATTCGTCCAATGGCTGAAAAGGTAAATGATTTTGTACGCTATTTCACAATTTACACCTTTAGCATAGCAAAGATTATCAGAATTTTACTGAAAATATTAAATATGTTTCTACTACTTTAAATTATAATGCCAAATGTGTGAATTTTTTTCAAAAATAAAATTTCTGTAACAATATTTTTACATTAATTTTATTTGTTCTGCCTTGCCATTCTTCATAAATAATAGATAAATTGCTTTACTCTTCTTGGACGCTTCATTAACATTTCCAACTTTTGTTATTTCCACATTTAAAATGCAGGTTTCTTTGAGAACAAAGAAAAAAATATTATCACGCAAAAAAAAAATTCATATTTTGGCATTATTTTTCTTGTTTTTTCTGTGCTATCAAAATTCCGTATATCCTGTTTTCTTTCAGTACATTAATAACAAGAAGAAAAATTTTGAAAATTAAGACAATTTAGGAGATATTAAAGGGGGTGCTTTAATTGAAAACACCGAATGTAAACTGTAATTGAGTGTCTACAAACTTAGTAATGAACTACCCGACGAATATCAGGTTCAGTTGCTTGATAAGGAGCGAAAGATGGTTTGAATCGAGTTCAAAATAGCACTAACAAGATGGAGGTACTGGCACTATCTTCTTTAACTTGATCGAAGCTGAGCACATGATTTCAACTATCAATCGAATTGAAGACGATTTATTAAGTGTATTATTGGTAAAATACTAAGTAATGCGAATCTTGAATGCTAACGTCGAGCGTAATTTTTGCCTATTATTTTTGAAAATCGCCTTTCAAACAACTCAGATTTGAAGATTCTAAGAAAAAGAAGCACCAGTCACAATTTGACTTACATAAAAATCTTTAGTTTCGAGACTGAAACCTGCCTCCAGTATCATAAGATTTTATTATTATTTTGACTACCACAGCAAAACAAAAATTTTATCAATTTTAATTGTAGAAAGCAAATGAAATCGGAATTTAAATTTCATGATTTGTCCTCTGAATTTCAGTAAATGACTTGATATGTTGCGTCAACTAATCTCTTTCCTTAATCAATCTTGAATTGCTATACAGTTCCCTCTGTTCAGACTAATCTCCGCGATGAAAATTTGCTATTTTATTCATTGACGTGGGTACTAGTTAAAAATAAGTGCATGTATACTCATGAAATATCATCTTGTTATAGCAAAATTGTGTGCAAATCTATGGTTTAGGTTAAATAATAAACAGAAATTAACATGAACCAATTACTTAAGGAAGCAATAACTTAACTTGCTCAGATGTGTACTAACATTACTTATTTGTCTTCATTCATAGAATCATGTCATATGATTTACCTGCCTGTTACTTAATGAAAGAAGCAAGAAAGACCAAAAAGAGAGAGAGGGATGAAAAGTCACCTTCTTTGCACAACTGATGGAAAAGAAATGCTCAAAATCGCTCCAAAAAAGAGCCAGTGATTCTTCAGGTGTATGACTCAAATGAAATAAGACGAAGAGACAACGTATATGACAACTCAGTTTTGCAGTAAATCGATTGAGACTCGCCGATCACAAAGGGAATAATTATAGATTAATGGCTTCACAGAACAATACTTGACAGATTTGTATTATCTATTCAGAAGAAGAGAAATGAAATGTAGATTCCTGGCAGAACATGTCTTTTAGATGGACCTTGCTACACAATTAAGTAACCGAAGACCAAATGTCTAGGAAAGTCTTCGCAGGGAAGGCGATGGGGTTTCCAAAATGAGAAATTCTGCTATTTCATGTACAAAAATATCCACCTAGATAACTAAAGGAGGATTCATCGAAGGTGTTAGGCAATGAAGAAGGCTGGAATCGGATCCTGGATTCTGAAAATAAATCAATTCCACAATTAACCGGATACAATGTGTCAAAATGCGTACGAAATGAAGAAGGATCTGGTGAATTGGCTATGATAAAACCATAGATGATCTAACTACTAGGATAATCTCCTGCCCTCTGAAGAGCTGTTATAAGGTATAAGTGAAAAGTGGATGATTTCAGAATCATAGAAAATCTTGTCATCGAGGTTTTCATTATTCTCAATTATAAAACTTTAATAAAAATTCAATTTAAAAAACCTTAAAATGCAGACATCCTAACAGTTTCAACGTTAAAACACATAATTATATTTTTTTCTTATCCAAAGTCCTTAATCCTCCTTTTAACAGTTCCTCTTTTAAACCTTTTCAACTATTAAAATTAATAGAGTTTCTGTTTTACTGTGGTTAGCAGGCATGAATTATTAGTAACATAAACAGCTCTAACTCCTTTATAACGTTGATTCAACCTAAAAATGCATTTTAAAAAGTTAACCAGGTATCTGTTTGGGAAATTTGTGCATAATGATGCTCCATAAAGTTTGGATTTCATTAATGTTTGAGTAAATGTCGGACATTTATTTTCCAAATTCTTTCATGGAACTCAAATATTTCCTCTTTTGCTGCTTTGTTTGCTTACATATAAAATTGTATGTCATTACCGAATAATTTTTAGTAAACATAATAGATACGACTCTAAAGGATCTTAGAAACTTGAACAAGAGGATACAAGTTCGATTGATTTATATTTATAAATAGCCTTTTTCGGACTTACCTATCATCACCTGCTGGTGGCAAGTATGAAATTGGAAAGACCGACAGTGAGAGGATTCTAGTCTGTGCGTCAGAAAGATGGAACTCCGGTGTATCACGAGCTCTTCCAACCACAACTTTCGGTAAATCAACAAATTCAACAGAATGAGCCAGTGAATCGGTACTATTTGATTCGTGAATGATTGTCACCGCAAATCGTCGCTGAACACCTTGATGAAGCATAAAAGCGCCCTGTCCTGGAGAATCAGTGCTTCTTTGAACAGGAACTGGTGCGTATCTAAACGAAAAATTCAAATGTTTACGTGCTATCGTGAAACTACCGTCCTTCATCCCATCTAGCCTAAAGCTCTTATTTCCTACTTCCCGGACACAAATATTAAGTGAAATAAAACAGTAAGATCATATAATGGCAGGACCTAGACACAAATGTTTCAACTGAAATCTTGTGAAATCATGCGAAGTCTGTTAAACTCTCTTCTTGTCCAATGAACATCCTACTAGGTGAAACAAAAATATTAACAATAGAATTTACTAATGGAAACAATGACTGACAAATTAGGTCAACTTACTAATCTGAATAAAGGTAAGTTTCTTAGGACATAACCCCCTAATTGCTGTAAATTTTTAAGCGAAAAGATAAATGAAAACCGCAAAAAAATGATTATTAATTGAGTCTAAATTTTTGACACCTGTCAGATTAAGTTCGACATAAAGATCATGATCAAGGAGCCCATATCGTTCCTTTTTCACATGTCTGAAGGAGGAATTTTATAAGAGCCCTATTAGACTTGAGCGCTTATATAATTTTAATACAAGTGGATGACTTTCAAGCAGCTTTTACATAAACATTTTTCATTCTTGAATTTTAATTCGCCAGAAGTACTGTTGAATCTCATAGGAGATTTGAAGAGGTGGATGCCAAACATCGATTTTCCATCAATGTGTTTTCGCTCGCCGCTAGAAAAGGTTTGTAGAATGTGCATATTAAAATGAATTTACATTATCAACAAATTGTCATGATATCCTTCAGATGACATTGACTAATTGAAGTCACTGATGATATCATGCATTAGCAAGGAAAGGCGGAAGTCCATGTATGAAGATTTAAAATTTCGCCCTTTATCCATTAAGTTCCCTCTTCCCATTGACATATCTAGTACCATTAACTGATCAATATTAAAGCTCCGCCACTTAAAAACACCTAGGACGTTTCAATTAGTTGCCCTTAGCTATTAGATGACACAAATTATTCGAGATAGCATGACCGAATATTCCACTTATTTAAAGGATATATGTTTCTTGAACATTGCAACCATTAATTTATATAAGATCCTAGGTATCAAACCGTAAAACGTAAACTTTTGAACATCAGCGTAGGTAATGACCTCCACCTTGTTCTCTGCTTCTCGATCCTTCTTTTTACATGATATTAAACATCTTACTCTTTCCTTTGTTTAAATGAATTCTGATTATTGCAGTTTGTATCATCATTTATAATAATCTCATATTCGAAGTTTTTGCCTAGCAACAGGTTTAAGCATTAGAAGCATTTTGAATACGTTTTTGCTAACAAAATTGGGAAAAACTTAATCTAAGTGTGCTTATTTCGAAATTTTACCCACCACCAACAATTTTTCCACCTTAAGAGGGTTCCTATAATTATAAAATTTTCTCTCTCATATTGCAGTTTTACATGCAGAGGTATAATTTGCAAGAGATGAGTAAAATTAATAACCTTTTCATATGAAAAACGCCATTACTTTAAATAACTGGGAAAAAAGAGAAAGTTACGACCATATTCATTTTTAATATATGATTTATAAATATAAAGCTAAAGATTTAATGTCTACTTCCTTGCCAGAGATTTAAATATAAATAAATATTAAATATTTTGAACTTTGGTTATATTTGCCTAATCATAAAAATACATTATTGGCAAATTTTACCAGGAATTAAATCAAAACCTTCTCACAACTCCCACTTCAGGACAATGCACTCTAAATGGAGTTATGAAACAGTACTTGTTGTCCCATAAATTAATTGATACTTATAAAGAGTATTTCAAGGCCATGAATTGCTGGCAAGTTCCTACCCTTATAGCTGCACTAACTTAAAACGCCCAACTGTACAGGACATATCTATTTCCAACAGCACACAACTGAGCCAACCTACGACTCCAACAACCATTCTATTGTACATTCGTCCCTTTAGGAAAACATTTTCCAATCCAACCTGGGCGGAGGAATATCATTACGGAGCGTCCTTTATGAGAAATTGGAATTTTGCCATCTCCTTATTAGGCCGACTTTACGGTTTGGTTAGCTGTTCTGCCCACTTTTATGCGCAAATACCCTTTGAGTCTGTGACCTTTGACCTTACAGATGAGCACGCTGACCACTGCAACACTGACATATAATACCTCCTTAATAAAAACGAGAGCTTAAGTAACTTCATCAGCTGGTTTCTATTGCATTCTCCTAGCTCGATCCTTTCTCAGTAAAAATGTTCTGCCATCTTTCGCCTTTTTCTCTTTATTTCTAAACTCTTAGAGATTAGTGACTCTAGAACTACATAAACTTAAATATTAATATAACAGAAGTATTATTAAATAATTAGCTAAAATAATTTTACTTAAGCAGAGATTACAAGGTCTTCGTGATGCCAAACACTGCTTCTAACACGTCTAGCAGTAACAAAATAAAATCTTACTCGCCAACCGCATTGAGCTCCAGAACCTCAAACCATACGAGTAGGTCATTTTGACAGATTAAGGAATCACTAAAACGTAGAATAAAGCATTTTGAAAATAATTCATAATATTGTCTATATATCATGAAAAGTTTGTAGAAAAGCTATAGCTGTTAAAATAGCAACTTTGGATTTTCTAAATTATATTTGAATTTCTTCACTTTGATTGTTTTTATTTACTTAAACAAAATTAATTTTATTGTATGGATAATAGTTGTTTTATCTTCTTAACTATTTGCAATATAAGAATACAAATAATAAAATTGCTTATTTAAATTTACAAAAACAATTTCGTTCTTAAATGGGTTATAAATCAGAGTGAACAGCTGTTGACCTCATAACCTTAAAATACCACGATAATAAAAGTGATTTATGACCTGGGATGCTGTAAAAGCTTTTCTGCTAGTTGCCATCACGGCTGACCCTTTGCATGTGGTTTCAAATAAATCATGAAATGATTTGCTTTCTGTTAAGGTAACCCATCAGGTTAAATTAAAACACATTTGTGAAAGCACTTTGTGAAAGTTATCCCTCATTAGCGGTCACAAATAATTTATAGGTACCTTCATCTACCCCTCTCCCCCCCTCTCCAGAAACAAGCAGATGCTTCAATTCACTTATTTGAATAGCTGTGATTTACTATACGTGCCCCGATAGTGCAGCGACTAACGTACTTGTCACCAAAGACACAAATCACTGAATCGATACTTATCGATACACACTCAGTAAATGGAATACTGCGCTTCTTCTCAAAAGAAATGTTACAAAGCCCTTTATTAAATAGACTTTAGGTATACTGTAAGCATAATATGAATGTATGATAATATTCTGGTAATGTAAGGTTAGTGATCGCACTAAAATCTTTGTTCGTGTACTTTTGAAAAACTTACGGATACGTTGAATTTATAAGATCACAATTTCGAATAGGAACAGGCGGAGGAAGAAGAAGAGTTGCAGGTAGACCTTTTCTCAAGGATTGATACGATCTTCTTAAAATCAAACAGAGGCATTACTTAGGTAAGTGGAACGTTTTAATTAATGGGTTAAGGATAAATACCATTCCCAAAATCAATAATATAATGCATAATTAGTTCGATAATTCCAAACCAAAGAAATTATGTGATATTCAGTAGTCCCCACATATCAAGCTCTCCAAATCCCATTTGAAGTAACGTTGTTTGAGAATAGAGCCAAAACATTCTGAAACTATACAACCGAGAAAAATCCATATGATCATTCCTATTTCGACTAGTATCCTCCATAGTGAAAGCAGTATAACAAAAAGACAAATCTTTTTGACGCAATTCTCACTAATTTATACCTTTTTCTTGATGGAATATTGGAAAATATTGCGAATTAGTTCCACATATTGAAGAACAAAATTAAGTGGATAGGAAGTCGTCGGAGTTTTATTGGCTAAAAGCCAAGCGAATGCTAATCATGTGGGTACTCATTGAGTTCCTTCATTTAATGCCAATGACAATTGACTGCTGAAGGGTAGCTGACGAAGCTCGACAATTTCTTAATGTTGACCGGCGTCCAAACTAATATTAGGCATTCAAGAGCACCTAAACCCCCTGGAATTCTTGATTTTCCTAAATTGCATTTTGCCAAAACAATGACAAAGAAAACTGGTAAGTTTATTGAATAAAAATGACTATCATATGTCCCATTTTAAGTTAATTATACAAATTAGTGACAAATTGACTGGCGTACATGCATTGAGTGGAATGACCAGCTGCACTGATTAAGACTGATTAACAGTGTGGATGGTAGAATTCGATTTCCCCACCAAGGAGGCTCCATGATGCCACTCTCTATAAAAAATGAGTGCTAGAAAACGTTTTTCCAAACGAACTTGGAGAGCGTTATTGAATTGATAAATATGTTTTTAAAGCAATTACATTCCATATACTAATTCAACTTCACTGCAGGAAATTAACATTTCAATTTCCTTAGGAACCGTTCTACAAAAATATTAGATCAACGAAAATTTAATCGGGGGATCCTCGATATATAGTCGAGGTCAGTTTTTTTTTTATATCCCATTAACAAGTGCACTGGTACGCTAAGATAACAATCAAGTTACACATAATGAGCCCATGAAAAAATTCTCCTTCTGTATTTGAAATCGACTGCGGCTGGTGATTATTTATTCATTTAATTTTAAATAATCGGTGTAAATAGTCAAATTAGACTTAAGACATCACTCTTAAAGTACACTAACTTTTTCAATGAAAAAGATGAGGGATTCTAATATCGTGATTGATTGAATAATTGCTCTTGATACTATAAACTTGAGCAGAAGTCCATACCTTTCCACAAATAAATCGCGGGTAATTCTATTTAATTAAATAATCCTTGTTTATATACTCCGCTCTTTCGTTAATTCGAGGGCAAATTGTTTGTCTTTGTGGTGTTAAGCAGATTGTAAATAATCGATTAACATAGACAAATAATAATATAATTTGAAATTCTGTGAAATTAATTTTGTTTAAATATGCAAAATACGTTTTAAGCGCATTTTCCAAAGGAAAGGTACAATACGTAACATGTGGGGAGGAATGGGTTAATAAATAATTTGTGTTATATAAAATTTTGGAGATATGTACTTTTCCGGATGCTAAGTCTATTCACCCACCTCTTACATTGTTGTGCCTTTATAATTTGTCTTTAAACAGACGTTATTCTTTGTCGTTCTCTCAATTCACTTCTAACATTGTAGGTGATCGTTATCAGATTTAGTTATATCCCATGTCATTCTCTACTTTTTTTATATTTTTACATTAAATTCTATGAAACTTTTGGATATTCTGTTCAATCTTATTGGTGAAACATTCATGCGCGTTCCAAACTAAGTATATCAGTTTGGTCCCCACGTTATCTACTTATATGTGAACCTCCTTAAGTATCCCTTATCCCCACTCTTTTACACTAACAATCATTTGATTTTGTAACGCATTAAGCACGCGACTACTAGGAAATTGGGAGTAGGCTAAGCTAGCAACCTAGCTGTCATTACAAAAGTGCACCAGCACGCAAACAAATATAAAAGACTAGCACGGACCAACAGGGAATCTAGTATACCGAGTTATACTCACCATGCACTCTACTAAGTCAGAGGATAATGGTGTTCCCCCAAGATGGTCGCCTCCACTCACTTTTGTTTACTCTATTCTTCTTACTCCACCTTTCCATCTTTCATACGCCTTAAGGACTTTATGGCCTTTCATATTAGTTTGCTTTATCCATAAAACTTTTTAATAAAGATTTACTTAGACCAAGCTTCTTAATTGTTCCTATAAAAGTGCATTTTCCCATTACCAGACTGACTACCTTCTGTCTGCATTTAAAGTGAAAAGTCTTTATAGTTCATGTAATTTATTTCGCTACAAAAAACTAACTAAATCCGGATAAGACGAATTCTCCCTGTTCCTCTTTTACCGACTATTTTAAGGCACCCTTAGGACACAACAGAAATAACGTATAATTCAGCTAGCATTCGGGTGTTGTTAATCCCTGAGTTAGCAAGACAGAAATGCTTTATACATAAGTAATGATTTCTATTCTGTGCTCTATTTTATAAGATCGAATCATCCATCTTAGCAAACTCTTGGATAATTTTTTGTGATTGATTGGTAATTGATTTTCCCTAGTGGTATCTAATCAAATAGTCATATGTACTTGATAAAAGTATATTTTAGGACACTACTTCATCATTCATCAACCAGTCATCTCTTTTTATTATGCTATTGTAATCCACAGCAAGACAATAAATTTTTCATTTTTCACTATTGGAAAACAGCTGAAATCGGTCAGTTTTAAATCCGATAAACGATAAAGGAAAAGAGATCAAAAAGATGCCGAGAGTAAAGCCAGAATATCAAGGAGTTTTATTTCATTTGATCTTCAGACTCGGGTTATACAATAGTTGCTTATTGGATAGTTGCAAAATTTCCAATTTACAGGATTCGTCACTTGGATTAATGAGCGAATTCCTGCTCATGATACCTAGTGCCTATTGACCGATCACTTATTTATGATGGTCTGTCTTGCCCTCATTTTCCTTCAAACGCTGAAAAGTAGAATGATCCTGCAGTTAACATGATCTTCCTAAAATTCATCGAAACTAAACTTGCTTTTGGAATTACGGCAGTCAGTGGAATAGTAACCTTTTTGATAAAAAAATCCACCTAATCTTTCATTACCACTGTTCAAACGTTAACGATTTAATGAGGTCTTTATCATACCACAAACTATTTAACATTTAAGTCATTTATGTACGTTATTGTATGCAAAAAATTAATTTAGTAATGATTTGAAAAGGGCAAATTCAATTTGCAATTTGAGGAAAAGCTGAAAACTCACATTCGAATCAGGCTATTTTCTTTCTTCAACTGTTTCATTGCACTGTTTCTACGAACATGTCCAAACACTTCGAAAGTCAGTGGCTTTCGCATTATACAATCAATAAAAGCGCGGGTTACTGTGACGGTAAACTAAAATTTAGCCACACTTGAAACCAGTCATCGGATAAAGTATTGAAAGTTCGTCTACCAATTTGATCCCTTACCTTTTGAACCTGACAAAAGTCGAGTTCTTCTTTAGACTTAAGGTTCTCTACTGGTTCTGTTGAGTATATTTCGTCAGGTTTATCAGGCAATCTGAAATATGAATGAAGCTTAGATATTAATGAAGTCGAAGTGGTAAGTTGTTAAAAATTTTGATTGATAAACTTACGAAAATTGACAAAATACGCTGGTATAATTGGTTGGCAATTCACCTACACCCAAAATGGTCACTTTAAACCAATAGGTTTCACCAATTCGGAGATGATCTGGCAAATATTCTTCATTTAACCATGGCCTTCGACTACATTCCTCCGTAACAACATCACTTTCACCTGAAAAATGTAAAACAATGTAATTCTCTCACCGAAGAGTAATTTTCTTTCTACTTATAAATGTATAAGTAGAAAGTATTAACTCACTGGTTGTGCTGTCAGCTGCAAAGAATCTACCCTCGCGAACTTTTGGAGTGTTCATATCAGCAGCAGATTCAACAGGACGCACAGTTGCTAGAGGATCAAAGATCTGCCTGGATTCGAACCTACCAAATGCGAAATCGTCTGAGTAGATATCACCGTTGGCCTAGATGCGGAAATTAACTAGAGTAAAATGTTTGTATATTGTTGGTACTGAATTATCACTGTATATTACGGGCGTTAAACTCGGCGCCCTTAGTACTAATATTTAGAGTCAATAGAATACCGTGCCATTAAAATAACAACAAAGTTACAGTTAGCATGTAGAAATATTTCAATCGAAGCTTTGAACTTTTCTAAATTAATAAGGTCATATTTCTAGGACTTAAAAAATATAGAGGCGTCAAGAAATGTTCAGATTACCTAAGTGCATCTTTTTTCCCTTTCTCAATCTCACACTCATTTTCGTTATTGGTGGTCAATAAATCTGACTTCCTCTCTTATCATGGGCCTCTGAAATTTGGGAGAGAAAATTGAGGATCTATAATGTTGTAAAGAGAGCTGTTTCATCTTTTTATAACGTGAGTGTATTAGGGTAGTGTCGGTCCCGTTAGAGAGGTATAACGCCCCTCATATACAAAACAAGTGATTGGACCATTAAAAAATATAACTCAGATTTGTGATGGTTCCTACTGTGAGTTTTATGTACAAATGCTGTGATTAGAGTTCACGGTTGGCTACAAAATAGATCCCCATTTTCTGATGAGTATGGGGACTGCTCAGTGGACTAAGAGACGTATTGTCTACGGAGAAATAAAATTTATATCAACTTCGAGTATTGAAGCATCCTTACCAACTGTCTTAGAGTTTTATTCATCTATCATCAATGCTTCAAGCTATTTTTGTGGATAATGCGACAATCATATGACGAAAATTGATTGGTAGTACTTTTATCTAATAACTACTCTATAAACAGGCATTTTTTCATAGAAATCAAATATTTCTTACTTTAATTCAGCTACCATGGTGTAGATCAATTTACCTATCATTAATGTGATCGTCTTAATAATTAACCTTGTCTAAATACACTGAGTATTCAAAATTAAAAACCTGGCGGACTTAACATATTGTTTTAAGAAAAAATTGATGCCTCACTAATGCAGCTATTTATGCCGTTAATTACGGACCTCAGCAGTAAAATACTCCAGATCATCAAAGTGCAGTTTGGTTTGACCTTGGCGCTTGCCTCCCTGAGACGCTGGTCCGAAAAGGGGAGATGGCTCAGGTGACCTTGGAGGTGATATATCATTCCGGGATTCAATCAGCACATGTAAGTAACCTACATGCTCCCCAGTGTGACCAATCAGCGGTGATTTCACCTCTTGTGACACGTCGAAGTAGAGGTTCGTTAAGTAGACAAAACATCTGTAAGACAGATAAAATCGGAGTGGATAAATAGATAGGGTTTTTTACTTTGCATTATTATTTAATTTCAAAATAATGCCTAATAGGTTATTTTTATATAATCTAATAATGACACTAAGCCAGCATTTAAATAGTTCATGGACGTTAATATCAAACAGCAATCCCTCCACCACCTAATTGTAGTAATGGTTACCGTCTAGACTCAACGTGATTTAAAGGGTACGAATATAATCAAGTGTCTTCCTACTGTGTCATGATTTGTATAGACTAGGAAGTCAAATTTCTCATCGGTACGCTAACTTCGAATTTGTATAAGAAAGAGATACACTAAAATTCAGTAGAAAGCGATAAACTTCTGAAAATCATTGGCAAATTGAATATCTATGGCGATAGAAAAGTTTAAACAAATTTACAATTCATGTTTTCCATTCTCCTAAATGCCAATTCTCTCCTGTCAATAAGACGTTATCACCACACAACAAATATGTTTCATTTTTCACTAAGACCCAAGATAACTATGTCAACCAAGTACACATTCTATCTTCTTTCCTCTACGTCGCAGATAAGAAATTCCCAAGACTAGTTAAGCAAGGTGTTAACAGCACTTGATTTGGGCAGGAATCCGAGATCACCGGTGCAGTTGGCCGGTGTTTACTAGATGTCCACATATGAGCACTGGTCCCGTGACCTCAGACTTCAGACGTGAGCACGTGAAAGGATTTTGGTCTCTCGGGCTATCCCCACTCTTTCACGGATTAGTTAAACTAGACGTTCAAAGTTGATCTTATTATACAAAAAGTGAATATATCGGATGAAATCAATAGGCTTAACCACTGCAGAGCACGTCACTTGTCGCGAGTGTTGCCTTTCAGAAATTTCTATCTAAATTCGTTGAAAGCCCAGTTCAATTTCATGAAGTAGTGTTTGAGATGATGCAGCTGTGGCGACCTGCATCTAAATGTTACATTATCAAAGACACATTTGACTGACTAGATTGGTGTCCCCTTTACAAATACCATTCCGACTTGTCTCCGGTCTGAGGTATTTATTTGAACAACCCTACGTGACAGTTCGCTAAATGTAAATTTAAGTTAGACCACACAATTTCTACAAGCCCACTCCCGGTTAAACGTAACACTGGTAGGGTAAGGGCTAGCGTGTTCGTCGGTGTTCACGGTTTGGATGCTAATCGATGCACATCCAATGAGGGGTAAAGTCAGTATAAAAAAGAGATGACAGAATTTGAGTTTATCACAAGTGAGTCTTCATGATGCTGCTCTTTTTCGCAATATGAGCCTTAGAAAATGTCTCCCTAAACGGACTTGAAAGTTACCACCTAACGATGTATTCTATTAACGCCAAAGTATATAGATATGATATAAGAAATGCCCACCTTCCAACTGGTTGGAACCACGGGATTCTGTCATAGAATGGATCATTGGCAGCTGCATATTCCTCATCCTCTTCCGACTCAACCTTTTCTTCTTGTTCGTCTGATTCTATTGTTTCAATCTCATTGTCCCTATCTTTAGTAGTATCTGATGTTGATTTCAAATTTGCCGTAGAAGCCGAAGCATTGATCGTTGTGAGATTTCCATTGGGATTGCAAGTGGAGAGATCACCTTCGGCGTGGAAATATTTCTGCATATCGATCAATCGCTGACTAAATTTAAGGTGGCATAGATAATTGATCATTTACTATAAAATGTATGATATCATATCAATTAAACTCCTAGGTACCCAGTGATAGCAATTACTATCGTGGTCTGAGAGACTAGAGCAGACTAGTGTTAAAAGATCAGAGTTTAATTTCTACCATCACTTGAGATACCTTAATGGAGGAAATTAAATAATCCAATTTCTAAGATAAGGTGCTAATTTACTTGAGTATCGCCTTAGGATCAAAGAAATCGCGACCGAATTTAGGTTAATCATTAGCGATGAAAAATGCACACTATTTCCCTTCTATTTTAATTTAACGCTGCTTTACTATCTCTGATCTGAATAACACTGAAAAGAATACCTCTAACCTTAACATTTTTTACCGATTTCATTAGAATGCGGATAACAAGAATAAGAAACTCAACAATTAAGTGGTTGCAAAAACTATTTCCAACCATGTGCAGTCAACCTCACAAGCGCGTATGGTTCTCTTGTTATGATCCATGTGCTTACTATATAACCCTAGTTGACAAGTTACAAGACATTCTATAAATGCTCCAGAGACCATGTATTTGAATAAAGATCACATTCATATTATTGAGGTTTGAAGGTCAAAACATCGCCAGACTGATAACGGTTTTTGTCCTTACGAACGGTCAAGCGGTAGGAACAACGTGCGTCCGCATATTGATAAGGAAAGGTGAGTCATTGTGATTGTTCATCCCCAACTGCGGCTTATAGCTTTATATATCGGCACCTTATCACAATCATAAAGGTATTTTTCAACTTCTCGTCGTGTTCCTCCCTCCCCCCCCTTTCCAACCTCCATCTCCATTAGCCCCTCCCCATTGCTTTTTATCCAACATATCTCTCTAGTAAGGGGAAGAGCTAGTTGTTGGAAGTATACTTAAATAGCAAAGTAATTTTTTCAGTTTAGAGGTTTTAAGATCCCTATTTTAAAAAGGATTAAAGCTATGGGCAATTTATTTTTAACCAGTAGCAGTTGAACTATCCATTAAAGTAGAAACGATTGGTAAAAAATATATTGCATCATGCCTCTCCACACCATTCACCATTACTTTGTCAAAATTATCACCATAATTTAATGTGATATAATGATCTTTAGTTTGATTTATGTTCAATGATGCAACTAATTTGGGTTATAGAACTTCATTTCAATCTCCCCAAACTACACTACAGGTTTTGTTGCTTTCTTGTCGATAAAAATCCTAAGATTAGATAATCCAAATCAGTTGAATCTAGGTAAGTTTAGAAAGTACAAAATCCCAAAATAGTGTGTACTTTAATTAGTTTCGCCACATTTTCATTTATTAAGAATTCTTATGAGACACACACTGGGTAATGAAACGCAGGCTTGGTTAATCACTTGAGAAACACGAGTGTAATATTAGATCTTAAAGCACACAAGCCCATGCTCTATTCTCGGTGAAATAGATGGCGTGGAATTCATTTTCTTTGATACTTACTGGAAATTTTGCAGACTCCATTTGTAACTGTGACCAGTAGATGTATTGAAAGCCTCAACGGCTACAAGACCCCGAGAACTTAGTGGGTCCACTAGTCCGCTGCGATTCCGCATGATTTCGTTTTGGTGATTGCCATCATTTCCTAGGAGACGTCGCATTTCGGTCAGTTCATCCTTCAGAGGTGTATAGGGAGTATCACTCAGCATGACAAACTGATACTGCATCTGAGTTTACAAGGAACAAAAATTGGGCGTTTTTTACACAAAACATCCACTTTGATATTTCACCAAACTTCAATTACTGCAAGTAACAGTAAATTAATGAAATAGTCTAAAAATTATACAGGCAAGATATCTTTATACTAAGACTTGATAAAATTTTAACATACGTCAGAAACTGCAAGACAGACAACAGTTTCGACGAGAAATATTTCACATGATTAATCACACGGATCTGTTTTAAAGCTTTATCGGCATATTTCGAATGAATAAAAGTTGTTTTTATTCACTTTAATCGTACAGATATAACTGTGATAAGAATGACTCAACCTCGATTTCACGCTGTCTCAGGATGAGTAATTCACATCCTACAAAGGAGGTTTCTGAGTTATTCACTTCTCCTATTTTGTCTCGACTGTTAGGTTGGACTAAACCGTTATTGGTGCGGCGGAGGTTTCCCTCGAACTTTAATCATATGCAATATTATTTTCTATGGTATTTTTCAAAGTAATAAAATGTCTGAGGTAAAACACCTTCGTCTTCTCTCTGGGTTCATTGTAATTGTAGTAATGTTACAATATAAAATAAAACAGGAATTTGATAATTAATGATAAATCCTACTAAAGGGATGCAACTTTTACCTTTTAAATTACCTTACTACTCTTTCATCTATCCAAAATTTCGTCCTATTTGGAGCCTGACTGGTTACAAAACATAATCGACTTCTAGTGGAAATGAGCATCGTTAGTTTTAGTGATTTGATGTATTGGCGGTAGTCAAGGGAGTCATGGTTTATTCACGATTTGTGAGTAAACAAAGAGCCATAAGAAAACAGAGGACGATATAGAAAAGCAGGCCACCCTCAAAGATAGTTTGCACGAGTGTTTAGTACGTCCGTAATCCATATCAGTTTCGGATCCAAAAGTGAGACAAAATAGTGATTTCTCATGAACAAAATTGCGTGAGTTTAAGGTATTCGGCTATCTAATTAACCAGTCACACATTCATTGCGATTTCTGTTTTTTAAAGACTAATGTAAATTAGTAATTTCTTGTGGCATACAACATCATATCCAGTGAAAAATAAGAAAATCGGGAACATCAATATTTCAGAACTGCATCACATACCTTTTTATCCAGTTCTACACTCATAACGTTGGCTTCCTTCAACAACACGGCGTTGTTCCATAGAATATCCTAAAAATATCAACAAAACATTTCTATTCATCATCATGCTTCACGATATATTTGAATTTTGCGCAAATAAAATCGTGTTAAAGGTGCATGCTTCTGGCAAATGTGCTGGTTCGAGGTCTTTTAGCTGATGTCATAAGTTTGGGCCCTATTAAAAAAAACAAATTTTACACAACAAGAAAAGCCTTGGACCGATACGACCTAACGTACTCTTATACGGGTAATCGGAAAAACTCGGTGAAGTAAACCCTGTTAAAATGGGAGTATGAATAACAATTCTGAGAGTTTTATCGCTTAAATTGCTTATCTTGAACTCAAAATGGAAACTCAGGCATCGTGAAAGAAACTTACTCTTCGAGTTGTGAATCGACAATGTTTCCAGCATTGAAATGCCCAGCGAGCCAGATGAAAATCCCGATCACTCCAAACAGTATCCGCTTAAAAAAAAGGAAAACTTTAACTTGAGAGTGTGATAAATTCTTGGCTCAAAAGTCTGTATTTTCGGTCACCAGTAGATCCTTTGGTCTCTGACCAATTCTCATAATATTTCTCCACTCTTATTTTACTTTATTTAAATATTTAACCTTTAACAATCCAAATTAATCACGTCTGCTTAGGAGACAACGTGGATTACGAATCCTGTCTTTAGCTCATGCCTATGGCTCAACATGAGTAAAAAAGAAAAAGCGGGAGAGAAACCTATAAGCGTATATTTAGTAGCTTACGTTCCTGTATTTTCTTATTCATGTGGGGAAAATGCAGGCGCTGCAATGACTCAGCGCAACAAAGCAATTGGTTTGTGGAAGGGGAAATTGAATTGAAGGTGCACATGAACAAAATAAAAATAATACGTCAGCGATAAACTCAGGGAGTGGAGAAACTGGTAGATAAATAAGGGTGGAGTGGTAAACATAACTGAGCGATTTCTTGTTTCGCTTGACGAATTTGTAAACTAACTGATCAAACTACAGGCGGGTACCTTCTTTAGAGCCCTTTTTCTGTGAATATCTTATGATGGAGTACCTACACTTACTAGTCCCTTTGTTTTTACACTATGGGTGCTGAAATTGCCAAATAAAATATAAATTAATCTTAGTCAAGAAGGAGGGGGAGAGCTAAACGGCTCATGGGTCATTTAAAAGTTAGCAAAACCGGCTGGTGTCTACAGATTGGCGGATAGTTACTAGTGCAATTTCCCTCATTTATTTTCCTTATTGATAACTTTGCTTGCTTATAATTGAATAAACAATAGAAATAATATTTATAGAAATGCAAAAAAACCACGTTAAAAATTCACCTTCATCCTCGGAGATTGATTCCTCCTGAACCATCGAACTGAGCATTGACTGTTCCACTTTTTCTTGGAGTACTTGAATTTGCCCTTCGTACTCCTGCAATAAAACAATATTATTTATATTGCAATAATTAAATATGTAAGGCTGACTTATAAATTTGTACTGACTCTCCTTTGTTCATCAAAGCGTCGATCAATTTCCTCCCGTTCCCGACGATATTGTTCTTCCATTTCAAGAAGCCTTTCGTCCATTTCTTTTCTAAGATCAACCCCTTGTTTATCGAGAAGTTCGCAAATCGCATACGTCCAGTCCATGGTTTCTGTCATACTCGCTGAAGAAAAAATAGTTTTTAGGATAAATTATGTAATGGTGATGGATCAGTGAGGTGTTATCCATATTGATACATAAATAAGTTAAAGGTTCCATTGAAAAAAGCAACAAGAATACAGCAATAAGATTATCGGAAGTACATTTTGATCTATTCGCTTAGTCAAAAAAAGGGAGAAGTCTTGTGAAATTGGGCACTTGATGAATTAGAGTCGTAAATATTACGATTTGGCTTATTTCTATCAAGAAGTAAAATTCAAATAAAATATGACGACTTAGAATGAAATCGGGGTTTGGAAATCCAAGCCTTGAATATTGGCCTGTTCCTTGAAAAAGAAATGATCAGATATGGTGTTTATTTTAAAATAGCATGGAGCAATACACTTATGGTAGATATTCGTCGAGTAACCCATGATATATTTGTTTTTCCCATATACAAGGTGAGAGGGTTTTCAAAAACGGGTACAGTTATTGGCACACAAACCAGAAATCGGTTGTAAGCATGCAGAAATAACGATGAATCATCGCAGAAGTAACATGCTCAGATCAACACGGACCTTTAAAAACGTCAACTACAAATTGAAGTCGCTGATTCCAAAATTAGTTTTTCCGATTTTCAGACAATTTCATGGTATGTTCACTTTTTTCGAGTCACATTAACTGTTGTTATAGTAATTGTCAATAATTACAAAGTTTGATTTTGAAAATTGGGAGCTAATTCTCAGTCAAAGTCATAAGCACACGAAACACATTTGCTATATTATATTACATTCACGTAATAAAAGCCAAGTTTATGACAATGACTACAAGCTCTCCGTTGGATTGCAAACACAAATGGCGTGATTTGACTTATTGATAGTCCCTAACATGTCGGATAGTCGTTGCAAATAATCGCTGCATTCGATAAAAATTTATATCAATAAATTCGTGGATATGATTTGGAGTACCCAATAAATTTGCGATGTGTGCATTAACAATGTATAGTGCCTAATTGCTATAAAGAGCATCAGATTTAATTACCTCATTTAAACCAATTTAAACAAAACTTATACATATTTTATATTTGAGTGTTAATAATTGCACGCGTTATGGATCTTATTTAAAATCCAGGGGAATAAATATGACTAAATGGCGCGGCTTTCTTGGAGATTAAACTTAAGCATCAGAATTTTCTTCAACTTTTATTTTCCATAAATGGCTTCTGAAATATGTCTTTCACGAACTCCTAAGCAGAAATAAGTTTCAAATGCCGTGAAATGTGTCTCGTAGAGCTACCCCTCGGAATATAATTATATATTAAATGCTCAGAAAACACGCAAATAAATATAATTATATGTTTTCTCTTAAAGATTCCCCTGATTCATTATAGATTAATTAGTCACTTAAATATCAACTGTAGCCTTGGAATCGAGTGGAATTTTCTCAAACGTAGTACAGAACACACTAGTGGGCAGCTAAATGCATAGAAGATATCTGCGGTTCATCATTTTATGCTTACAGTCTATATTTTTTCCTTTAAATTTAGCTGATAGAGTATGATATAGGCAAAATTTCTCAAGTGCCTTGACCTGTGATAAGCTTCTGTCCTTCTAAATTATTACGGTCCTAGTAAAGGGATCGACTCCTCATATGCTGTGGGATGCACAAAATCTTCTTGAAATAAAAGTTATAACTGAAGGAGGTATTCGAACAACAGAGATTTCATTTATGTTAAATAATTCAGTGCTTGTCTCTTCTCTCTTTTCTCTCATAAATAGTCATGGAGAGAGAGCTAAAATAGGTAGACAGTCTATTTATCAGATAGGATCATTGCTGACTCGCTAAAAAACAGCTGAAGGTTAGGTATTAAACACAAAAATAAACAAGCAAACATATTTAATACAAATGACAAGTTAACCACAAGTTCTTACTTGTCATATCGTCAGTTTCATTTGCTTTCCTTTCTCGACCTTAAAAATAGAGAAATAGCACGAAATGACTGCCAAGATTTTAAAAGTACTTTCGAAAATTTGGATATATACAGAGCTATTTTGAAGCCGGAGGATTCCCAAACATTTCCTAAAATTTTTGGTTTACATTAATTCGTTTTTACGTTTTCGAGTTTGCTTGAGGTGTATTCAATCAATACTGTTGGAAAACATCGATAAGTGACCTGTAGTCCTCTCCTTCGCGATGACTCAGTGGTTCTCCGCAAAGTTCAGCCACACGTCGATTACGGGACTAGTGTTGCTGACACTCATTTCTCACGTTATCTTCATATTCATCTACCACTTTTCTTCATCCCTTTTTTGATAGCGTTCTCTCTTTATCCACCTCGACTCTTAACTGTTATTTTCAATAAAATCTGCTTTACTCGCGATTCGATATTCTAGATTACTGATACTATGGTTGTCTGTTATTGAACGATAGTCTTAGTCTCAGCCCTTACAAGGTATAATATCCCCATTCTGAATAGCCTAATTATATTCTCACAGCTATGGCTACGTATCCACCTCCTCTATAAATAAATATTTTTTTGAGTAGCTTGAATGGCAAATTAATATCACTTTAGCTAAGTTGATGTTCACCTATTATCTGATAAACGTATCGCGAGGGTAAAATTAATTTTTTCAGCATCAATAACGTATCCGATTGATTTGTTTTCTTTTGTGCTGATATATATTTTATGTATGCTGATTTATTTGTAATGAAGATATATACGGATTTTGTAAGCTCCTCCTCCAGTTCACTCTCAACTTTCATACATTTTAACGAATCACTGAAATTTAATATCACCGTTGAGTCGCATTTAATGAACTCTAAAAGGTATGACAGATTTAAAGTGATTTTGCCTCCAAATAGCTCAAAATACTTTAAAGAATTCAAACAACTAAATTAAATTATCCTCATAAGTTTGTTTACCACGGCAAAAATTGTCTATTCTCTTTCTATTTATCATTTAAAAAGGATATTCTGCAATAAAATCAAAAAGGAAAATGAGTGAATTTATTGAAATAAATATGAAAAAATGTGCATTTACTACTTAAATGCAGTTGAAATTTAATATGATTCCTCGAGTTTATGCAAGCTCTAAGTTATCAGTTAATAGTATCACAAACTTTAATAGGTCCGCTCAATTCGATTTTATCGACTGAGGTTTTGTAGCCCCATATATTATTATTTTAGAAAATTTCCTTGCAGGATATTTGTTTAAATTATATCACCTAGTCCGCTATAATTATATCTGCTTATAATTTAAAATGCAAACTTGAAATTTTATAAATCATTCTGCCACATCCTTAAAAGGGATCCTCTCGTGCTTCTCAGTATGTCATTCGAAAATTTATTAGTGTCTGTGGGTCGGCTATGATTTCAAATCGGATCATATTGCCTTAAAAATCAAGAAAAAAATAAATCACTTACGTGTGAGAGGATTATTGAATCGAAATACATGGTTTTGGCCTAGTATAACTCGATCTCCTGAATGAAGCTCAGTGATACCATTGATGAGACTTCCATTAATATAGCATTCCGCACCGTTGATCGGTTCAATAGTGACAATATCTGAGGTTACAAAAGAAACAGATTCAATAAAAATATGAAGAGAAAGATACCAATCTGTCGTTTAACATCACAGTCTGTTATTATATAATTAAATTAACCAGTTTTCAGATTATTTCGATACATAGTTTCAGAAGTCTGCATTGAAAAATACTTTTAAACGTTCTGGAAAATTTAATTATTAAAGAGTACTCAGTTTTGCATCCACAGGTTGAACCAATCACTATCTAGTCTTAACGAAACGAGCTTTTGTTAAACAATGCATTTTAATCTTGCCTACTAATGGTAACCGTTTAACACTACACTGATTAAAGATACTTTCGCAACATATTCCCTATTTTTAATAGCGGAAGAGCTAAGATTACGTAAGAACCTTAATCTGTGATGCTATATTTAGAAACAGGAAATAATTTGATGTATCTTAATGATTCGAAACATTTGTGTGGGTAGAATGGGAGCATAAACAGAGAATAACATTTTCTCTTAAAGTTGTTCGATTATTTTATAAATGAGCAGCCAATATTACAGGAAATTCTTGTGTTAGAACCATTTCTGTACTTTCACGCTGAGCCACTTCTCCAACTCTTCTCCTTTTAATCTCTATTATACTAAATTACTATTAACTAATTCATTTAAATTCCCGCGATTAATGCTCCTAAAAGATTCTTCGCTTTGCCACGTTAATGCTAATCCCATATTTTCGAATTTTCGCATAAATTCAAATAATTTCACTGTCTTTGCATTTTCATGAAAAAGTCTATTTAAGTAATAGAGGTATAAGGCAAATTTTTAAAAAAAAACAACAAATAAATAATATATACTAGTATATTCGTATGAAAATTCTGATATTTTGTAAGGCTTAATATTAATAATTATGAACCTACTCCCTTTCAGAGTGAAAATGCAATGATGAGACTTTATAAGATTTCCTAGAAGACCGATATCAAGATCGTCTCCTTCATTCATATTTCCCAAACTAAAATGAGAATAATTAACTTCACCATTTTTATCAGTGAGTAGTTAATTAAATTAGCAATAAATAACTTACAGAGTTTGGCCTTCTTTTAAATAGTATATCAAGCATTCAGACATGGTTGGATCCTCGTTCAAGTTGACCAAATTCGGAGTCTACACAAAACCAGCATTTTGTTAGAAGGTAATTTAACCCTCTCACTTTTCATTATTTTTCTAAAATGAACTTACTTTTGGAGCGAAGACACCCGTTAATACACCGTTTGCATGAAGAGCAATTCCCATCCCTCGCAATTCCTGCTCCCTATGACATAAAATTATAAAAATAAAGATGATAGTAGAGCAATAATAAAATAATATCGTCATGGCATTATTATTCTTTTCATAGACAACAATAAATTATGAGATGAAAAATTCAATTATTTAAATATTTTATTTTTTGAACCTCTCTCTCTCTCTGGCAAATGAAATACAATGAGTTGTGCTGAAAGCAACATAAATTACTACAGCACTATGGATTATTTGTTGTCTATAAATTTGCAAATGAAATGGTAGCCGATTAGGGAATTACAATTGTTTATATTGCGACAATATTCCCTATTCACTTCCTGCCCAAGTGGTCACATGATGTTTGCTCCGTGCTTTATAAAAAGTGAATTTATAAAGTGCTAAAGACGTAATGATGGAACCCATGACATCTCAAGCATCAAACACTGATGTATGTCATAAGAGTGTGTAATGCGATTTTAATAATTATTTAAGTAGGTAAGAGCACACAGTCATGGTAATTTGTGGATGAGCAGTTTCCGCCATTTGCAACTCACTCATCGAAGTTGAGGAGAACATGATGGGAGCCGATTGTGCTCAAAATACTAGCAGTCTATACCAATTGGATTGGTAATTTTTCTGTGATCATGAGTAGTATAGAAATATAAATGGTTTATTTATAAGGAACGGTGGAATTGATGGTATTTTCGGTCATCGAGCATTTTCCAACACTTAATTCAGGGTCTAGACAAATCGCTAGAATCAAGATGGTCACTGGCGAAGGCAATCATAAATGATAGGGTCAGATTTCACTAAGATGTAACAACAGACTAGAAACCTTGGGAGCTGTTAAACGCATAATGTCTAATGGTTCCAAAGTGTAAGCGACATAAATTGAAAAAAAATCCAACATTATTTCAACAGTCCATTGAAAATGATGCTGGTTAAAATCGGCGTAACAAACCATACGAGATCATAATGCAAGAAATTTCATAAGTAAAATAACATTAGAAATGAATAACAACAACCGTTGAGCTCTTAAGGCCTCTGTTTTCTGCAGTTTCATTTCGAGGGTTTCGTTTAGTTCTGCCAGGAGTTTTTCTGATGCTCGCAATTCCTCAATTCGAATCTCATACTCCCTCAATTCCAAACTTGTGTCCATCTTCACCGGTACTTCAGATGTATCTAAAATACATCGAAAATTATAGTACATATTTTATTATTACTGCTACACAATCACAGTCTCTTACCATAATGCGAAATATTATAAGAGACACATCATTTCATTCCTAAATTAAGTAATATCACGAAAATACTCCATGGTCAATTCACTTTGAGTGAACTCTAGTGAGCTCTATTCTGCTAAAATTAAGTTTGCGCTTATTTTTCCAGCTATTTGAGGAAAAATATATCTGAAGTGGTCAACCAATCACCCAAATAAGCTCCGAATGTCCGGAAGTTACTCAGGAAGAATATTTTAAACCCTGACATTTGATTATCAGAACATTCGAACGTGAAGTATTGGACTGTATCAAGTTAGTAAAATGCAAATAATCTGAACCAAAAGACCAAATTTTGTAAGATCATTTTGAAGCCTTGACTTTATTTTCTGCACCTAATCGATCTCTCTCCCTTAACTAAATTAAACTTCTTTAGAGTTTCCTTTGCTCAAAGGTCTTCCCATAATAAAATTGTAATAATTATCGTAATATCATGGATAACAAATGGGAAGTGATTAGAATAGACTCCAACATTAGTGGTGCGACTTGTCAATAAAAGAGTATTCAAAGTTATTTCGAACACCGAAATATTTAACCGTTTGTTTTTGAAGAATTGTTTTATATTCTTGATTTATAGAAAGATACAATTTAGAATCTCCCTGGTGTGTATCAGTTAAATAATGTCGCTTTTCTAAGCTCCACAATATGTTGACAGTTTCCGCTATTCATCATCACTTCATATTTGATCAAAGCGATAAATCAGATGTAAGCTGAATAAAAGCCATAAACTACAAGCTTTTCAGACTTGGACAAAACTTTAACTGCTGTTATCATTGAAATAAAAATGTTAATACTAATAAAAGAGGGAAGAAAATATTCCCAAACCTTGATAGACGTCTGCTCATTTCCTCAATAAACGTTCCTCCCTTATAAGCTGCTTAGGATTTTAATAGAGCTTGAAAAAATGAAATGACTATACTCAAGCTACATAAACCGGAAATGTTGACCATTTGCAATTTCGCTCTTTTAAAAAATAGAGTGCATTTGAAAGTCAACATCTGGTTAATTTCATTTTCTGCGGGAAAAAATTATTTTCCCATATGCGCGATACGATTGTCATAAATTCTGATTGATAAAGTAAATTTTAACACTTAGGATAAAAGGAAGGCAATATCCTATTCGTGCAAGACATAAGATACCTGAACTTTACAAATATATCTGTCTAGTTGAAACTGCTGGATTGGAAGTAGGCAAAGCTACCAACCTCACCAGTCCTGCCTGAAAGCGCTTGCCAGGACAGAGCGACAAATGAGAAGCTAGAATACGAGATACTCTACTAATGCTACTAATGTGCCAACCACCATACGGCAATCTCTAGAAATAATAACCTCTCACACATTCAGGGTAGAATATGTTACGGAAACTCCCATTTGCTTAGATCTGTTAAAACTCAAGACACGCCGTTTTTGTATCTCACCTAAATAGACGTATTCAGGGTCTTTCCAGCCATCTGACTTTGGGATTACCATGAAGCCGATAATTTAGCAGCATGGGGATATTGGGGTGTTGAAATATCTCAGATTTTACAGTTAGAAGATTAGTACTTGAGGACATCCTAGAAGAAGCAGAAAGCTCTAATGGAATTAGGCGGAAGTGGCCATTGTGGCAAGACGGCCATTTCTTATCACTTTTGTACCCTTTAATGTTTGATCGATTTTTCTATCTATGAAAAACTTTCTTAATTTCTTAAATTCTTGTTTAGAGTACACTTCCTATACAACAAAGACAAGAATTTCACAATCAAACTTCCGAAATGAATCTTTCACGCGGAGATATTTTAAAATATATTCTAGGACTTTGAAGGAATTAACATTCAAGGGCCTCACTAGTAAGATGTTCCCTTTCTGTTATACCACGCCTGTAGTCATGTCATCTACAGAATATGAGAATCATATTTTTCTTACCTGTAACCACAACGCCCTTCTCCAAACGCAAAAGACTTCGGAGATGTTCCACTTCCAGTTTAAGTTCACGGATCATGCGGGCATTAGGGTCTTCATTAATAACTGCCTTGCAGACTATCTGTTTGGCTCTGTCTGCATAACGCAGAGTTGATAAGGTTTCTTCATAATTAACATCCGCCGGGGAAAGTGTAGCCAGCATCATGGTTCGAGAGTTTCCACCTGAAAACAGTATTGCACCATATCAGTTTGTTCTAAGTCATGTTAAAGATGGGCATGTTTGTCAAATGCGTACGCTTACCTAAATTTTCTCGAAGAAGCCATGTGAGAACAGAATCCCGATAAGGGATGAAATCGCCTTTCTTCTTCTTTTTGGAAGTCTGAAAAGGCAAAAACATGAGGTTGGCTTTCTTTCATCCTTAGGAGGAAACTTGGCAAAATGATCTATCCCAACAAGGTCCAGCATATTTTATCTGCTGAATGGGGTATGCATTCTCACCTAAGACTCCTATGTTCAAGTATTAAAGGAATAATTGTCAAAGTAGATAATCTGTTGGCTACCTACTGCCGTGGATAATCTAGTTATCAGCAGGAAGTCAAATCCAAATACTGCTACTAAGGGTTTTATTGTTTTTGAACTCCAAAATCGCTTTCTACACTGCAATAATGATTTTTATTCACCGTCATTGTCACATTTTTCGATGATCACTTCAATCTATTAGTAGAACTTAAAATAAGCTGGGCATTGTGAACTTTAATATCGTTCGCTACTTATTTTGAGAAAAGATACTCGTTAAGTTTTCCTGATCATAAACTCTTAATCTTCAACAATATCTACTCAAATTCAACAGCTTTTCATTAATCTGTAGCTCACATCTGAACTTAGGTACTCATGTTCATTAATCACTAAGTGAATTACTAGCATGAATTGCCAATAAAGTGGATTGCTCCTCTATATCCGAGAATCACACCACGATCGGATTTCACTAGGACTACTTAGATCCTATAATATTTCTACGAACCAAACCTTAATGAACGATTTTAGTAAGTGAAGTCATGTCCTCCTCTTTGATTTATGATTTATCTAGAAATACAACTTAAACTACTTAAGCGGTTACTTGCTTCTCCCTAGTAGAGATCTAAAAGGCTCTAATTTTTGATGCAGTGGCTAATTTGTTTTCTGTCTTCGTGCATTTTTTGCAGAAATTATGTCGAAAGTTAATTAGAGGTCGCATATTAGCTAGATTTGTTCATAAATTGTAGACTAACCGCCATTTCCGCCAGGCACGCGATGACCTTTCCGAGGGTGGTGAGGGATCGATTAATATTTGCACCCTCCTTCAGACGTGCTCCTGTGGCCCCAGTCGCGTCTGCTCTCTCACTGCCTGCTAGGTCGACCAGACTGATTTTGCTCACCTGAAAAGTATTGATCTAGGTCACCAGATTCAGTCAACTTTCCCGCATCAACAACGTCTACAAATACGCATTTTGTTTTGATCAACTGAATCTAACAAAGCCGATCTGTGAATACTTAACTCTCCAAGTCTATATCTGACTAATCGAAGTTGGTAAGTGCATAATTACAGCAGCTGGTGCTTAAATCGGTGTTCAACAGATTGGCTATTGGTGACAATGTAGTCTAAACAGGTCTTTTAAGGAACATCTTATAAACAACGCTAGTCAATGGGAAATGACATAAAGTCTATTAGACAGGAAAGACGGAATGGTTGAGAGGAAGCGCCTATTTTGCCGGAATGGCAAATACCTTTTGAGTAGTAGAATAGCTGAGAATAGTTATATACGAATCGGTGTTTCCATCCTAGCTGACATTCTACTTCCAAATCTTCAATAGCAACTTACTTGGTGGACTACATTTTGATGGAGCAATATTGGTTCTCAGGATCAGTGCTCAAGATCCCGGCTAGCACTATCACTAGGATTGACCATAAATTCATATATTCCCAATAGTTTATTGACATTCATTTGTCACTCTCAGTTTACATATTGCGTAAAGTAGGGGTCTTATATGCCGTTGTAATATTAGGAAGTTTAGTTCCTGTTACTATGATATATCATCCTACTAAATACCGGTAGACTACTGTTGATTCACACCCGAAGGGGGATAAGATAGAATGCAGTTATTTCAAGACGCTTGAGTAGCTAAACCAAGACTTTTGACATGGAAACAAGCCAACTTCTTAGCGTTGGCATTTAGAAATCAAAACACCGCCGAACCGACAACAGTTTATATCTTGAATACTCGTCAAACTGTCAGGCGTTGTGCCCGCCCACATGCTGATAAGGCTGATGGACGACTTAGGTAGAAGCTGTGGTAATTCATTATCCCAAAACAAAATGACAACTGTGCGGTGTTCAGCCTTATTTATCCGCTTTCTATCAACATATTAAACTCGATTTTGTAAATGAAAGTGAGGTGGACAGGATTATCATCTCCGACCGCCTCTATCGTTAATCAACCAATCAATTTTTTCCTCAAATCCATGGGCCTAAACAGATTGCTAGACTTAATGTGACACTGGAATTAAAAACACCAAGTTATAAGCGTGGCCGATTTAAGCCCTAATGTTAATTATCATGGAAATAAAATACTCCGATATTCTGAACATTAATGTCCCAAGTTCAATACGGTTTTTTCCGAGTTCATAACACTACGCTTTTCCAATTCTACATTTAATCTCAGTCATATGAAAACTGAAAACTTTCTAACACATCTCACTTTTCGTATTTCTATTCAAAAAGCTTAAATTTATACGCTGAAATTATTTTTGTGATTTGGTTTTTTTCTGCGTAAAAGGCACGTAATTAAAAATTTAGTCTAAATAAATTTCAAACATTTTTGCCTACCTTTTTTAACGTTATAGTATAATGCAAAAACTGCTCAATTGTTTAATAACTCAGTACGCCATGAAGTAGAGGGCGATCTTAGTTCAGCCAACAAGGATTTTTCAGGAGTTTGTTTGAGTATAAATGGCAATGTTAGATAGGAAGAATGTCAAACATGGTAATAGGAAAGAAATTGAAATGAATTAAACGATATTAACAGCCAAGAATTCTTCAAATTCTAGCAAATGAAGGAATGATATGATTTTAGCTTTTTGCCCTCAAATGAAAACAAACAAATTGTCGAATCTCTGATAAACGACGTTCCAATCAGGGAACATCCAGCTGATTTCCAACTTTTTTCTAATAAATAACTATCCTGAATCATGAGTTAATGCTAAGAAAACGTTAACACTCATTGTTTAATAATGTAAAATTTTTAGAGTGTTAAATTCCTAAATTGAAATGATTTTAATACTGGAAAGTAGAGAAGATGAACTTTTGCATCTTATACGCAATTAATAACTTCTTCAACAAATCTCAGTTCACTATTTTCAACATTTCGAAGATAATAATCGAATTAGAAATGATTAGAAAGCAGGACAAGTTTGCTGCTTTTTCGATCTGCGTTTTATTATGCCGACTTATTGATCCGATTTCGAAATATGAACAAAATAGCTTGGGATCTGTTATGTATCGAGCCAATCACATTTTAGTAAGATTTCGCCTCCGCAAATTTCCAGTTAGCATTCGTCTTACTCAAACGGCAGTAGTGAAACGTAACATTAGCACAAACTTAACTGGCAATTTCAAATATACTTTGATCAAAATTGACTACATTCTTACTGCTTTCTCTAAACTATAAATTTTTATACCTATGTTATAGTAAAATGAAAGAAATATTTAACTGTGAAGCTATCTGGAGGAGGCTAAAGCTTTGGTGATTCAAATTTAGAACAGAGAAAGCTATTACCCTTCTAAACTTCTCGAACTTCCCTATTTCAAGATGGAAATAATTTATAATAAGAGTGAGCACAGAATCTCGAAACTATTGAGCTGTAAATGTGGCAGATTACCATAGGCAAACACAATGTGAAGGTAAAATCGGTAAACGCCTTACTGATCAAGCGATGGATCATATGCATAATAGAGTAAATGAAGCAAGAAAGTGAATTAAATCGGTAGTCGACGGTGAGCCTTTTCCAAAGTCTCTACAAGCTGCTACCTAAAATGTTCAAAGTATTAAGTTACTTATCGAAGGTATGAAATGTATAGTGACCTGCCCCAGAGCCTCCTAAATTCGATTCATTTTGTATCGGAGGTTAGAATTCAAAATAGAGGCTGATTACTTCCCCAAGAAGGGAGATGTACACTGAGTGGTACATTTAAGACAAGATACTCGGATTCAAAAGGAAAAAAATTTATTTATTCCAGAGACAGTAGCAAATATGATGAGTGGCATTTTGAGATCAACTAATATCCTAAAGTACAATTCATAAGTCGATGTTCCTCGTTCATTTGACAAATGGAGCAATAATAATCATTCCAAGTGCCGCTTATGATTAAATATCAAAATAATTTCCATTATACAAATCCACTTATGGATAATATGATTCAGTCGTGTATACGTGATTGTACCGCATATGTGGATAAACAATCGCCTTGAAGATAATTCATTGACATATTTACCCTGATAATCCGAAGTTCAATAGAACCTAATAAACTCATGTGATCCAGTAATGCTTTATTCACCCTGTAAAGAGCGTATTTTGCACATTGATTCCGGTAAATTTTTTAATCTCTCGTCAACATAAAAATTGCTCTCTGGTTAACTCCAAAGATATAACGGACCACGTCGAAACGTAAATATTCAAAATGATGGGTATGACAGGACTGACCTAGCAAGCAATATGACCTTATCAGATTTAAACGAAATGCCGACATGGCATTTCAGACATCGTAGTGACTTGTCGCGTCCTTGCTGGTTAGCTGCAAAAATTGAAATTCATTCAATTCGGCCAAAAATTCATCCCTTTTCTCTCAAACTGCTTATTCAGCCCTCTTATTCTGGTATATTGGGTTTTCCTCTCTTCTATATTGTCATTTTTCCTCCCACAACTTACAAAACGATTATCTTTTTCGTTATCTATGCAAATAAATCAAACTAACAGTCTCCATCTGTTGTAAAGTTCAAAAGAGTTTTGAAGAGCAGTGGCTCAGTCCATTTTATTTCGTTAATGATTATTATTATCTTCTTCAACAATTATCTTGTTCGTATGAATGATTATCCGCGTAGCAAAATTTGAATATCTGAAGTTTAACTATCCTCGAGATTGATATCTGCATACACTGCATTATTATTTCAGTCGATCAACAGCATAATAAAACCGATTAATTAAAGCGTAGAGTCTTATGAGCTCCGTACAGTGAAGTTGGGTGGTCAATCCAGCAACTGACTACTTAATGACGAATTTTTAAACCGGTTCGACAAATAAGTGTCGTTGTCTATGCCGGAAAAGATAAGGACTAACTCTCTTCTGTGAAACCATAAAATTCAAATATATTTTATTTTGGGCATTTTATGAGCTAAATGAAAAGTAGAATTGCAATAAAAGCTAGATTCCCAAGAAAAAGATCCACGAAAAGATTTACATTACCACAGAAGAAAGTCAAAATTTAACCGAAATGTGAATTGTAAAAGTCACAAAGACATATTTAGCTAGTATTTGTAAATATTTGTGAAATCAAAGAATCTTTATGCTTACGTTTACAAGAAAAACAAACTCAAAATACGGCCATATGAAAGATAACCTTTTTCTCTGTTATTCCTATGTATATTCTTGTGGTAACGCCACATATCCCTTTCATTTCGCATGTCTCAAGTCTTACAAACTAAGTTTCAATCCAAGCATTAAAATCAATGCTAATCTGCCTTGGAGAAATGTTTGAGGGGAAATATATTGTACTCTGAAGGAAGCTAATGAATGATCTAGGCGAAGCCTGAAAGTACGAACACAATGCCAAAACATACTCACGTATCTGAGCTGAAAAAAGAACAGGAGAATATCTTAAATCTCACCGAACAAATCTCCATTCCTTCTTCCCCAAAGCAATGGTCGCAAAGCTATGAATCCGCTCGTTCGCATAATTTCATGCATGGTGGCTGTATAAATAAACAGACAACTATTAAAACTGTAAAAATAACGATATAAATCCGTAAAATTCATTGAGCGAATTGAAAGATAAACAGAAAAACAGGGAAAGAAAAAATTTTGAATCTATCACAAGTAGCGTTTTATTTCATTTCAAATGACGCATTAAATCAGAGCTGGATCCATGTTTTATGTTTGCTCAACAGAGAGCTCTCGAATGAAAAGGGAAATATCATTCGCTTTTTACCACTTTCCATTTTATTTAGCATTTCTACATTTTCGAGCTTTCTTTCACTATCAACTGTCTATTCGATAGTGCGAATAACAGGATTGAGAAAGATTTCTTGATGGATACAATTGGTAAAAATAATCCAAGCCCTCATTTTGTTTGTGCAGACCCCGAGATTTTGTGCGCAATCATTTTTTAATTAAATACTAATTGCTAACAAAAGCCTGGAACTAAATTTTATAGTGGGTAATGTTCCTCTACATCTCTCAGACGACAGGGAACTTTGAATCTTTCTTTATCAAGAGACTTCAATTATTCGTCTAAATTCGAAAATACATTCTTTATAGTAGCATATTTCAGAGCATCTACTAATAATATAAGGACAAAATGTATAATTTTTCAAATGCAATGATAAATAGAGAACTCTGACTTTTGCTTTATATGAAACAACTCCATTTGTATGTCCAAGCTCTGTTGATGTTTCTTCCGTTCTTTTCGGTTATGTCTAAAACTTCCGGTTATGTGAAGTCTTTATAAAATAGAGTAGAGAGGACAGATGGATTTGAACACATTCTAGATTTCCTAACGAAGCTATAAAACCTCATAGCTTGTAGGTTTTTTCTAGATGCAAATCTTACCTCTATTTACTGATAGTTTTGCAATTTTGAAGATGGGAGATGTGTGACAGCTCAATCTTATAAACTCGAAATCTATTAAACGAGTTAGAGTTGGCTTGTGAAATTGCTGATAACGAAGTTGCATTAAAAATACGCCCTCTTTTCCAAAAATCTTCATTAGGTAAAATTTGCCTCTTTCGAAATTGAGCATCAACCTATGAAGGGTTCCAAATTACTTTTAGCATGATGGGAGTGTTTCGAAGCCCATATTTAACCTTTTTGAATATAAAACACTTCAACTCAAGTGAAAGTAAGAAGGCGATAATAAACGCATAAAACTTACAATCGGTAATTCAATGCTTCTGCATAATAAGAGGAAATTTCAGACACTCCGCTGACTAATCGTATCCCATGCACTTTTGTGGGAAAGGGGAAATAAGTACTTAAGGCTTATAAAAGCAAATCGAAGCTAACGCGTCAGTAGTAAAAGTGCAACCGAGTCATTCCTCTATAGGAAATCGATACGCTATTAAAAGCTAAAGATGGGCAGGTCTTATGAATAAAAGGGCGAAAAGTACTACTGGTGGTTGAGGTAAATCCCCAGCTTTCGGATCTAAAATCTTCCCATTTCACTCCTCTCTTACTTCCCTAGATGTAGTATCCATTTCTGTCCTACTTACATATTTAATCCAAACTGTGCCTGATCAGTTTAATCAGATTTACATAAGAGTATGCAGAAATGTATTCAATGAAGGCGAAAGACCTCAAGAGATAGATACGAAGATATCCGGACGTCCTAATTTTAGTCGAAATAAGTAGTCGCAATGCATTTATTGTGCATTTCTTATTGAAACGAAGAAAAATATTGTGGCTTATTCCTAGCCATCATAAAATTTAGAATTCAAGTGATGGAACTCTACTCATATATTGAACCTAAAGTTTAATACAAACCTATTTAACTCGACATCAAATTTTGCCTTCTATGTTTCTTAAACATAAGCATTCAAAATTACCCAACCTGAACTATTGCAAAAATTATACAGTATATAAAAATAAGGTTTCCAAGGAGAGCTATACACCATGTATTGATTCAGCAATACAATGTTGAATTTAAAATATGCACAAAATGACTTACTTTTTCGGCAACGAGGTGAGTTTGTGCGTCGGTTTCACGTTGAGTAACAAGCAGAGTAAGAACGGCGTGCGATCGACTGCTAGTCTCATTCATGTTTGTTGAAGCCACAGTTCTATTTTAAGGATGATATAAAAGTTACTGTGCAATTAAACAGACAAATCATAGCTACCTCATGAAATAACGATAGCAATAATTACATGGATGTAATTAAACTCCCGTGTATATGCCTCAATTAAAAAAATCGAATAAAGACAACGTACCTTGACATGTTTCCAGCTTCCATAAGCTCGTTGATTTCTTCGAAAGATTGAACTGCACATCGTGAAAGATCTTCAACATAGGGTCCGTAGACAGGATGTTCGCGAACGCGTAAATTTCCCTTTCCGTAGGGATTTAGCAAATCGCGAACACGTTCACAGTAGATTTCCATGTATGAGAGCTAGAGAAAAAAATAATTTGAAGTTCAGTTGTAAGGATGCACGATTAACTGTGGTTTTTGATGATACATCTTAATGATACGTATAGAGCTATCTGACAACTGCGGGTTGGTAAGAGCTTAAATCACTGCAAATCATTGACGTGATGTTTCATGTTATTAAATATCTTCCAAATTCGAATGAGACTGAATTTCACCACTCTTCAACAAAATCAATGATATCCTCATGCCTGTAAAACAATAAATTTTCCTCTATTCAACGGTGCTCGTTCAAGAATTTCATTACTCAAGTACAAATGCTGTTATCAGAATAATTTTTTTCCAAAACAATCGTCTCAGACTGTAAATATTTAAATAAATAAAAAATTGGGGACTAATTTCAAATAAATCGATCTCAAACTGTGTTTGTCTTATGCCAACACTTTAGGAAAGCGAAACAGAGAAGGTATTTTGAATTTAAGATTAGCTGAGAAAAATAAAGAAGATGTTTCATCTGTAAGTATTGCCATTATTTCATCCGCATAATCTGCTTAAGAGTACTTGAGCTCACTTCTGTTCGTCTTTATGCCCATCTATTAAGGAAAATCCTACTCGGCCTACATTTTCACCGTCAATTAAATGCCGCAGCCGAGTAACGATACCATCAGCGTAGTTGAGCACTCCAAGACGCTGTCCAATCACCAGTACTGTCTCTAAGTCAACATGACTTGATTTAAAATTTTTTCCATTAAACTTATTGACAACCGAATATTCATTTTAATGCCTTTAAGTTGTTCTGCTTCTGTCTGGGTTATTTCCAGCTATAATTTGAAATGCTGCTAAAATGACGGTTTGAGATCGTGATAGTGCATGAAATGAATTCATAACAAAGTGATGTAGATTAACTAACCACCATTACAGATTAATGTGCGGCTTTTAGAGTGACATTGTTCGACAGAAATCCACTTAGAAATATTCATTCAATATGGCCTAGATATTGATGGCTTACTTCAACAATGCTCTGATAATCCGATCCTCGTTCCTTCTTGATCTTTTCCAAGCGGGTGAAGAGATCTCGGCAAAGACGAGGTGACAGACCCATATGTTCCTGGTCATCTGGCTTCCCCATCATGGTATAGGATTTTCCGGAGCCCGTTTGACCGTAAGCAAAAACACATACATTGTAACCTTCCAGTGCATGTTCCAACGCCTCAACCCCTATTTTTTCATAGATTTTCCTTTGGGAGGCGAATAGTGGATCAGAGGGCTGCAACGGTAAACAAGTTAAATTTGAATTACATGGTTCTTTATAAAGAAAGGCCCCTCAACACTGTTGAAATAGTGAGAGGCCTAGTTGCTGCCATTATAATCTATCTGTCCACTAGATATCGCTAAGCTGCAGTTGACTGAAGCTCGGAAAAATAAGGAAAAAGTGTTGTTATTCCAAAGCATTTTATTAATTCGACGGTAATTATTCATATTAATACGAGCCGTCCTGATATTATAGGCTTTTGGAGATCAAAACATCGCCGAACTGTAAACAATTTATACTCTGATTTCTGTCAAGATGTCAGGAGCGACGTGCGCTCAAAAGTTAATAAGGATGATAGGCGACTTAGAGACAGCCTGTAGGAAGTAATTATCCCGAGGCAAAACTCCAACATTATTTTTCGGCATTCTATCACAAGTTGAGTCCAATACATTTTCATGCAAAGAATTATTTTTACAATTGTGATAGAAAACTATTAAGTGACTTTTCTCCAATATTTTACATTTTTTAATATTAGCTCTAATTTTGGGATGTTGAATATCTTAAAAATTTAGATGCATATTAGTAATTTTATTTTTCAATCAGTTAACTCCGCGATCCAAATGTACTTATCTATTGTACTATTCAATGTACGTGATGCTTCAGGCTCTCTTAATTTGCAACATATTATGTGAATTTCATTGAATTAATTAAAACTGAACAACGGATTTAATGTTAGAATTTTGTAATTAAAAATTAAATACTTTTATTTTATATCAATTGCAAGAATTTCGTATATTTGCTTTTCATATCGTATAAATAACTCGATCATTAATGAACGAATTTCGATAGAAGAATTTTGCCCTTCACCATTCACTTTGTATTCTCATTGCACATTATATATAAATGTAAATAATTTTATTATTTTAGCACCTCTTTACTCTTGTATTTCTTCCGATCTAACGATTAATTGAAAATTTTATATAATTAATTATATTTACAAATCGAATTCCAAATAAATAATTCTTCGGCTTAATATTCTTTGTTTTTCGCATCTGCTTCCCGCTTCTTTAATACCATTCTATTTGATCAAATATCCCTGCCTTGCATATATGTCACATTAGGTCACATTACGAATTGCCTGACTTTAGGATCATCATTTCTTACTAATCTTAAGTGTAGTATAGGTGCATTTGCAACTACTGAAAACACTTGGGTAATCCAAATGTCAAATGCAGCTTAGTTCTTCTCATGTTTTTAAATCCCTGGTTATAAATAAAATTACCTTATTTAAAATAACAACTGTGTCTGCTTTTAAATGCTGCTATCAGTCATGATCTCCGACAGTTATCACAGTTTTATCAGATAAAAAATTGTGCTTCAGACTATGACCGTTCTCTTTTAATTATTGCCGTGGTTTAAAACTCTCGGCCATAATCTTTCAATATTCAGCCCAAATATCCATATAAGTCGGCTTATTTAATTGTAAAGTAGATTAAAATATGACCCGATTTAGGTTCAGCCCACTTTCGTCTTCGTCGTCGAACAGTGGTATTATAATTAATAACTACATATCTAAGCTTGGATCAACTAACTGTCGCTGTTTCGAAGATGAGATGGACACCAATATCCAGCTTTAAAACGCACCAGTGAAATCTTCGTTCATAATTTTTATAAACGAGTAAAATTTTTACTCAACCCTTATCATATTCGTAATATTCCTTAATTACCTTAAGTCAAAAATGACAAAAGAATAAAAATGTCCATGTTATCTAAAACTCGAGATAAATTTCTAATATCCTAACTGAAATCTTCATGTTTTATTATTCTATCCCCTCATAGTGCATAGTATTAACGTTCAGGCATTTGATCATATAGCTCAACATTAATCTGATCATCTGTGATAAAAGGCACAGTTTTCTCACCACGCTCTACCTGTCAGTTCTTCCGAATTCGAAGTTGGTGCTTCTAGGACAGGACTCAAATATTCTTTTATCTCAATTAGTATGTCATTACCACCTTCACTTAACACTCTCCAATATTTAAATAAAAACATTTTAGGCGGGAATTTTAATTTAATTTGTGTATCTAAAACATTTTCTATTTAATTTAATTTGAAGTAGATTTAATTTTTCTGTTCAACTTTATTCTTGGAATTTAAAAAAAACACTAGGGCTTTTCGAATCGGAAATAGCTTTTCACAGTTAATTGTTCGTCTTTCGATTTAGTTTGTCGCATAGAAAACTTTTAAAATCCATTTGCTTTGAATGAGACATTACTTACATCAGTATGAGACCAATAACTATGGTCGAATTGAAAAGTTTTCCCGACAGATTCTTCAGTGTCTGGTCGCCAGATTGCTAAAATGAAACAAAGGAATTTTTAGTAATCAAAACTTGCAAATAATTTACAAACTCGAATCAACCAGGTTTTATTTAATTCTGTCAGAGATACGATATGGCCTGGAGAGTGTCCGGCTCTCACTGTCACACTTACTGAAGAGAGAGAGGAAAATCAAATTTGATATTTTCTTTATATATAACTCGATTTACGGTGGATGCTTCATCATCTCAAAATCTTATCCGAATCGAAATGTCAGAAAATCTTTCGTTTGAATGAAGTTTATTTTTATGAACGAATGTTTGACAATTTTATTAGACATCCCTTCTCAAAAGTTTGCGGTCGTTTGCATTTCGGCGATTTCGTATTTCAAGAAAATCCATTTTGTATATTTTAAGAGCTGAAGAAGATCTGCATCCGAAATTGGTTGAGTTCAAAAGATTCGTGCTACTTACGTCATTAGAGTTGCGGAGTTGCCAAGTTTAACGGCAACTTTAAGTCAACATAATTTAGCTTATTTTTAATCAAATATGCTTTATATGCTTCACATCATGCCACTTTCAGTTTTGATAGGCTAAATTTGGAACCTTTATGTTCACTTACCAGGAAAATTTATTGGAGCATAAATTTTGATATGCATTTGTGCGGAATATTAGCTAGCCATAACTAGCCATAATGACTTCCTTCAAATGCTACTTACTTGTGGTATCTCCATTCATGGAAATTATCCGCTTTGATTGCAGGGTCATCTCCCGTTTATTGAACGGTCTCACTCGAACAGCTACTTTCACGGATGACATTGTTGGAGACTACTGAAATACAAAAATATAGCGCATGTTTTAACTTGCCAACACCTATCAACCCTCATAGCATTTTTATGTGTTGCGAAAACGAAGCATACAAAGAGTTAAAAGTGGGTTTTAATTCAGCAGACCTTGGAATAGCTAGAATCATAGCCCATCCCTTCAGGTCACCTTCTTCAAGATTAAAGATTTTTCATCGAATTTCTCCAATCATTATGTTCTCAATATTTTGGAGTTAAAAAATTTTCTTAATATAATTATTAATGCCAATAAGTACCTAAAGAGGATATCTGTTCACTCGCAACCTCATAAAATTGCGCAACTTTAACCTTTCATCTCTCATCCAATTTAGCCTATTTATATAAACACTGACGTAATTTTGAACGTGACGCCCAAGCAATAATTGTTTAGCTTGCATTAATGAGCACAAATATCAAGCACGATTTGATAACTGGCATTGATCTGGATGCATCCATAAGCTCGATTAATTATTCTATTTTAAGATGGAATGAAAATATTCAGAAAATATCAAACAGTATTTTCATATCGATTAAATGGATTCAGCGAAAATTTTAAAAGTTGAAACTTTTAATTCTGTTTTGAGAAGGCCACGGCTTGGGAGATACAAGCATAAGATGAAAAATTGGTTGAACTACCTTTCTTTCCAAGCTTTACCACCTTCAGCGGCAGAAGTCAAGGATGAAACACAAATAGTGGCAGAAAATATATGTTATGATAGGGGAGGGAGAAGACATCGGGCTTATGAATTGTGAAATTAAGCGGTTCTACTAATATCTCGACATTTGGAAGAAATGCATCTGAAGTGGCAGATCAGTCACCTAAATTAGAAAACTTTTCAATCAGTTCTGAACTCTGCTAACCTAAATTTGCTCGAATAAACGGGCCCCAAGTTCTGAAATTAGAACATTTGCTTATTAGAATATGACCTAATTATTATGGAAGTTGTTTCACCGTTTGATACAAGAAATAAAAACAAAGGAACCTTATTATAAACTATTTAAACGACAAAAAAAGAAAAATTATTTCCTTTTATCTTAATCTTACGTTTAAATGGTGAATTTTTTACAATATCTTTGAGAAAAATTCGACTTCAAGTAACGATGGTGGTGTCCGATATTCAAATATTTACCCTCGTCAATTTATTAAATAATCTCAAAAACAAATTCAAATATTATCACAAATCTAAGTTTCCATGTTAGGTTTACTGAAACGCGAATTTTGAAAGAGATACTTCCGGATTAATAATTTAACTAAACAATGCAGTCATTTTAATTCCGCCTAAGATAATATATTATTTATATTTCAAATATGAATCCTAGACACCGAATCTAATTTTACTTTAATATGCGCAATTAAATGACCGATCACACTTACGATTATTTAAAAATCCTCACAACCACAATTGTCACCTATGCTAGTGTTTGAAGGACGCCAACTTGAAGTCCCTACTCTCCAGAACCTATCCGCTTACATCCTCTCAACCAACGAAATCCCGTCTCATCCCGATAAACCAATAAGAACGCTACGTTGAGTGGACATTCAACTTTGGCCGCGCGCCATGCACATACGGGAGAGTTTTTGGGAGAGTAAAGCACGCAAGCCCGAGCTTAGCTGAGCCAAGTCTTGTCGACCAATAGACAAATCGATGTTGGGTTCTACCCGGAGAGTGGGAGAAAATTTTGTTTTATTGTAAGGGCATACTCGCACGCGAGAGAAATGATTTGAGGTTGATGATTTGGCCCGCCTACGTAACAAAAGAGATAGTGTTTTAAATTTCATAATGGTATGTGTTGAAGAGACTTGGAAGTATTTTAGTAATAGGATATTTAGTACTTGATATAGAACAATTCTTATCTCGAGAAAGCATCTGCAATTAGATTTCAGTAAATTAGTCAAATAAGTAATAAATAAGAGGGGTGGAGTTATGGAGTCATAAGAGTTCCGCTTGATTTGATTACTGGATTCAGATTGTACGTTATTCATTTATTACTCCACAATCTGTTCTCACAAAGTCCGTTTATTTTTCAACCACTTGATTGGTTAAAATAATTAATCACATCATTTAATACATTTTTTTATAGTGGTCAGAATAGCCAGCTTCAAAATTTAGTCCTCAAATTGTTGATGAAATATCTGTGCTCAAAATTCAGTTCAGCACTGATTGATTGGCAAATTGAACTGAAAAATGGGCATATCCGCCTCCGTGCAACTACCATCTTCTAATAGCTAACTACTACTTGGCCTGCGACTGCCCAAGGACGCAGAATGTAACGAGTCAGTGGCCTTCGAGTAAATATAAGTCCTTTTATATAAGTCCAAATTAGAAAATAAACGGAGAATGACAAACATAATAGAACTTTCCAACTGACAATCGTATTGCAAGTGTAACGCACCTGCAAGATATATCAAATTATGGGAAAAAATGTGTAAACGAAGATATAAACATGAGGTTAAAATAGTAGAGTTCGAAAAAAGTCAAAGGAAGGGTAGATTTTATGAATTCGTCCTTGCACAAGACGAATTCATTTCTCAACAACGTAGTTACATATTGAAAACTAGCAAATTCTTCAGCATCTGTACGCGTGTGCAACTTTTCCACAATGCGCAATATTGCATTCTAATTTATTTTTCAAAGAACAGTAAAAGAGAAAATATGACGAACATACCGATAAGCAACTATTGAGGATTATCAGATAGTGCAAATTTATAAAGATAATTGCTTATTTTTGCCCTCAAATTTTCTCTGCATAAACGTGGAACAACTTCCAACAAATAAATTACTAAATATTGAAAAAATTTCCTTACAGCTAAAACAATCTTCCAATTTGCAAATATTTGCTCCCGAAAACTTCCCTTTCAAACGTCTCCCGTCAAATTGTATTTATCCAATGCAGATAATTACTGTCTCACGTGAGTTTGTTCTTATTTTCGCTTCTCCCTCTTGAATTACTATTATTAAACTAACCCATCGTACTAGATTGCGATGGCAACTGTTTTGTTATTACTGATGAAATTGTACTATTATTAAATTGGTTGAGTTTTAGTGATGAAACTAAAGAGTTGAAATTTTATTTCAATCTCATATAAAGACGGGATAGAAATCCATGACTTTGGAATTCAAATTTTATTGATTAAATGGACTTATCAGCTGAAAATCCTTTCCTTGAAATGTCTTGATAAAACAGTATGTAGCAACCAATATAATCTAGGCTACTACTCCAATATTGCGTGGTGTTCACTGATTCAGTACTTATGGTCATAAGAAGTATTCATATCTTTCAAGCTACTATTGTTCAAGCAACAAATGTCAAAAAGGTGCACTTAATTTGGAACTCTTTTAGCTAATGAAGATAACTCGTGTTTTCTAATAATAGTTTAAATTTCTGAGATATCCACTAAGCACTCGACAAACAGAAGGGCAAAGTAATCAATTATTAACATCACATAATAATATTGATTAGTATAATACCAGTTAGTCATATAGAGGAAACTTTTTGAAGATGCTCTAAAAGTTGTTCCATTACTGGAGCAGAAATTTTCCATTTCTAGTTATTCTGATAAATTTTCTTGGTTTCAACAACCAATATAAGAGAGGGAGATATTGTTTTGCCAAGATTTTCAATTCATACCGATAGGATCATTTCATGTTTACTCATTATAATTGCAATGAACGGGAAGGCAAAATTTCTTACAATTCTTCATTTTGGGAAGGAAACTAAAATCAGGTAACAAAATAAGCCAATAAGGGATAAGGGAAAGCAAATCAAAAAGACGTTGAGAATAAAGTAAGGATATCCAAAGTGTCTTACTTCATTTGATTTCTTGATTCGAGCTGTACGATTGTTGGATTGTATATCGGCCGAGTGATTAATTAGAACGACTGATCTTAAGACTTCAATTCATTTTTTCAAAGACCGATAGGCAGGTTGATCTTATATGTCCTAGTAGCGGATACTACACCTGAGTAATCCTCCAAAACAGTCAAAATATCCTCTAGCAGAGTTCTCTATTATCAGTTTTCTCCCAAATTAGCTGGGCTATGTCCAAAGTGGTAAGAAGAAGAAAGATTTTAAGTGGAGGGGGTTTATTGCTCACTTCCTTGTGTGTGAGTCGTTGTCAAAAACTTAGTCATTAAATAAAAAACCACGCTAGGCTTTAGGGATCTTGATTGTTGATTGGTCGAGGAGGTCTCTCGCGCTTGTTCTCTACGCGACAGGTTACATACCGCACTTCTCAAAAAATTCTAGCGCACGTGATTAAATCAGTAGTGTTAGCGTTGTGATCCCCACATCCTTAACATTGCAGAACTCACCTGAGTTCACAAAAAGTGAATTCTTATTAGCCCCTCTCTATAGTGCTCTGTTCAGCCTTCTTTATATATTAAAGGAGTCACGTTATCTTAGTTTCTCATATAAAATCCTTCCAATTACCTGAGAATGCGTTGCTCTCGATTTTCATGAAAAATATGTAATGTATAGAAATATAAAACATAATAAATATGCTTTCTCGACCTAAAAGTAGAAAGTGTGTTTGCAAAGAAATTATTAAATCTCGACTTTTGGATCATTTTTTTAAGAAGCAAACTAGCCAAATATCATCATTTTCGGTTTATGCATCTTGAAAAGATAATTAAGCACTACCTATTACAAAATCCAGTAATTATGAATAAAATCGTCTAGGAAAATAAAATTTTGATTTCATTTGAAGACTTCTAGCTCAGTTCTTGTTAACACGATTTTAACGTATTCCTATATTCCTAAAGTAATAGACAAGTTTATGATACCAGCAAGTTATCTTAAACGTACCAGAGCTTATTCCATTTCACATATTAATTGAAAGTTGTCTATGATTAAGAATAAGATCGGAATATTCAATCAAAGATTTAAAAGTTTTATGGAGAAAATTGAAAATTTGCAGAACTCTCAGATATCAAAAGTCCAATCAAACGGGGAACTTTCCACACAACGAAATGATTGATTGACTTCTCTGGTAGACAAATACATTTAATTGATATGTCCAGGCAAATTTAACGATTCAATTTATTAAAGATATAATGTAGTCATAGTATTTCTCCATAAAGTTTTGCCGACTAGTCCCTGCATGTTGCACACAAGCCGCCATCAGAGGAATTTGAACCGATTTTTGAACAAGAGGATGCAAACAAATGTATTAATTTAATTGTGAATTCTGCCATCTAACGCAGTTGTCATCTAATCGCTTTCATATCAAAATAAAATCAAACCCAGAACTCTAAACTACCTTGAGCCACGAATGTGTTTAAGAAAAGGGATCATTTTGGGTAAATTCTTGGTTTTAAGAAATAAATCTATGGAGTTAACTTATTTGGCAAATCCAGCAATATTTCTCTAATTAATCGAAACGAATATGATTTTAACCGCATAATACAGCTGAAATTTAACTAAAATACTTTAGTAAAGAATTTCTTCAATATCGGTTCCCACCATCACCAAAACATATCCTCAATCCTGAGTCTTTATGTCACTTCCTTAGGTTGATCATTTCTCCACCGACACTCTAAACATTGGCTTAATGCGATTACTTAATATGAATTAAACCTGCTCTAAACACTATGAAGCTTATTCCGCTCTTACCATTAGTTTCCAAGGTGACAGTTATATCTCTGCGGCGGTCATGTTTCTAAAGCCCCATCTCTGAATTGAAGCATATCTATCTCATCACGCTGATTCAATTTCAATTTTTAATCAATACTTCATAAAATTTCCCTCATTCATATAATTCATAAAAATACTTCAACTATCAACTCACTTAACCGTTTGACCTAATATTGCCAAAAATTGACCCAACTTGATTACCTGCAAGTCACAACTGTCTATACCCTTTTGATTCCTTCATCTAACTGTGAGTCATCTTTTATTTCAACTCTCAGCGATACCCCACAACGACTGCATGTTAGGAAGAAGGTAGATGGATAGAAGATTTATGATGAAAATAACTGAAGATGAAGAATCCCACATAACTCTTGAAGAAAATATAATGATAAATTGGGGATGAAAATGAATTCTTTGAGGGTCTGGAGACGCACGAAACAATTACCTTCCGTTCTATTGGCGATGCAGTCTGCATCTTGGACGTTGGCCCTGTCTAACTCTCATCAAATTCGATGAGTCAGCTGCAGGTGAGACGAGTGGCATGTCCACAGATTAGTTACGTCCTTTGAAAAAGCGAAATTTCACACTGATAACGTGCGGTAGGATATACATAATGGAATTCAATATTAAAATGATTTTCGTATACTTGCTTAATTGTTTTAGTATGTTAAATTTTATCTTCATATTTTGGCAAAAACAACTCACAAACTTGAGCTTATATCAAATTTCCCTTCGCAAGTTGTTTGATAATGCGTGAAATAGTTCACATTCAGACTGGTCAGTGTGGCAATCAAATCGGTGCAAAGGTAATAGTTTTATTTGGATAAGTATTAATCTTTTAGTTCTGGGAAGCTATTTCTGACGAGCATGGCATTGACCCAACTGGAACCTACCATGGAGACTCCGCTCTTCAGTTGGAACGCATTAATGTTTACTACAATGAAGCATCTAGGGGCAGATACGTTCCAAGAGCTATTCTCGTTGATTTAGAACCGGGTGCTTTGGATGGCATTTCTTCCGGCCCTTTTGGGCAAATATTTCGTCCGGATAACTTCGTATTCGGTCAAAGTGGAGCTGGAAACAATTGGGCTAAGGGGCATTATACAGAGGGAGCAGAACTTGCTGATTTAGTTCTCGATGTAATGCGCAAGGAAGCAGAATCATGTGATTGTCTTCAAGGATTTCAGATGGCACATTCTCTTGGTGGAGGTACTGGTTCTGGAATGGGTACCCTCTTAATATCTAAGATCCGTGAAGAATTTCCTGATCGTATGATGGTTACTTATTCCGTTGTTCCATCCCCAAAAGTAATGCTCAAGTTTATCTCTTCATTTCCTATAATTCTAGGTTTCTGATACTGTCGTAGAACCCTACAATGCTACGCTTTCAGTCCATCAGCTTGTGGAAAACACTGATCAAACATATTGCATTGACAATGAGGCTCTGTATGATATATGCTTTCGGACTTTAAAGCTGCCGAATCCAACTTATGGTGATCTAAATCATCTTGTTAGCGCTACAATGTCTGGCGTTACTACCTGCTTACGTTTTCCGGGTCAGTTAAATGCTGATCTTCGCAAGTTGGCTGTTAATATGGTGCCATTTCCACGGATGCATTTCTTTATGCCTGGCTTTGCACCTCTTACTAGTCGTGGAAGTCAACAGTACAGAGCACTCACTGTAGCGGAGTTGACCCAACAGATGTTTGATGCCAAAAACATGATGGCTGCATGTGATCCTCGTCACGGTCGATATCTCACTGTTGCCGCAATCTTTCGTGGCAGAATACCGATGAAGGAAATTGATGAGCAAATGCTCAATGCTCAGAACAAGAATTCGATTTACTTCGTTGAGTGGATACCGCATAATGTAAAAACAGCAGTGTGCGACATTGCCCCACGAGGTCTTAAGATGTCGGCGACCTTTATTGGCAATACGACGGCTATTCAAGATCTGTTCAAGCGCGTTGGTGAACAGTTCACGGCAATGTTCCGTCGCAGAGCTTTTCTCCATTGGTACACAGGTGAAGGAATGGATGAGATGGAATTTACCGAGGCTGAATCTAACATGAACGACCTGATAAATGAGTATGTGCAGTATCAGGAAGCAAATGCAGAAGCTGAAGTCGATTTTGATTCTGATGAAGATGCCGAAGACAGCGAATAAGACGTTGAAATGATTGCAACTTTTTTTCTTCTGCCCGTTAGCCCTTGTATATTAAAAATTTTTCTCTAAAACGTGCGTTATTCACTTTCCAGTTCGTTCATAATCATTTGCTAATAAATTTTTCTTCGTTTTCAAGGATTATGTTCACATTATTTATTTTTATTTATGAATTTATTAGTTTTTTTGGTCTTTTTTCCTAAAATTAATTATTCTCTCAGCTCTTCAATCCCATTTTTATTATTTATTTGTTCAGATCTTCCTTCATAATTTTTTTCTCTTTACTGACCACATTTAAATAAATATTTGCGTGAAAATTCAGTAGATGCATACTAACAAAAATCGATAATTCGCTGATTACATTTTGTAACGTCTCTGGTAGGTGAGTAGAGTTCATTTTTCCTTATGATATTATCTATATAATCACTCATTTAATGGTATATACTTTGTAATTCGTGTTTGAACAAGGTTTAATTTTTTGGAGTAATTCAAGGTAATGGGGAAAGTATTTATTCTGTTTGAGCTTTCTTGAAATTTCGATTAGAATTCTATTCACTTCAACTTGAAATAGTCTTTTAAAAGGCTTCTAGAAAGTTGATAATAATCTTAACTTTCAGGATGCACTAAATAATATTTATTTCTGAATTCACTGTTTTGAAAACTGTCATTCTTTATTTATGTAGAGGAGGGGATCTAAAAGATGTTGAAAATAAAGTCAAGGTCGTACTTAATTTAATGTTTCGGATTCGGGTTGTAAATTATTTACTTATTGAGTAGTTCGTGTTTCAAGACTAAAATTTCACGATTCGTCGTTTGGATTGCTGAGCAAATTCCTGTTCGTGATATCCAGTGCTTATTGACCGGTTGTTTATTTGTGATGGTCGTCTTGCCACTTCAATTATTTTTTTCCTCCAGACATGATTTTAACATATCAGAGCTGTGATAACTAGGACCTTGACTTAGTGGAGCTCAAGATCAGTTAATAAGTGTCATTTTCTTCCTAACATTGAAAAATATTATTCACTTATATCATTTATATGATTTATCCGCATATTTTAGCAAGAGGAAGGTTGAGAAACTCCTGCTTAATCTTTTATTGGTTAGTATTAATTAGAGTAATCGGTTAGCACAAAATCGATAAAATAATATCCTTTAAATATAAAAAAGTAAGATACTGTTTACTATAGTTTTTTACAATACCTTACGCCTAGGATATCTAACAAGTTCAAGAAAATCTCCTTCTTAATGACCCGTTTGTGTTAAAACTATACAAATCCCCACTTTTACCTCTCTTCCGACTTCTAACTCTGAGTAAGTCAAGGCTGATAATTAAGCGGTTCTGAGATGGAAGGTTAACGATTCTAGGGTTTGCAAAATGATACTGTGGATGTTCAGATTAGTAGCAGGAACTCCAATTGTATTCCGCAGTAATATCATGGTTTAGCAGGAATGACTTGACTCTTCGAGTGGAAATCATGTTTACAAATTCCAAAGGTAAACTTCCAACCTCCTCCTCAGTAAACGAGCATAAATCATCATTTTCAAACTAATTATTTTTTATTATTTTATGTTCCAATCTGAATTTTAGTTATAAATAAGGATAAAACATTTCATTTATGTCAATATCATTTTGAAACACTTTGATATTAATAAATTTAAGTCAAATGAGAAGATAATATAAAAATTTAGTATTATTCTCCTAACAGTGAAAAATCATTTGGCTCCAAATATAATAGAGCAAATATAGGTGTTTATTCACGCAGATTATGTCATAATACACCGAAATTCATCTTCAAATGTGTCGAAAATTACCAACAAAGTTATATCTAATACTCTCTCGGCTTGTGGGTGTGCAAATCTTATATACGCATAAATGAATTATTCGATCATATTCATTACAATAAAATTTTCCAGTAAAAATAAATTTATCTTTGTGATAAACACCGGTTTAATTAAGTCCGAATCTAGAAAAACGACTAACGAAATGTAATGCTCAATTAGAGAAGAGCACTGATACTACTTTCAAATCGTCCAAGGAAAATGCTTTTATTATATACTGAGTATTTTGCGACACATGAGTAGAGCTTTCTAGTAGTAATTGGGATAGTGGCAGTATTAGGTTACTAACCGTAAAGCCTGGAATGACTAATCTCTCCATCCTAGGAACCTCAAACTGCCAATCACAACGTAAACATAACTAAATGTCAAAGGAGTAGCTGAATATGTCATTGTCTAGAAGGCATAAATAGGTTTGTTTCTTTAGGGAGTCTGTTCGCCATTGTTTCTACAGAAAGCTCATTAACAAGGACGATTATCTAGAATATACCCGTGCCATAAATTTAAGACGTGGTACAAAAAGCTTGCTAATTGGGGAAACCTTCGCTAATGCAATGAGGAGCAGACCAACAGTTTTTTATGCTCGAATTGCACTTGACTTTTTTCCTTATTTGTATGTATGATCAGGCCCCAGAACTTTAGGCAATTTATCGATTTTATCGGTAACCTACCACCTGCCTTTCATTCTTTCAGCTCTTTGGCTACAAGATTGCTAACTTCTCTTTTCTAATAATATTTTATTTCAACAAACCCGTCGCATTCTAATCTTGTGATGGCTGAGCTCTTGCTAGTGGAAAGGAGTCTCCGTCCCACACTCACATCTTCTAGGCAAAGACCTCTCATGTTATGAAATAATTGAAAGGGAAAGTTAATTACCACAATGCCGACTGATTGACTCCCTTTCTCAAGAATATGCTGCTACAAGAACAGTAGTAATAGAGGTTGGTTATGAAATTACCAGACGATTGGTTTTTATTGGTCGCTCGTCGGACAAAACCGGTCAACTCTTTCACTTCACCCTGTTTATCAAAACTCAGATTCCACTCACTCGGCACCGACACTTCCCCTCCCCCTTCAAATTCCCAATTCTTCTTTATACTCCTTTTTCTCTCATTCCAATAAGGCTGATCAGTACATCCATGGTCGAATTTAGCTCTTGCTACTATGATTTTGGTAAAGATTGTTGTTTCCTATTGACCTTTAGGGAGATCATTACTTATGCGGGAGAATATCTGAGATTAGATTTTTAATGGGATAGTGCAACTTTAAACCATTTGTGTAATTCTGCTTTCTTTAGTAATTTGATCAATTAATAAACTAAATATTACAGAATTCAAGTGGTAAATGAAATATTTATAAAAGTTCAATTTCAGTAAAAATTGAAAATAAATCGTATATATAGTAGTATCATTACGCATTAATTGATTTGAAAATATATTTCTAGAAAAATATATATTATTCGGCATATTATCAGTGCCATCAGCAAAGCTATACTAAGGTGTCCATCATTTAAAATTATAGGAAAATTTAATGTACTTATTTATCTATTTATTTAAAGTTTAGTATGACATGTGATTGAAGTTGATCCACATGAATTTAGCAGAAACGGTACTCCGGATTAATGGGTGAATTCATGTCCGCGATGGTCAAAGTTAATTGAACAGTATATTAATTTATATGGTTTTTCATACCATTTAATACACTTTTCTACTAACAGCCAGGGTGACAGTAGAGTAATACTGGTTAATATGATTTCAACATAATAGACCTCAATAGATTTCACCCATGTTAAACTCTGTTTATTATAATATTCTAGTTCGTAATGAACTGTCATGGTTAGTTGATGCTTCCCAAAGTGATATCCAAAAAAAATGAAGACTTCTCGTTGGAGTTTGGCCGGCGATTTCATTGCGGTGCCTGCATAATTTTCCTCCATTTTTTTATTTTAGGACAATCTTAGCTAAAGACGGAATCATTTTAACGACAAGTTTGGTAAATTGTAAATGAACCATTTATCACAATACTAAATTACAAGATTACAATTACAGCTAAAATTACACCTCTCACAAAAAATACAATGTTTTACTCTTTTTGATAATTATACAGTCAAAGGCAGATTAATTTTTATTATTTTTAGTCACTGTTAATTGTAGTCAAATTCCACAAAGCTTAAAATTCGCTCGTATTATAGATAGAAATGAATATTTACAAACACCTTTAGATTTTCTTTTCCATCGAAAGATGAATTTGACTTTGATACAATCTCCTTAGAAGTTGCCTAAAAATATTTTGAATAATAAGACAACTATCTGAAGCATCATTTTGAATAGTATTTCGACCCGATTTCAACAATCTTGCAGCGATAAATTCAGCTACTTTGTCCTGTGATAAATTTATGACTCTAATAAGTACTACTTTAAAATGTATAAATAACTGCTATAGCGAGATTTTTCTATAAAAGAGCAATAATACTCAGTAAGTACTAATGTTAAATATAAGATTATACCCAAGAAGAGTGCAACCGTGGACATGTGACGAAATATCTAATTGATTTCCTATAATACTGCAGTATTTTAAGATTCATATACTGGTATATATGAAGTACCCCAATTTGAAAATATGCCCATACTTCCTAAGTTGAGGGAAAATCGGAATTGGCGGTCTCCAATGAATTAAAAAAACTTTACTGTCCTTTCATTTATGTCTTCACTTAATTTCTTTCACTTTCCAAAATAAGTTGTTTACCTAAATAATTGCATTTTAATATATGAAACGCTCAAATATCAAAATATATCTTAAATATATTATCACGTAAAGTTGGATTTCATTTTATATTTCCGAACTTTCTATTAGCATTATCGTTGATAATTAGCTGTGTAAAATATACTACGTGAAATTTGAATGAATTCTTACATGTTAAAGATAATGTAGACGGAAAGTCTGGCAAAATAAGCTTGTCCAACTTGATACTGACTATGCTTTCAGTAGTATTTTTAGCAAATTATTGCCTATTTTATAGCAAATGTCATATGCATATATTTAATTTTGGAGCATAAAATATTTAAATTGGCGACAGAAGTCGCTTTCTTCTTAATTGTTAAAGAAAAGATTGTTCATTAGATGTTTGACAAATAGGACACGTCAAGGATACCATCAATTATGTTTTCAGTAATATCTTCCTCATGACCTTCCTCTCGTGTATCATTAACAAAATTTACAAGGTCATCAGGTATGCATATTCAGTGCTCCTAAAAATAAGTATTTCATAGTATAGGTATTTGTTAGAAAATTTTATGCAATACAAATGTTTGAAAACTTGACCTGAAAACATATTTATTTGAAGACCTAAAAATTCATCAAAAACATAATTAAAGTTAAACCTAAATTTTAAATAGATTAAATTAATATTTTATTTCCAAAAATGTACAGATCACATGAGAGATTTGACTGCCTCTATTTAAAGTATGGGTATGGCAGACAGGATTTTCAAAGACAATAGCGTCAAATATGCAGAAAGCTTCTGTACTAAATATTAAATTTCTTCTATTATAACAATATTAAAAGCATATTTTATAGCAAACTTTTCACTTACAAATGAATCATTTCAAATGTGTAGTACTAAATGAATTATTTATTTAATCATTCATCCACTTATAATCATTATTTATAAATGAATGATTATAAATAAATGATTTTATTTATAATGCTTTACTGCAAATGCAAATAATTTTGGCCTTCCACAGTTTTATTTATTTCGATTTATTTATGGATATAGATTGCTGGTTTTTGCGTTTACAACAGAGTTGCTTAAATCAAGTAATAAATTAATACATTTGATAATAAGTGATAATTATATAATCGTTGTTAAAAGATGTTATCATAATTGTCTATTAAAGGTTCTAAATTCTCCTTAATTTATCAATAAAATTGAAAGGTTTTGTATTTGCAATGATGTTTAGTATAAACTCAAGCCACTAAACCATGTTGACCTATATGAAAAGGAGAAACAAATTAATATTTTATCTTGAAAAATCAATAGATTTCATGCATAGTACTTACAATTTATATATATAATATATTTTTAAAAGGCTTTACGAGTCCATTAGAAGAGAACATGGCATTTGACAATCAGTTTAATTCTAGCTCTGTGCAAACGCTAGAAGAGTTTGGAGTTCATGGAAATATCTAAAGGACGGAATGACGACTAATGCATCTGTGGGATTTATATAATCCTGTCCAGTCGCGATTCTATTGGAATAGTTGATTATAAAAATCGATAATCATTCACTGCAATGATGTCTGTACCCAGATGCATAAAGCGTGGAACTCGATCACGCAGTCGACTTTCTTGCATTTATTTCGAGTTGAGTGGAAGCTTTCTTATTTTTCCTTGATGCTCAGCCTATATTGATCCGAAATTTTCGAGTAAAAGGACGTGTACTGACGATTTGTGAGTAGGTTATCTCAGATTTCAGATCGATCCGTCCTCGAAGACCTACGGGTGATTTGCCTAAGAAGGGAGATGTTAGAAGAAATGATAATTATTTTCCCCCGCACCCAATATTTCTTCTATGAACAAATATGCATTTTCTTTCTTTATTTCCCCACCGATAAAAGACACTTGATAATTATTCCTATTTGTTTAAGCCGATACCGATTGAGTGTGAGTTTCGTTAATACACGCGTGTTGACTATAACGTGCCTTCTTATTTGCCGTGAATTATTAGCTTCTGTGTTAAGTTGCTATATTACCGAGTTTTCTAGATTGTTGGCTCTGCTAGATTACTATCCGAACTCCTAGTTGGTTACGTTATAGCACTCTCTAATTTCCATCATAATTCGGAATTGTACAATTATGTAATTAATGACGAAGTTTATGTTATACGTATAAGAAAATGCTCCATATGAGAAAATAATATTCACCCCAAAAATTGATTCTTATATATAAGGTCTTTTATTTACCGTTTCTTTTAATTCCCTCCTATTCGAACGAATTCATTTACATTAAGGCTGCAAATGGCGCATAAGATAAATCGGCTTATCGATTATGGTCGTCTAGTATTGTGGTGTTGTTGAGCTGTATTTGTAACTAGCGCAATTTCTTAGAGAATCTAAGAGTTGGTTGCGGTGCCCTACAGAGGGGAGCAGATCATAGCAAAACCCACATGCAAAATTAGAAAGTTAAAAGGCACAAAAATTTCCCGATATTCGTAACGCGCTAGCAAAGAAAAACAAGAAGCGTAGAAATAACGCTATTTATAAAAAAGGAAGTGAGAAAGAAATATCATACGGAGCATCCAGACAAGAGAACACTGCATATTGTTATATTGGTATCTCAAACAAATACCTGAGGTATTATCTTAATATTATCTGTTTCATAATCTGCTCTTTTCTGTAGGATACCGCAATCAATTCTTTGGTTCCCTTAGAAATTATTTTCGTTACATATACAACCCGATAGCACCACAATACAAGAAGACCCAAATCACCATATCAAAAAAGGCACACGTTAACGTACCGAGAGGTCGATCTATCTTATGCGCCATTTAAAACCATAATGTAAATGAATTCGTTCGAATAGGAGGGAGTTACATGAAGCGTAAGTTAAAAGAAGGAAAATAAAGAAATAGTTTTCCCATATATGCAGCACTTTGCATCATATAAGAGAAACAGTAACTTTTGAAGATTTTTTATATGACAAAAAAACCTAATTGCCCACATATTATAACACATAACTTCCGCTGAAACGTTTTGAATAATTGTTTTCCATATTAGTGTGAATAAAATGTTTAAGAATTTAATTCATTTGATCCGCCAAAAGATGACAGAAGCCGCAAAAATTGCTTTCTGCTAAGAGATTAATGCGGATTTAATTAATATCATCTAAGGCATTTAGACGAATACAGTCAAGAAGGAAAAATCCCGCCCCAATAACTAACTAGTTTTCAGAAAAAATGATCTGGGGAATCCTCCAATCCGTCAAATAGAATTCAGAAAATTCACTTGTTGCCACTTATCAAAAGTTGAGGGAAAATTACGGAGCATTAAAAAAGCTGATTACCTACGGAAAGTTGCAAAATAGCCAACAGAATTGCATTTAAACGATGACAAAAATAAGTACGGTAAATGGAATATCTGTAAAATTCATAATTAATGCAAAAACACATTTAATAATAAATATCGGGAAAATAAAATTTTCTTTGGACAGATTATATATTTTCGCAACTTATACTACATTGGGTTTTAATTTGTCTAACTCTCGGCGTTACTTTGGAATATCTTGAGCATGAGGCCGTCCTCTAAAAAAGACAAAAAGATTCTAGGAATTAAATCGGGAGGTATTCGCTTTCAAAGAGACAAGGGTCAGCACATTCTAAAGAATCCACTTGTTATCCAGAGTATCGTTGAAAAAGCTGGAATTAAACCCGTCGATACTGTCCTGGAAATTGGTCCTGGTACCGGCAATCTTACTATGAAGCTGCTGGAAAAGGCCAGAAAAGTTTGTGCCTTTGAATTAGATCCTAGAATGGTTGCTGAACTTCATAAGCGTGTACAAAATACGTAAGTATACCTTATGTTTCCTTTTTACGTTTTGTTTTTTCACATTTGAATGTCTTCTTTTTCCTAAACAGTTCTTATAAAAATAAACTAGAAATTACAGTGGGTGACGCAATCAAGGAAACTGAATGGCCCAAGTTTGATCTTTGTGTTGCTAACTTGCCTTATCAAATCTCTTCTCCCTTCATCGGTCGTCTTATCACAGTTCAGAATCATTTTCGTGCTGCTGTGGTCATGCTGCAAAAGGAGTTTGCCGATCGTCTCTTAGCTCAACCCGGATCTAAAATTTACTGTCGTCTTTCTGCTAACGCCCAATTTCATTTCAAAATCTACCAGCTTATCAAGGTATGGTTTGCTAGAATTCACATGATTTACTATTGTCGGTCTGTTTACAGATTTTCATTTCCCTTGAATTTACATAGGTAAGTCGGAATAGTTTCAAGCCTCCACCTCGCGTCGATTCTACCGTGATTAGAATTGAACCTCGTCATCCCAAACCCCCAGTCTCCTTTGCTGAATGGGATAGTTTGCTCCGGCTTGTTTTCCAAAGGAAAAATAAAACCATTGGTTCCAATCTCAAAAGCGACGCAGTAGCAGCCTTCCTTCGCAAAAACTATCTGGCCCTTTTGGCAAAACAGAATGCCGACTCTAACCAACCCCTCAGCCCAAATCCCCCAGAAATTGCTAAAAAGGGTGAAAAAGGAATTGAAGCCATGGCAGTCAAAATTAGAAAAATCCTAAGAACATCCGGTTTCGAATCATCCAGAGCCAGGACTATGGATGAAGATGATCTATTAAGATTGCTTCTCGCTTTTCGAAAAGAGGGTATTCCTTTCGCTTAAAATTTGTTCTAATATTCCCCACTGTAAATAGAGAATCCGATTTAACAGTGTTGAACGTTTTATTTTAATATTAATTATAATAAGAATAAGAGAAAATGTACAAAAATTTTGGTTTTTTCGGAAAGAGATTGTGCAAGTAGTTCATTCGGCAACTCTTGGTTTCTTAGGACGGCTCCCTTTGAACTAGAAAAAAAACAAAAATTGCAATCGTTCAATTTATGTTATTAAATTGGAATAAAGTCGGGAACTAACTTTGCCACTCATTGCAGAACTTCGTTTTCGAATTGCGGGTGTAGCGAAAATTGATTTGGAGTCAATTTTCTTGCCAATTGTTGGACGACCACGGCTTTGCTGATTACGGCGCCTTTGAGCCAGTCTGAAGGAACGGGAAACGAGTATGTAAGACCATTATCGAAAGCGTATCAGACATTTAACGAGAATAGCATTCGAAGGATTTACCATACATAAACTAATTAGGTTGACCTATTTATATACGGAACAGTGACACCCCAACCTGTATTGACTTATCTCTGTCTCGGGTTGGTTAAAGTATACTCAAAAATAGAGGCTATAATACTTTGAATGTTCATCTTTCATAATAAAAGGAGAAGTTCAATAAGTCTGATACCGTTTAACTTGTAATTCAACTCCTTTCTTTCGCTGAATGTATTGTAGTAGTTCTACATTTTGACATTCAACTTTCTGGGAACAGAACAAACTTATGTATAATAGCCTTAAGATTCTAAAACCCTAACAAGATTTTTCCTAAAGTTAGATTGTGGAGACGTCAGCTCCAGACGTCTTTAGATGTTATCAAGAATTGAGAGGAAGATGCCTGGACAAAGTGTCGGCTATCAAAAATGCCAAATTCGAATGATGTAACTTTTAACCAATTAAATTAAAAATAACCTCGTTCAGACAACACTAGAATTTTAAATAGTTACACCCCTTATATACAGTATTATGCAAATAAATAACTGCAAAATTCATCAGTATAGACCGGCTGGTACTTGATGTTAAGTTTTGACCTAACAGACTGAACCAATCTAAACTATCCTCTTTCTATGTAAAATAATTTCTAACGTCAGATGATTTACCTCTTGGCCAATTCTTCATCATCCAGTAGTAGAGAAACCATTTCCGACTGAGTTATTTTGTTACTATCACCAGCCGGACGAATAAATGAGTCCGTACCATCTCCAGATGCATTTTTATTTGGATTATCACCAGCAATAACCATCCGTTGCATTGCTCTCTTCTCCTCAGCTCGCTGCAACATCCTACCTTCCACAGTGTTCTTTGAGATCAGTCGATAAACTGTTATCTAAAATAAATTAAATTAACTACTTATTATTTATCAGTAATAGGGATTTAAGCTTAGGTTATAGGATTCAAGCGAACTGGTTTAGATTGCCCAAGTCGATGTGCTCTGTCCATAGCTTGTTGATCCACAGTGGGATTCCAGTCAGAATCATAGAAGATAACAGTATCTGCAGCGGTAAGATTGATACCCAAACCACCCGCACGAGTAGAGAGAAGGAAAACAAACCAACGGGGGTCAGTTTGCCACTGTGCAACCATATCACGTCGATCGCTCAGGCGAGATGAACCATCCAATCTCAGGTAGGCATAACTTCTGTACATCATCAGTTCCTAAAAGAAAACGAGTTGTTTTTAAATATTCTACTTAAATGTAATTTCAGTAGGTAAGATAGGAATATATATACCTCTAGGAGGTCGATCATTTTTGTCATTTGGGAGTAAATGAGTACCCGATGGCCTTCAAGTTTAAGTTTGGCCAGTAATCGGTCAAGTTCCTTCAATTTGCCGGAGTCGGCAATTAAATAGCCGGGTGAGACATGACTCCAGGATGGAGGGAGAGGAACAGCCTGGAGTTTTGCGTTCATGGGGGCTGATTCATGGAGAATGTGTGGGTGAGTACAAAAGAGCCGTAGGGGACGAACATATGCCTACAATGGAGAATAAGAACGATAAACTAAAGCAACACATGCACAGACCAGATGACAGAAGAGATTATGTACTAGTTCAAATTTGTCCTGAACGCTCAACCAGTGCAAATCTGAGCTTAAAAAAGTTGATTAGGACAGTAATATAGGGTTTATATGATGTTCATTCACATTGCAAATACGAGTAGGACATAAAGCTTAAAACAGCAAAACCACCAAATGGAAATGTGTCAAGGAGAAACTGAAAATAAATATTTTTTCCCTTGACGATATTAATATTTACTCTGCTTTCTTCCCTTTTATATTGAAAAGAAAACGTTTAATAATAAAATTATTTTCCTAACTAATGAATAACCTTGCGCATTGAACAGGTTTCCTGAAGCAACCGAGTATCGTTTAAAAAAGCTCTAACATCTTTAAAGTTGACTTTTCTTCTCTCTACTAATATTTTTGTGGATATTTTGGAATTGTTAACCGAAATTACATTAAAATGAAAGTAAAATATGAAGATTTCTTTATTGAAAAATAACGATATCTACGAACTTCAATTTGAGCCTTTTGTCCTTAGCACCTTCAAGAAAATTGAGAAATCCATTTCCGTTGGGAATTCGTTTTCAATACAATTGGGGGAAAATTGCACTAAATTTCACGAACAAGGACCTGAAGTTTTTTCGTAGTTTCATAAGTACATACTTCACAAATCAGTTCTGATTTGTTTTATGCCAGAATACATCCGACATCTGAAATTGTAAAAGTTAAGAGAATGGGTTATTGCACTACTCCTACCTTCAGTTCCGTAGGAAGTTTACCTGATTTAAGCAGAGGACAACTAAAACTTTAACATAACGGAGCTCCTGATAGCAGTTTCTTAAATCACTCGGGAGCCTCTGAGGCTTAGAAGACCGTTCTTGGCCACCTGAGTATATATATTTACAATGATCCTGCACATTTTGAACTTGAACGACTAACTTTTTCAACCTCATAGTGTGCTGAAAACTTAGAACGTTCCTAAACTACTTTTCATTCACCCTGTGTATGAACTCACGAATGGGTGTAGGTGCTATCTGATTCGTTCCCTATCCCATCCGCTTGTCTACCCTACCGTATTCAATCTAAGCAATTCATAGTGCTTCTATTAGGTCTCATATGTAATAATCGGCTTCAATCCTTAGAAAAGAACAACTTACCGGTAACATAGTGACAGAATACACCGATTCCGGATACCTGACAGAAGTTTCCATTACTCTTTCCCGACTATTTAGTTGTTTCATCGGTAATATTCGACATTCTCCTTCCATCTCAAATCCTTTTCTGTCCTCTGTGATTTCGAATACCCGACTAGGAAGATTAGGAGTCTGGTAGGCTTCAACCAAACCCTTCTTGAATAGACATTTATTGAAAAGAAAGTGCTTGTAGACAACAGAAGCCTTCTCATCAACACAAGCTCCAAGATCATAAGAGTTTGGAAGGCATCTCCAAGTTTGTCCACAAACTAGACCCTCTTCAAAAATGAGCATGGGAATCCACCAGAAACCATTGCCTCCACAGTCTTCAAAAGGTCGAACAGAGATGCAAGAGAAGCGAACATCGCGTCGATCAAAGAGCTCAGGGTGATTACAGACTTTACGCAACTGCATCACCAAGTTCATCAGACGGTTCGACTCGGGTTGGCTGCCATTATTGTTGCTGAAGGTGCTGAAGTTGTCGTCGGCGTTGAGATCTTCAATGCGAATTTTACTCTTTAGACGATCATAGAGAATAGTCTGGCGTCGTGTCAAGGGACAGTAGATTAGAACTTCGGTCTGTAAGAAAAAAATATAGTTAGCACTTTATATTCACGGGTTAATGGCAACATAAAGCAGAGAAACGGAGATTAAAATATTTTTAATCCAGTAGAGTAAGACGAACTTGTAGAAAATTTAAAGAAAATGACAAAACAATACGACAGTGGTAGAGATCATTCCTGTCTCGTACTAGATAGTCACAAAAGTAAAGGTCTAAACCGTTTTACCCTATTTGAATCAATTGTGAAAAAGAAAGATGAAATCAATAAAATGACCGCACGCAATACCTAAGACAGTTAATTGGATTAAGATTTCTCGATGAAGGTTCAGGTGCTCCTTATAACAATATTCTTACTTTTCTCCCATTCCGTACGGTTGTTCAATATACCTGTAGCTTCACTCAAACCTTGCATTTCTTATTTGGGAATAGACTGCTTTCTTTAGTAGCTCTTATGAAAAATTCTAGGTATTTTAAGAGGATTTTGTTTAGGATAACAATGGCATTCTTTTACAATTCCTCGAAGCACTTACTTATGTCAAGTATCCAATTAGTTAATTATTAAAATCACGTAAAATCTTTCTCAGCACCCCGGTAACCCAAATCATAACTTGAAGAGGTCTATACCAAAATGAGACACCAAAAATTTTACTACTTGATAAATGTAGCATTCTATGTTAGTGAATGTATGTAGATTTTCAATATAAACCTACCTAATTACATATGAACGCTTTTTCCGCTGTCAAATAAATCAGAAACAGTCTGTGAAATATGAAATTACAGAAATGCGTATGAAAGCAAAGCCTATACTTGAAAAATCGACATGCAGCGTAATTTTCACTCAAAAACATTCAAACTGAGTCCCAACAAACTTAAATATCTCCGAAAAAATGCACTTTCAGTACCTCAATTGATTCCATATTTCACTTCTTTATCTTTAATAATTTGACACTGACTGTTAACCATTTTCTGTCAAACGAACACATTTGATGCAAACTTGAAGATGGTACCAACTGAATAAATTCATTAGTAGTCGCAACTCACCTTTTCGGTAATTTCATGTTCCACCTCAGCTTTTACTCGCCTCAACATAAATGGTTTGAGGATTAACCGAAGTCTAGAGAGTTGATTTTCATCTAATTCAGCCACTGCGCCAGAAACACCACCAGAAGAATCCGCTGCAGCCTAAAAGAAAAAACGACAAAATCAAAACCTCTCTCCTACCTAAAACAGTTTATCAATGAACGCACCTGTGATTCAATATCCTTCGAGAACCAGTCAGCAAACTCATCATGTGAGTCAAATAAAGCAGGCATAATGAAGTGCAGCAGGGCCCAAAGTTCACACATCCTATTCTGAATGGGAGTTCCAGTGAGTAGAAGTCTATTTCGACACTTGAATGAAAGAAGATTCTTCCATCGAAGACTTGAAGTACTCTTGATAGCATGTGCTTCATCCAAGACAATATACGTCCAGGCAGTTTTGTTGATGAACTTAGAGTCCTGCAGGACAAATTGATAGCTGGTGACCACGACGTGGAAAGCGGCGTCTCGTGTGCCTAGAAGACCACCGTTACCATAACTACCAGCTGCCGTGGGGGACCAGAAACGACGAAGGATTTTGCGTTCGGCTGGACCGCCCCAGTAGGGTACTATTCGAAAATCGGGCATGAATTTGGTGAATTCCTGAGTCCAGTTATGGAGAGTTGAGGCAGGAGTTACGATTAGGAAGGGACCCCAGAGGTTGTAGCGCTGGAAATATAAAAAACAAAAAATTAGATATTCAATTAATAGAATATTCGTGACTTCGATGCTTCTAGCATTCCTGATCAAAACTACCGCACCGACGATAATAAGTACCATTTAATCCCAAATGAATAAGGTAATCGGCTATTCTGAGGAATTATCAAATCAAAAGGATTTAATATCCATTTAGGATGATACTTCAGTTATAACTTGACTTGTGAAACTCCATATAAGCAAGTCTTTTAGTGTTTTAACCCCAGATCTGGTACTTTAGTGAGGTACTGATTAGCATGCTTCTCAGTAAAATTAGAGCTCACGGGTTCGATACACGTCGATGCGATGAGCGAAACGGTTAACTGCAAAGTAAGTCTTACTAATAAAGTAAGTGGCAGAATTTGAGTTTGTCACTAGGGAGGCTTCATGATGCTACCTCCACAAGTGATATGTATTGAAAAACCCATTGGCTAGATGGATTTGAGTTATTAACCTTGCCTGTACTACTGAAACGCATCAGCAGTTGAAGACGAAGACAAATGGGATGATGCATAAAACCCCCAAGATCACTTCGACAATGTTGCTTAAGAAAATGCACCTCTCAAGCGTACCTTATAGAGTAAGATCCTTAATTACATCAGTACAAAATCGATAAATAGTTATTAGATTTGTTAATTCAGCTCTTGTATTCCTGAATTAACAAAACATAAAAATTGTGGATTCGTGTTTTTTTCATAAAAGTTGAACAACAACAAAAACCAAGTATAATGCAGTGGTTTAGTTAGCAGAAACAATAAAAAATTGAGTTTTCTTTATTGCTTTACAACCTTAGCCAACAATTGTTCAAATATTCTACAGATATTTTTTTAATTATTAAAACAACAATGAAGTTAATATACCTCAGCCAACGATCCCAAAAATGCAATGGTCTGAATGGTTTTTCCTAGACCCATTTCATCAGCCAAGATTCCGTTAATGCCCTGGTCGAAGAGAGTGACCAACCAGGCCAATCCTTTGAGTTGATAACTCTTCAGCTCACCCTTGAATAACGACGGCGGTTTAGAAACATCCAGTTCGGGTATTTCTACGGGTTTTTGAACCTCCGGGCCGAATTCTGATTTCTAAAAGTGATAGAAAAGATTGGATAGATCACGAGACCGACGCTTATTTAGTAATTTGGATGGCCAATGTCACAGAGTAATACTGAATTATCAACAAGGTCGAACAATAGTGAACCAAAAATGGAAACATAAACACTCCTCATAAACCTGGTGTGATGTTAATTTATGATTTGCAGTAGGCATAGAATGACCCATAAGTCCCAATTGTCACATTTTAACAAACTAGGTTAAACCAGTCATCTCCTTTCACTGTACTATATTTCATCCTCATAACCTTGTTTTCACTCGCCGACGTCTATTCCCCTCCATCAAAACTCACAACTTCTTTTATGTTTCTTCCCTCTCTCTCTCTCTCTCTCTCTTTGTTCCACGATTGCACAACAAACCAATGGTATAACTAAACTCTTGATCTTCTGATTTTGACAAAGGCTGTCGTATGCTGTTAGCCTTTAATAATATTATTAGATTTGTGCAGGGCTAGTCCTAAATCTGACATAGACTATTAGAGCACCTTTATTATCGGGGAGAGCGTTACTTTTACACTCACCGGTGTTAAAACTCTATGTAGTATACTCAGTGAATAACGATTACCATTATTGTCCCTACCCAGTATTCTAAAAATATCCCAAATAATAATATTTGAAATGGTAAGATATGAGCTGGCGTTATCCCTAGATTTTTGTGCGCAGTTCGCAATATGTTGTACCATTTAATTTACTTTTTTATTCTTTGAATCCCTGTCGTATAATGAAAATCACAATTCAACTTTAGTTTCGAGTAACGGAAGATAAACAAATGGCCAATACTACACATTTCAAGTAAACTTACAGCTTGAGTTTCCCGTTCAATCGCCGTTTGAACTCGAGATAGGGCCTTAGCTTTTAGTGCTTCAGTATCTAAATAGAGGCAAAATAATAATTAGAGCAAAAATGAGAGCTATCTTTCAGAGATTTTTTATCTAAATTTCTTACCGAATTCATCTTCCATATTGATACCAAGCCTGCCCGCAGCTGCTTTTGCAGCTTCTGCTAAAGTTGACTCTGGATTACCCGACTCTTCATCAGTCGCCATTGTCGTTGTCTTCGGGACATCTTGAAGACGTTCGAGGATGGATTCCACTCCAATATCAACCTGTTTGGTAGCATTGGTGTCAGCATCCGTATCCCCACCTGCTTTATTCATAGTCTTTGCCATAAAGTGGGCATAGAGCTCAGTTTGAGTGAGAAGGAAGTTAAGTTTACGTTGTTGGCGACGCGCCTCGAGTAACTCCAAGTCAGCCCGACGTTGCTCGGCCAGAGCACGTTCTGCACGACGTCTAGAAGCTGCAGCAGATTCAATTGGCTCCACAGGGGCACTTCCGACGCCGCCTGTATCCCCCTTCGGGTTGGGATCACGACCTCCAGTCATATGAGAGACCCGACTACCAATGCTACCGTTTCGATTTGACCAAAAGGACACGAAATCACGCAGTAATCGATTTATACGATCTGTGAGAACAGACGAAACAGGAACTGTTCATCATGAATTCTATAAATAGCTCTTGTTTGTTAACAAACTATCGCATAAACCTTTGCACTCTCTCAAGTTTGATATTATAAAATCGCATCGAAAATAGAAAAATCCTAACAAAGACAAAGTGTTCAATAAAGCAATCGCATAAGGATACCAAATATAAGCATTCGCATTGAGAAGTGAAAGTAAATTATTGGAAGAACTATCCTTATGTTAATTTGAAATGCTTAAAGAAAGGAAGGAGCAAACACTTCTTTAATTAAAACACTTCATTTTAATTCTGAAATCTCCTAAGTTCATTCGCCTCTTCCTCACATTAATGTGACACTAGCTGTCAATATATGTATCTATTATGTCCAACAAGAGACCGATGCTCATCGTTTCACTTCCACCGATTTAGATGGTCAATCACATTAAGTAATTCTTAAAAAAACATGTTTATTTCTTGTAATAGTGGATTTAGAATGTCTTTACATGCCCAAGTCGCGTGTTGTTAAAACTTTCCTTAATTTGCAAAAGTTTTTCTATAAAACTCTTCTTTCACCTGCAAAACTGATCAAATGGGCTTAATAACTGCTCACAACTACCAATCAAATTTGAGGAGTAACTGCAGGAAAATGAATGGAATGAGAAGACAAAAAATGATCCAGAAAAGCGGTGCTTCTAGCCTCCCTTTCTATTAAGAAGACCATTAGAGAAAAGTTTGATATTAATTCGTCTGTAAAGTGGGAAAGGAAACGAGTTTCACAGAAGACTCGTTTAAATTTAACTTATGATAATATTTCAATTTTTCTGTTCGCCTACAAATTTCCTCACGGCCAAAATGCTCCTTTCATGAATTATAGCAAGTATCGATTACCAATTCAGTTCTCAAACACTGTTCTGGAAAACATACCTGAATGGTGAGTTGTTGCTAACCTATTCAATTTCAAAATGCAATTCCTATTCAATCCAATTACATTCTTTGAGTTTCATATTATATTATTACATCAGGCGAAACAACAACAAATAACAAATCATTAGGACTTACATTCAGTTCCCTTGGCGTTTTTGGGTAGGTTCTTTTTCATAAATGTCTTGTTGACATTCGTGGCCGCTTTTCTAGCCATATTAATCTTATCTCGTCGGTTAGTGGCTCTCAACCTCGCTGCCTTGCCAATATGTTTGCGTATCAACTTGCGATAGAGACGCTCATTTGGCGTCAGTGCTGATGTCGCAATTGGCGTCTTGATCGCTGTCGTAGTGGTGACAGTGGCAGCTGTACGTCGAATACTAGGACGGCCAGCGGCCACTCGGGCGCTGTAGGCTTCTTTCTGTCGACGAACTAGACGCATCAAATCGTCCTCCTCATCGTCTTCATCGAATAGACCGTCGTCTAGTTCATCCTTGGAGGTACTGCCCTTTGTTCCTCGTTCATCTTCTGTTTGGGACTTCTACAAGGGAAAAAAAAATACGTTAACCATCACTAGTGCAAATTCGTAACGAATAGCAAGTAAATGTAGTCTGCAAAATAGCACAGCCCGTGGGTCTCTATCTTAAACATAAATTGGAGCGTATACTTCTGACTACTACTAGGGTTTCCACAAAGAGCAATTCAAAAGCGTTAATATCCAACCCCCCTGGATATTGACAGGAATCGGTTGGACAACGTTAGTCGATTGACAACACTAACCTTTTCAGTCTCCAAATGGGAGCATTTTGAAAATGTCTATGATAAGCAGAGAATCAAAATGGTTATTCAATCATGTTTTATCTTTTTATAAAGACTCATCCCTGGCATGAAAGAAGAGCTAACCAACGTCTAATGCCCTGTTGATACTAACAAGTAGCCAACGAGCTGCGTGGGACTTCGGATATACTCATGTCTTCTTCCCTCTCTGGCTATATAATTTCAGACGCTTGTACTCCATTAAGTTGTGTACCTTTTCTCTAATAAACGCATACTCTACTCGGGACACTTAGATGGCTCGTTACACTATCCACTTTTCATATTTTTATTTAGGGGATGCCTTGCCCTTTCTCTAGAAATAAAAATATCCAGCAATAGTCTGCCTGCCTCCTATCTTGTAATGAAGTTCACAGTACCAAATGAGAGCAATAGCATTACTAACTTTATCTATCATACTTCGATAGTAAGTAAGTCATCTTTCATCAATTTTCAAAATCAGTGCTAAAGGATACATACATCGGCTTGTGAAATAAATAACAATCTCATCAAGTGCAGTTAATATTGAAAAGGACGTCTACGGACACAACAAAAAAGATGCAGAAAACAATAATGAAGAAAAATTGAACTAGCAGCATATAAATCTAAAACAGTAAACGAACCCTTGGAGGACAACTTTTAGATTTCTGCAAATTGAAAATAATTTATAGTTCACTGTATTTTTGCGAGCTAAAGAACTTTATTACTCTTTGTATATATACATATATAAAATCCCGTTACATTAAGGTCATGTAAGCCGCTTAAAATCGTGTGAGATCATCATAATTTCTCGCCCTTTGAAAGAAAAACTGAAATGATATGATAAGACAAGACAGTAAGCACTTGACATCGTGGACGGGAAATTACTTAGAAACCTAGGAGACAAATCATGACATTTGATTTTTGGAGCATGAAGGGGTGATTTATCCATTAAATGTTACCATGATTTTATTATCAACGATCCTCAGTCCCCTCCCCCTTTGTTTTACTTTTCTCATCGTTATTTGATTACAGTCACCTTACAACGATGAAAAATTGTTTTGACGATATTATTAATTAAAATTGTGAATAAAAAACTCAAAAATTATTGAACAGAATAAAAACAACAAGGAGGGGTATTGAAGATTAAGAGAAAAACATTCAAACGCTTTTTATTCATAAAATCGTTTCTCTACACTAAAACTAAAAACACAATTCTTTTAATCAATTAATTACTAGCAACAGTGAAAAAATGAATAAGCAAAAGAATTAAACGATCTCAGCTCAACATCGATAGAGCAGAATGTAAAAGCTTCCATGATGGGCATTAAAATATACCATATTTTGAGCATATTGACTGAACTTAAATAAATAGAAGACCAAAATTTAAAAGAATGGAAAATTTACAAACCTGAACATCTTCCATTTCAGTAGTTGAGTCCGTATCTGGATCGCATTCCCCACGAGATGCAGACGCTGTTCGAAGATGTTGCCGTAGCAACTCATCAAGGGAGAATTTGCGAACACTATCGATTATTCGATTGCGTTCTTTTACAGAAATACGTTTAATTTTTCGTTTAGCTTGCTGGCGAAATTCCTCCATTAACTCAATTTGACTTGCCATGGCAGCTTCGTTTTTAAAGCTTGAAGAATCTGGAGGAGTTGGATCTTTCTATAAAAGAAATTAGAGCAACTAAAAATATAACAATTAGAAATGTCATATGTTTAAATTTACTTACTCCAAAAATAGATCGCTTCGAAGTACGTAAATGCCAAGCATCGGCAGCTAGAGACTGAACTGTAAGTAATAAATGTATAATTGCGTAAAATTAACGACAAACAGCAAATTTGTTATTATGAACGCAAAGTACCAGATTATGAAAAGGTATGGGGGTACAGATGGAAATTTACAGAAATAAAAGTGACAATATAAAATGCAAACTATAGAAAAGCAAGTTACCTAAAGGATCTTTAGTGAATCTAAGGGAATGTGGTAAATTCAGACGGGCATCGAGTTCTTCAATTTCATCAATCAGCTCATCAGTGTCAAAATAATTGCGATTTTCATTATAGTTGAAATCTAAATTACGCTGACCCTCCATGACGGCTTCGTGAAAGATATAAGCCAGTAATAAACAACGGAACAGGATAAACGCAGCATTTCACATAGACTTTGGGTTAGCCAATAAAATAGCAGCATTTTAATAATCATCAAAACAACCCGTTGTGGAACGCGAAGATTTAAAAGAAACATTTATTTATTAATACCGGTGGAAATCAAAGGTTAGTGTTTACTAAGATGAAAAGTTTAATTACTTTGTGGATCAGCAATATCGTATTACTGAGGTTTTAAATTACGTAGAATCTGTATTTTTCATCAATTTACTTTTTAAGAAAACAAATAACATTCATGTTTAATATAATTATGATGCCACTAATAATGTCAATTTTTTACCATAGTATCTTGCGATTCCATCTATTAAATTGTTAACTTTCGATTTGGTGAGTCACAGTTATTCCGTTTAATATACCAAAAAATTTCTATGCATCGACACCATTTGCAATACTGTCGTACAGTTTTCTCCCAAATTTATGACGAATATATAACTCATAAGAATGTTATGTCCATTAATATAATTAATGTGAGCTTTGATTAGTAATTAACACTGACGGAACTTGATTTATGGTTATTTCTCATTTGGTTATTCAACCTCTATTTATGTGGAATAAAAAATACACAAACCATTTGTTATTTTGGAAATTGAAGAAACTCAGTCTGTATTACGATATTTTATTTGTGACTATTAATGATAATTGGGATTGCAAATATATACGTATAACTTATTTTAATTGGTTGAAAAGTATTCGAACGGATAGCTGAAAGTAATAACGGACAATATAAACGATCACGAAGAATTAATGATGATTCGGAAAGTATTGATTAACTGGAGAGCATTCGATATCACTATTGGATTTTGGGGGATCAAGAGGTATTTAAGGAAATCGTCGAAGCACTGATGGACAAATTTTGTTTATTTTATCTTCGATTACTTATCTTCTTCGATTTATGTATAGTTTTTCTCAAATTGAATGCAAAAAAAAACAGATTAATCAAAGGAAGTAAATTCAAAGGATATGGGATTTAAAATGTTGTTAGAGTGTCTTGGTGATCCATACGTCAAAGCAATTATCGTTTTCTTTCTATGGGTATCTCTCTAGACCAATAAGGGCGATCTGTTATTATTCACAACAATGCTAATGTTGTTGCAACTTTCATTAATGAAGTAACATCTGAACGCACAAACCAACAAAACAGCCCTGATCGTGATGAAAGGAGACGCTAAATAGGAGTATATAATGATAGCGTAATATCTGGGATCTTATTTATTTGAATTTTGAGAACATTAAAATGTCCACTCTCTCAGAAGGGGCATTGTGGTTGTTATAACATCAAAATTTTTAAAAGTTCAATTATAATGTTTTGATCTGTGTATTTATGGGTAGGCTCATATCCTATATATTCAGAGTAAATTGACTAATCGATTTAATTAAGCAGTTGCTTTTGCCATCTCATTAATTTTCTACTGTTGGACGGGATTGGCAAGGATATTTAATATAATAAAACTCGCTGGAGTTCGCTCAAATGGGACTCTAAGAATAGTAACAAATTATATTATATGATTTACTGTGTACTGGAGTAATAAAGGTGGAAAAAATACGGAAAAATACCATTCATATCGCGAAAATGGTTCGACAGAGTCCGGGAATATCAGTAAGATACTTTATATACAATTCTTACTCGAGAACGTCAGACATAAAGTTTCATTATACAGGAAACGCCGTACAGTATTTAGACTTGAAGGTAAACAGGGAGTTTTTTACTTAAATTTATAAAATATTGAGATCATTTAGTGGTGGAAGCTCAGATATATATATATATATATATATATTGATACACCAATATTCGCAGTCGAGAGTGAATATTAATTGATTTATTTCAAAGTTGTTGATAGTTTTAAATGTAAATTTTTTAATACTTAATACAAAGGTAAGTTGCCTTTGGGAATTTAATTTTTGAAGATAGTAACCGAGATTCACATCGGAATAGTCCTTCTATAATAAAACACAAAATTGTGGAAATGTGCAGGATTCATAAATTTATAGCATAAATATATCACATTTTAAGCTAAGAAATTTCATTTTATCAAAGTCAGATGATTTGTTTATTTTAACTTTATAAAGCCAAACGTCTGCAATTTGGATCCTTCTGTGTAGGTCGAAGGTTTTTTCTTCACTTCGATATAATTCATTTGCTATTGTGAGGAAGATGATGCAAGGACTTATTAGAAGCGCTTCGAGAGCCTCCCGATTCTTTGTGGTAGGGTTTTAGACATTTGTTAAGGCACATTTGCCTAGGCTCAACCCAAACGCTTCCTCAAAATTCACGAACACAGTGCTATGGGTCTTCTTAAAAAGGCTGCCATTGCTGTTCCGAACTTCCGTATCGCAACAAATATGGAAGAAGCAGCCAAGGCTGCTGATGAAATTGGTACATTATGTTAATTTAATGAATGACCGGTTTGGGCTTTTGGTGGCGTAATTTTTATTTATCTATTATAGCTAAACTCTCAAATAGCAACGACTTTGTCGTAAAGGCCCAAGTTCTTGCTGGTGGTAGAGGAAAAGGTGTTTTTGATAGTGGACTTAAGGGTGGTGTGAAGATCACTTACAGGTAATTTCATTGTATTATAAAAGCTAGGGTTCATATGTAGGAAATTCTGACACGTTGGTTTAATTTTATAGCAGAGAGGAGGCCCTAAACGTTGCCAAACGTATGCTTGGTCACCGAATCTACACCAAGCAAACAGGTGAAGCTGGTACCGTTTGTTCGGCAATCACCATCGTGGAGCGAAAATACCTTCACCGCGAGTTCTACTTCGCTATTGCCCTTGATCGTGTCACTGCAGGTCCAATGATTATCGCCAGTTCCCAAGGTGGTATGAACATTGAACAGGTCGCTGCAGAAACTCCTGAGGCTATCATCAAGGTAAATATCTACTAATGTACACAACCCGATTCACATTCAGGTTTGGTTTTAATTGAATGCGTTTATTTGCAGATCCCGGTTGATATCGAAGCCGGTCTCTGCATGGAAACTGCAAAGAAACTTGCAGCTGACATGGGATTCAACACTTTAGAAAGTCAGCAAGAGGCTGCCGAGATTTTTACGAAGCTGTACAAACTCTTCACAGAAACTGATGCTACTCTTGTTGAGATTAATCCCCTTGCTGAGGATAATTCTGGAAAAGGGGAGTTTGGTTTTGTGTCTGTGGCATAATGGTCACCAATATGCACCCATTGATTTAAACAACCAGCTGCACTGGCTCCATAAATGCTTTCTTTCTCGTTTTGCTTATTTTAATTATTGATATTTTTGTGATTCTCTTCGTTTAGTCCTCTGCATGGACTGCAAGATGAACTTTGATGACAATGCGGAGAAGAAGCAGCCGGAAATCTTTGCCCTTCGTGATTGGTCCCAGATGGATGAACGTGATGTTCGTGCTGCTGCAGCTGACCTCAATTACATTGGTCTGGATGGTAGCATTGGTTGTCTTGGTAAGTTGCTGTAGTTTCTGTCGGATAAAAATGAATATTTTTTTAAGAATAATTAAATTAACAGTTTTTTGTTAGAATTTGTGTATTTGTTAAAATGTGCTAAATTGCAGGGTCGTTGCCCTACATAATTTTGGATTTAATGCTAACTTTAAGGCATTTACGTGTTATTATTGAGTTCTGGGATTTGTGGCTATTTTGGAGGCGTATTAGGTTATTACAGTTCCTAATTTATTTTTGAAAGGGCATGAATTCAATATTTTGATAGATTTAATGTGATAGGTTGAATCAGAAAAGCTAGGACGATCGTGAAAACCTGAGGCTTTTGTCGGCATCTTTGATTTTCTGACCATCTTGTTCTGATGTCATCCGAAATCAGTTGAATGTGCATTTTAATAAATTCTGGTAGTTAAGTAATTTTAAGTGAAAGTGCTGTATTCCGTTATCTTCGGGCTTATGGGGCTCTTAGATGTTTTGACTTGCCTAATTTTATCTGATGGTTTTCGGTAAATGTCAATTGCTTCTTTTATAGCCAATTCATGATGACTCGTTGAAAAGCGTTTGTTAAGGAATAGTTGCTCACAATCGGTACTTTAACCTTCGGTTTTATCAAGGCTTGATGTTCTCTTAAGGTCTTTGTAGGAGTTGGGTGTGCATTAATTGCTCTTTCCTATAGCACAATAAGTAGAACTTTTACAATGTCCTTTTGAAATAGTCCTTATGGTGGTTTGTTAAATTTCGGCTCTAGACACTTCCCAACCTTCACCAAGGTATTTGGCACATGGATGTATAATTTGTGGATATTTGAATCATTTTTTGGATATCACAATTCTCACTGTAATTTATCTGACGACATTATGTTAATCTTAATAGAACATTTCTGTTGAGTTTATTATCATAGATGTATGTTGCGGCTTAAAATGAGTTACCATTTGATATCAGAGGAAATACTGTTTGTTCGCATACAATGAAGTATTAAAAATTTTCAGCAAAAGTAAGTCCAATAGATGTAAATTTACGATTTTATTTGTGATTACATGGCACTGCAATGAAGTGCATTGACTTTAATTAATATGAATACCACTTCATCATTCTGTAATTTGATATCAGACCAGCCAATTTCTTTATTAATTAATACCGTATTCTTTTTTTGCATTGTCTAGTGAACGGAGCCGGTCTGGCCATGGCAACCATGGACATCATCAAGCTTCACGGTGGTTCCCCAGCCAACTTCCTCGACGTCGGTGGTGCAGCCACTGCTGGTCAAGTCAACGAGGCCTTCCGCCTGATCACTTCCGATTCCAAAGTGCACGCCATTCTTGTTAACATCTTCGGTGGCATTATGCGGTGTGATGTCATTGCTCAGGGCATAGTTGCCGCCGCCTCTGAGTTGAACATCAGAGTCCCGGTGGTTGTGCGTCTTCAAGGTAAGTGTTGAAGAATTCATTCTATTTGTTTTGTCAACCATTTATAGCTGATGTCAAAGGTAGGAACTACATTTCAGCATTCTATGCGAGGTTGTGCAATGACATTGTTTTGTTTAATATAAACAATTTAATAGATAAGCATTATTTTCGATAAAGATGAGAAGGCATAAAATTTTAATTTCCTCAAGAAAGAAATGTGTAATAATTATTTGAATTTAAACTTTAACCTTAACAAGTAAAATCAATTTCCCTTGATTTGGTATTACTTATTGCTATTGATCTGCTATTTTCTGTAGGATACCGTAACCGACTCTCAGATTCCCCAATAAATTGGACTATTTATAACTTGACAATACGAAACAGCCCAAACCACCTTTTCAAAATAGGACGCACGTTTTCGTATCGACAGGTCGATTTATCTTGTTCGCCATTTGCAACCTTAGTGTAAATAAGTTCACTCGAATTAAAGGAAATTAAGAAATACAGGAATTAAAAGATGAAAAACAAAGAGGTTTACATATAAGAATTATTTTGGGGAAATATTTTCTTATATGTGGCACTTATTGTCTATTCTTTCCTTCCAGGTACCCGAGTGGATGACGCTAAGGCCATTATCGAGAGTAGTGGATTGAAGATTCTCGCCTGTGACAACCTCGACGAAGCCGCTAATATGGTATGTCAGGTGTAATTTATTGTTCACATCCAAAGCACACTTGTTTGATAGATTTTTGTGCGGCTTAGCGTACTACGCCCCATTTGACATCACAATAATTGATTTAATGTATTCGCTTACCTATGTAAATTAGTTACCGCAATTCCACAATCGATACAAGCACCTATTAGCTGATTTTCTGTTAAAAAACGGTCTTCCTTTCCTCTACATTTGAATTTGCTTTTAAAATGTCTAAATTGGCTTCTTTCGCAGTTATTTATTTGATAATTAGAATTACCCCCTATTTGACACCGCACTCATTGGTTGAATGTTATCGCACTCGCATGCCTTTTAGGGTGGATTTTCTTGGCAGTCTAAATATCTCTTACGGTGCTAGATGAAGGAAGCTTTAATGAGCTCTACTCCTCTAACAAATTATGTTGAAATATTTGCCTAGTTCTCCCCACATAAAGGTAGGTGGAAGATCCAAAAGTTAATGCCGTTCAGAATCAACTTGAGTAAACACAACTTACGGAGCTCTGCTAATCAAAACTTTGTAGCTGTCTCACCTTTGGTATGTTAAGGCCACTTTGTCTTCTCAATAGTTGGGTTTAAAAAAATAACTAAAGCGATAAGACTGATTTTTCTTGATTTAAATATCCGGTCAATAAGCAGTTAGCACCATAGACAGGTATTTACTTTAATCCAGGATACGAATCATGAAGCTGAACTTAAATACCCTGAAGTTTCTTTTAATAATTTTGGTCTCCATTTTATCATCATTTATCCGGCGTTCTGCTAAATGACTCCAGTCGCTTTCAACAATTAAATATCGCGATATCTTTTATATTACTGTGGGAAATAATAGTTAACTGTTGCTGGGGTCGTGTTTTTGCAATTAGCTATGCATCATTATTGCTCATGGTACTTATTAAATGATACATCGAGGGATCGTCAAGTGGGAACATTTAAGAGAATCAGGATATCAAGAGTCTACCCTTGTTTGATCTATAGAACCATTGAATTTTTCACTTTTTTAGAAGGGCTGAAATGCCCAATTTTTATGGCTTTATCCCTTGGTGTCTGGGTGAAATCCTGGTCGGGATATTAAGAGCTTGCTGACTATTTGATTTAATCGAATGATTGGTCTTGTCACTTGGATTCATTTGTTTATTTTACAACTAGGAGCAGATGGGCGTAATTTCAATCTGCAATTTGTTGACTTAAATAGGGCGCTTAATTCTTCGCTGAATTGCATACTATGTTAACAGAGTATGTAAAGATACTTGTGGAAATATTGTCTAATTTATCGAGAAATTATCACACAACTACAACAGAGAGATATAAGACTACTAGTATCAAGTTCATGGTAGGGTAATAAGAATGAAGTTATTTTTCGATCTTGAATTCGTGTAGTGTTCATCTCAAGGCCTTGGCTTGACGTTTGTGTGGTCGGTAGAAGCTTAACGTATATCAAAAATCTGTTTCTATTAAATTAATCGTAAATGTATAATTACGTAATTATGTAGGAATTGGTGGTTTCGTTAAAGCTCAGCTTAGATTGGAATTCCATCCGTTATGTTAAAGATTTGTAACCCTCAGAGACATTTAAAGGACGTTAGATTGTTTTCGCCCTATTTAAGGATGATCAGCGTGTTTCCTCTTGGTGTATCCATAGATTTTTCTCCGGTCAGAGTTAGTGTGAGACTCTTGAAATGAGAAATTAATCCGAAGGATTGGATGGTAGCTTGATAGTCGGTGTTTGTCAACTCTAATGGGCTATTTCCAAAATTTGATAGCAATTAAAGGTATACGTCTCGGTTTTACGTCAATTTTACGTTTAACGGGAATCTAGATATTGTTATACTTACATTTATAAGTCCATTATTTACTGATTTATTTCTGATTTCAGGTTGTAAAACTGGCCGATATCGTGGCTTTGGCTCGTCAAGCCGCTGTCGACGTGAAATTCGAACTTTCATCATAAGGGGAAGGGAGAATGGATAAAAGTAGACGAAAATGAGCAATGCCTACCTCTTCCCTTCCCCCTCCCTTTCCGTTTATGTTTTTCTGATTTCACCCGTTTTTCTCGGATCGTGTGAGTACTAAGGTTTGCATTACAAACTTTAAGTCCCACTATTCCGTTCCCCTTTCTTTTCTCGGGCTGACTCTTTCCCGCCTTTTATCTCTATGTCCTCCTCACTCTGCAAACTGGTGGGCCTTTAGCAATTTTGGTAGTTAACATATACCTGTGTAAAGATAAACTATTTGTTACATGGTGAAATTTTTAACTGGGTTTAAATTAAGCACAGCAGTCCTTTAACGATGTTCGATTTATGTAGCACCTCTATGTTTGTTTAATCCATTTAGACAAAAGGTCGTATCTAAGATAATTAATTACCAAAGAGAAAGGTAAATGGGAGATTTCAGTTTTAAAATTAGGATGTTTGTGTAGCTCCGTTCGCGGTTATGGCATCTTCATCCATAAAAAAATATTCACTCCTTGAGATTCGGAGCGTTTGAATGGAGCTTGGCTTTCAAGGAAAATGGGGGTAAATTATAGCAGTTGATGCTATATTACATGGCACAGTTCAATTGAGATGTTAACCATTTCTTCCAGCCTTAGCGTTGTGAATAAAAAGGCAAGATTGATGGTAAAAATAACAGAGGATGAGTCCGATCGTCTCCTTTTTAATTACAAAGAATAAGGTTGGGTAATTTGGAGTAGGTGTAGTTTGCTGTAAAGATATTGATCAGATACACTGAGTACTTAATTAATTAATATGATATGACCAACTTCAATATGTTAGTTGAGGGGTTGGAGGATTGCAATTCGTGATCGGCCATAAAATACCTTATTTATCAGTTTATTAATGCGAAGTAATACATTTTCGAAGTGCGTTTTAATTTAGTTTACGTGTCTTTGTGCCAGTTTACGATGCAAATTTTAGGTGGGGAGCCTTCCGATTCGATAATCACTAAGTTATTTCTAGCTAGTTCAGCGCACAAAACTGCGCCACAATACCCGAAAATAGCTTCCTTAAACTTCTTATTTTGACGCAATTTATTAGAAAGTAAAAGTTACCATGATTTGAAAGAAGCAGATCTGGAAATCCATTAGAATTTACCATCATTTAACTAGTATCAACCAGATTACGGTTTCTAATTTATCGAACTATTCTTCGCTTAGGTCACGAACTGTAGCAGTCAAAACAAAAATAGTCTACTCATTAATAATAAATCAGTAGGAATGTAGGTATAAATGAGGAGACTCGATTTTACTTTATGGGTTCCAGTTGACAGAGGTAAGTCAACTAGAAACCACGTTGATGAGTCATACCTACATATGTGCTTGAAAAATCAATACCTGGAACTGATGCTTGACCTGAAGGTGGGACAGCAATTTCGACTTATTAGGGCACGTTTCGCGTAATAACGAGACAAACTGATTAATTGATCAGAGCGGAATAACCGAAGTAAAAAAGGTAGGAAGGCTAATCCCATTTAAAAGCTAATTTAAGATGATGACAGTTGCTCAATGATAAGCGAATTTTCATGGTTTGGATGAAAATTCACCAATTCAGAAGAACGCTTTTAAATATCCAGAACTCACAACACTGCTGTCGTTAAAATGTTTAGGTTAAATGACAAATTTTGACATTGCTAACGAGGGTGTTAGATCGGATTAATAAACTTGCTATCTCAGAGGATATTTACCAATATTTTGACAAAAGTTGCAAGTTCCACGCACGCAGGATCCATTTTTGCTTATAACTTTATGAAAAAGTGCACGAAATACTTGAAAATCACTGTGCGAAAAATTGCAAAAAATCAAGTGGCTTAGCAATCCCACGAAACACTTTCTCCGAACCTTTTATCGCAAGGACCTACAATTTTACTTCAACTGGAAACAGAAAATTTCTCTAACTTGTGTGCCAAAGTTGGCTAGTCTGTTTTACTACATTACCTAAGACCTACTCGGTACTTCCAATAGAAAAATGCTCTTTGCCAATTATTTTGCCCGTCTAAAAGCGCATGAACAGAAATTGGCGCGACCGTTAACGTATCTTTGGGTGAAATCATAGGTTTTGAGACCTATGTCACACCCAGTAGGATAATGTGTAACATTAAATGATCAGTCATTCCCTTAACGGTGAATTTTGAGAAGGAATTTCCAAGAGAAATTTAACCGTCATTGCCATTACCGGATTAAATTACATTAACTTCTTCGTATTCCACACGATACTTTTCACTGTGTTACTTCCCACCCATTTTAGTTACTTCAGCTTAGATCGATCAGTATGTAGTACGAACAATACTGCCCGTCTTAAAAATAGATTACAATCGCTAAAGTCTAGACAGCGGAAAGGCCATACGACTCATTTATGCGGCCGAACATACATTGGAACGGATATTAAATTCCGTCTACATACGACTCGCTCTATAACAAATTCCATTTGAATTTGTACGCAACGGTTCACCTACCTGATCAAACTCCACAAATCTTCCTCACTGCAAGATTACAATTACTTCTTAATTATGCTGCGTGACCATCTATAGCAGTTTTAGAATCCCTTCTCATCTTCTACCTGTTACCTTTTATAATCCCAATTTGTAGTTAGCGGTCTCACACACCATCACACACATTCGAGATCTCAAGTTAAAATGCAGAATTCTCCATGCTTCTGTAGCAGTACCTTATTATGAACAATCAGTGATAAAATACAAAATTTGTAACTGTGAATGTGCCAATGAACCACAATACCAATACCTGTTCAAAGGTTTACGATATTCACTCTACTTAAGCATTAACGCAACTGACGATGTGAAGAACATAAGAAGTGAACTCGAATAAATCTGCCTACGCGAATAGATACTCCGTTAATGTATGATTTTTTGAAGAATTCATAATAAAATTAACATACTCATTCCACGCATTTTTACAAGCGCACTAACCACTACGACACCACCACACACCATAAAATGAATGGCCAACACGAATGTTTGCTGTTTATTATAGTGAATAATAAACACATTAATAAGGTATAAGAACCGTTCCTTTGACGCCTAAGTAAAAACCTCAATGGTATCGTTTAGAATACTTCAACAAAGACATACTCTCCACTACGTCACCCAAACTTTCTCTCGTTCTTGGATAATTGAACCAAAAGCCCAACGGTTCTGGTTCAAATGAAGCGCAAAGAACTGGTGATCTAAAAGTTTGTCATAACAGCAGCTGAAAATTATTAAAAATGCGGAACAATATTACTGGACATTATACACAGAAAGTCATCAAAAATAACAAGTAAAATGTTTTGAGATTATATTTAACCCTCAACACAGTATTAATAATCGAATCACAGATAGCACTGATTGAACCCACCTAGTCCTAATATAGACCAAAACTACCTGTACTAAACATACCGTCACACAAAGGTGGTACATAGTCCACAGTACCAAACCAGGCAGGAATGTCACCTGACAAACAAAAATAAATAATCAAATATGATTTCAGCAAAATATATTAACAAATGTGTATGCGTAAGTACCTTTTAGCATTATAATGCAGTTCAAAATGAAGGGTTCACAGAGGGTCCATATATACAGTTTTTGGATTATCGAAGATGTTGATGCACGATCACGGCCCTCGACGATATAACGCATCATACCAAACTTACGCTAATGCACACAATAAAACGATTATTCGAACCCATCTCGAAAGTACATCGGATAATAATTAATTGATATCTAAAGGGACAGATAAGTATGCTAATGGAGACTGGTCAGTACCGGATCCAAAATATTGTCCACATAGGGTTCGCTTTCAATCTCAAATACCATTTCAGGTGACAAAGATGATATGCTTGGGGCTGAGATCATTTGTAATTCATCTGATGGGGCAAAGGAGCTCTCCCCAGCCTCTATACGAGCAAATCTAGAAAAGCAATAACATTAACAGATAAATCAACTTGCCTCTCCTTCAGTGCCGTTAATTCGTCCTCCATATGGTGGCACAAATTTCTATAATATTCAACGTCCTTTCTAAGAGAGATAACTTCCAATTTAAGGTTCTGCAATTCTTGTTTCTTTGCTTCGCGATATTGGCGAGCCGTAAGAGCAGCCACTGACTTGTACTTACTAGAAATAAATGCCGGTTAAATCTATCTAAATAGGCAAATAAAGCGAAAAGCAACATACCGATTGGAGGACATATTCATGACGAAAATTTGGATTATGCGCACAAAGACACAAATCAAGATAAAGAAAATCAAGGTGTCACTGGTTGATAGGGCAGAAAAAGTCTGTTGTAATCTTTGAGGCATTAAAAAAATATGCGATGAATTTGTGCAATTTTTCGATTATTTCATAACGATATTCAATAATTATTTCATTAATAATTTAAAAGAAATCGTTATTAAACAATTTATAAATATTTAAAAATAAAATAAGATTGTTTACTTTGTCATTATTATATTTAATATTTTATTTTTGCAGCCTAGGTATTCACAAGCGAGCAACAATTTAAGTTCAAGGTAATTTGGGCAAATTGGTCTCTGTGTCTTGTGGGTTTTTTAGACTTTTCTGCATTAGCTATTTCTAATCATGTTTTCATTGCAGTATTACTTTTCTTAACTCATTTTCGTTTTTTTCTATTTTATAAAGAACATTATTTTAGTGTATTCAATCTTAATTTTTCTTGCAATCTAGTTTAACTTACTGATTGGCGCTACCAAACGGCGTAAGCGTCATTGATTGTAGGTCCAATTTATGATTATTATTTATTATTTAAATATAATAAAGGTATTTTGTGTCTCGAACTAACCGTTGCTGTTCTGTTTTTTAACAATGTCTTCCTATATCCTGTTTTCTTCCATTATATTCCTTGATATTACTCGAACCCTTATCAATAGTCGTTTTTTAAAGGGATATGACCTCCATTAGATGTGTCGGCTTTTATCTGATTTGTCATCACTAATTGGATAGAAGGTTTATGCTGTTCCCTATAAGATAATTAAACCAGTTTCTCTACGTTACTGACGTCGACTTCCTGATTTCCAAATAATACTACTAAGTGTACACTAAACATTAAAAATTTTATAATCTAATGAGTTATAATGTCTATAATTGCCTTAAGTTATTTATGATTTTATGCCCTTTGTACTGTCTGTACTGTCAGCAGATGCTTGTTATTTGCGCTTGAGAATTTACTATATACAATGCTTTGGTTAATTAGTCACCTTAAGCGTGCTAGCTTATTATGTTCACCAAAGAAAAATAATGTCATAAACATGAATTAGTTTTTTATTTAAATTTAAAATCGTATTCGACCTCCCGTTCATATCTATTTAATTTTAGTTTATTATGGATGAAATTATTGAAGAGGAAGAATCTCACATTGCTCCTCGGATATTTATCAATAATTTAGACACATTTCTTAGTGGCTCATTGGCTCAGGTAATTAAAACTAATAATTAGCATAATTTTGAGCTAAGCACTTGGCTGCATGCAAACCCGGACTTGCTCTGAACGAAGAAGATGAAATTAAAGAGGAAGAAGATAAAGAGGAAAGTTTGGTTGAGCAAGAATCTTCTGGGACATCTGACCCTACTGGATATCGTGTGATCGGCACGCTTTCGAATCCCAATGTTCTACCTCCATCAAATTATGTTGAAACTATATTGAAAGTAAATTTATATATTGCGCTCGTTTTATATACACCAAGTATTGAGTTAATTTACACGTTTCAGGAGCAAAGTTTTAGTTTCAGCTTTCTAACTGTTACTTTTAACAATTAAACGTGATTAAAGGTGTACATTCCGATCATTAGAATAAAAACATATAAGGAGACCATTGCCCAGTTTCGTTTGAGTTTTATGCTAAATTTCCATCTTCTTAAAAACTACATCTAAATAAAGTATCCTTGTTTTTTCTCTGCTTGTGACAGATGAGTCAATTAGACCTATAACTTTTATTTTCTTACTGCTATTTAGAGAATTCTATTAGATAATAGTTCAAACTAAGGTTTCTTTTTTTCTCTTTGTGTTGTTGAAGTTGTTAAGAATAAAATACATAATCTAATTGCTCCTGAGGGAGGTTTTATACACCATCTTGGGCTTTTAGATTTCAGTTCTGATCTATTAAAAAATTTATCAATGCAAAATGCTTAAAATGTATCATAATACCTTCTTAATTTTCACAATTCTTTCACCGTTAAAAAACCATCAACATATTGTAAGGTATATCACTAAAATAGTTTTAATTATAATAATCCTCCAAATTATATGACAAGGAAGGGAAAAGAAATTTATCGAGTGAAAATTTAACCCGGGGACCACAGAGCACTATTATTCTCATCCTGAAAGAATCATCCCTGATTACGAAATGTTGAGAGGTTCACAGTTACTTAGCTATATCGATGTCTGCTTGTTAATACAGATTGTATACATTGTACCACTCGGAAAACGAATGCATAGCTACACCAGAGAAGTCAGTTTGGGCCTGGGATTCTCAGTAAGAAGAACACACGCTGCTGCTTTTCAAACGATCTTTTAAGTCCGATGTCAAAACTATGGATGACATTCCGATACGTGCCATTCCAACTATCCTTGTCTTTTGTAAGACTTATAATTTGGTGCCAGAAGTTACTGTTGATCATTGCAAATAAGGAACATTGATCCATATGCAATAACATAACCGTTTATATAAAATTTTCAGAGGTTCTATTTATGCAAATAAATATTAGGCTTACATCAAATCGTCGAGCTCCTTGACTATATTTTTTAAAAACCCTCATCTTGCGCGGAAATTGTACTCTGCCACCAATGAATATCGAATGAATGATCAACAGGAATGTTTATTTGTTATTTATAATGCTGAATATAAGTATTCATATTAATACAGCATAATTATACACTAAAACTTCCCGAGGAGAATTTTTTACAACGCTTAACTTGGGTAGGGGAAGGCATCCGAAAGCCGTTGTAACGGAAAACTCGCATTTTAATACCCCTCCAGTTAACCAGATTTAATCTGGGCAATTAGTCTCTAACACCACGGAATGTGCAGCTCTGGATCGGTCTTGTGACCTCGAACTTGGTGACCACTGCATCACTAAACGTTGAATTTCGGTTACTAATAAAGGACTCCATTTTATATAACTTGTTCTTAATAACTCCTTCTCAAGTATTTGAACAAATTAGTAGGATTTAGTGATTATCCTTGATCTAAGAGTTGCAAATTTTAGTGGGAGTTACTACTAAAGGGAAAAACTCATGCGATTGTTTTATGCTAGAGCCAAAGACTGATGCTTTAGTAATTCCCCAAGGCGCATAAATATTGGTCAAATTCGGTGTGTCATCCTTCTTTATTATCCTGATTGTCGGTTATAAAACTAAAGGTGCAAGAAGTTTGATTGGTCTTATCAAATTAGTTTATAAAAAAATCTTTATATCAGTGTCTAATCCCCCATTTTTTTCATACATTTCATCAAAAGTACGAAGATCGGCGGGATTTTTACGAGCACATTTTCGAATGTGACTGCATAATCTACAACATCACTGGCGACGAAAATCAGGCTGAGGAGGCTTTGTGGGTGGCTAACTCTCTGGCAAATGATCTTCAGAGGATTAATAGGAGGAAGACCTTTATCTTGGTGACTCACCTGCTCACTTGGGCGCGTTCGAAATTTGATCACGCGGTAAGACTCAAAATTAATTCATATTTCAGCAAAAGTTGGTTATTATACTTTATATAAATTGCCGATTTTATTGCACGATTGGATAGTATGCTTTTTCATTTTAGATGAGCAAACACCCAACATTTGAAGAGGGAGATCACGCAAAACGAAAGCCTCATCCTCTTTACAAACAACAGTATGAAGTGGAGCGAGCCATTTATAACCTGGGCAAAAGGGTATAATGAACAGATTTCCTATTTCATGGCCATATGGTGATATTTTTTAGCGATTTCTTTCATTTTATAAAAAATCTACTATTAGGGCTAGAAGTTACAAGCATTTGAACCGTTGTCTGGGTGGTTTAATGGCGAGTAATCACCGAAATATTACAAATTGGCATTGCCATATTGCTAATTATATAACTATTAAAGTCACTCATATCGAGAAGGATGAAGGCTAAGGATCTGTAATTCAAAGATATGATTGGCTTCCTATAAGAGTTGCTAGATTAGCACGGAAACCCAATAATCGATCAATCAGCGCATAGGGAAAGAATCCCGTTAATACTGTTCAGGTATTCGGCTTCTCAAAAATGATAAGAATGCATACTTCGAACAGAAGTTTCTACATAGATCATTTTTCCTTTAAACCCGATCGATTCAAGTTTCTTTTTCATTGAATTCAGATTAGACATTCTATGTCTTGCTCACTTAACTTAAAATTTGCCATTAGGAAGAATTTTGATTCATCATATGCCACTATCACATGCCAATTTAAATGACTATCATTTAGATGTCTTCTAGAGCTCAAGTAACATCAAGTGTATTTAATTCAAAATATAACCGTAGTCTTATCATAATTGACTTAGATTATTAAGAAAATAAGCTACAGTGTTGGAGTGTACATAGGTGTTATTAGCGGCATTTCTCTTCTTACTTCCGCCATTTCATCATATTCTCATTTGCTAGTTTGCCAGTAATTACTGAATGACTCAGGACGTGATTTGATACACCTTGCGCAGTTGAAGGGTAAATGCGTATTATGCATTACTTATCCAATAAATAATGATTGTGTAGAAAGCGTAGTCTAAATGGATCTTTATAAGTAAGAGAAGGGCATAAAACCTTAAAATGAATTTTAGGCAAAAATAGGGATTAAGAAACATAAAGAAGACAAAGAACGGGAGGAAGTGATTGTCTTACCAGCATGACCACAATCCTCCGCCTCAAGCGATCGGCATGAAGCTGAGTATATGTCCTGATGTAGCCAATGATCAACCTGACCTTACAGGTTCGGTTTCCCCACTTGTTCACACTCTGCATCAATACTACCTGCATGCTGATTTATGTGCTTCCATATTGGGGCTGATTAGGTTACTGGCTCAGCAACGAGCTTGGGACATACAAACGAATAGTTACTAATGTCCATTATCTCACCCCTCGGACATACTTCTTTTTTCCTCCATTTAATTGGTCAAGCTCTTCCCTATCAAACCGTTATATCGTTCAGTAATATGGTGATTTTGAGTTGCCCATCAGCCCCCTATCCTTCTCTCTTTTGAGTCGTGTTAACTTAGTGTAGCCAATAGAAGGGTAGATGACATACATGACGCATCAGAACCCTTCTATAAATATTGTGTGGGCTGGAAAAATTCGCATTCTACTGGAAGTGAAGAACTATGGACAATAAATCATTGACGCAGCAGCACACCTAGAAGTGCGGAGTATGAAATTTACTCACACTAAAGAGAAAGATTTCAGGTAAAGATCAGCGATCAGGTATAACTGATATATGAACCCAAAACTTGTAGTCAGTAGATTAAAGCAGCTCTCAAACCGCCTCTGTGCCATCCTATCTATTCAAATGACTTATCTAAATAACGTTATGCTGACTCATCCTTATGTAGGAGATGATATTATTAATTTGGTATGAAAAATAGGCAAAGAGAGTAGGACAAATTTCATTGGATGACAAGAAAATGGTAGCTCAATAAATGCCATTAAAACAATAATTTATTATTTGAATAAAATATAAACAGCCGTGCTTTCTTAATTTATCAGCATAAGAAAAAACTCGCCGTATATGTCGTCGCCAGTGGAATTCCTTATGGTGGGCGGGAAGATGTATTTGAACAATTTTTCCTTGTAAGAAAGATTTCTTTGAATATTTATTTATATTAATATACTCACCCTAAAATAGTTGAATAGCTTGAAAACATATTTAAAATGAAATCTTGTAATTTTCCTAGCGCCAGCATGTCGTAAAGAATAAAACTAATTTTGAAAAAAAAACTTTGTTTCGCATTTAGAAAGCTTGGATGAACAGTAGGGATTTAGAAGTTTACGGAGACGGAAATAATATAATACCCACGATTCATTCAAAGGATCTGGCCAGGTCTGGTTAATATTAATTTAACCTCAAAGTTAATTGTAAAAACTGGAATAAATCGTAATAGCTGGACTGGATAACTAAGTTTAATCTTCTGTTTTAGAATCATACAAGCAGTGTTTGAAAATCGACCAAAATCAAGATATATAGTGGCTAGAGACGGCAGTGAATCAACATTGGGATCAATAATTGGAGTAAGTCGATCTCCTCATTAAATTAATATCTTGAAATTTTAGTATAAACAAATCAATTCCAGTAGTTATTACACAAAATAACATATACATATTCAAATAAATGTAGAAAATGATGGCAGAATAAATGATCTCTCTTGGTGATACTACTGAGATTAATATAGGATCATGGCTTGTACAATGAACAAAAGTTATGCACTATTTTAAATATAAGTAGTTACAAAATTGACATGCATTCAGTCCTGTTGTCTTTTATCACTTAAGTTGTGGTTTTAATTGTATTATTTTTCCTATTTATCAGGCAATTTCTAAAAAATTCAGCACCGGGGAGATTCGCAATCTTAGCGAATTTGATCTGTTTCGCCTCAGAGATGTTTCAGTGAGTTGGAAATTTCAATGTTATACTTTAAAAACAGCTACTAGTTACTATTGCTCCATTTTCTGCTAGAAAGTTCACATAGACCAGCTTATGATGGATATTGTCATCAATACTCCAACAACCGACGAAGAACTACCAATTTCATGGCAGTTTAGAGATGGAATAATCGCAAATATAGATAAATTGGCCGCAGAATACCTCGAAGAAAAAAATTTTAAGGTAGGACCATTCACAACAGCTTCAGATAATCCTAAAAGTTGCAGATAACTCAAATTTGAACTTTGTTTTGGTAGCCTCTTCGAATTTTTATTATCGGAGCTCCTTTTGTTGGAAAATCTACACTTGCTACAGCTTTGGCGCGTCACTATGGACTTCACTACATCCACATTACACCTGTTCTCCTTGAGGCATATCTACGACTTGTAAGCTACAAATTTTTAAATGTAATTAATAGTTCCAATTGCAACAAAAATTGCATAAAAGATTAATCTGAAAAATTTAGGCATTGCCAATTAACTAGTTATAAGTTAGTGGGAAGAGAAAGGTTCAATAGCCCATCGTTTAAAACTGGAATAATTCCAGAAGTATGTATCGAGTACGAAATTTTCAAAGAGAAAATGAAAGTATGCAATTTATTTAATAATTTTATTACGTTTTCTTCTCTCTTATATGGAAACTTACGTTTAATAGTTAAATTTTCTATTTGAAATAATGAATAACAGTGCACAATTTGTGCGATGTTACTGAGTATCTTTATACAAAGTTTTTACATTTTTTAAAATTGTCTTCCCTTTCATCAATTATGAAAGTTCTAGATAAACTGAAGAGAAATTTTGTTTCACAAGAGCTACTGAAGGTACTTTGTAGTCTCTCTTATGAGAAACTTGAATTCATGTTGGGCAGAAATAACTTAAACAATTGACCTTCCATGTGACTGGATGTGCGCAAATTAGCATCGGTCTTGTAACCATTAGCTTAGCATATTCCCATGTTGGTCATTGAATAAATATAACTATTTATTCCGCTTTGTTATCCAGTGCCAACATTTCCCTGTAATTTAGAGAACTCCAATAATAGAGCTTGAGCAAATACGACTGAAGAAAGAGCAGGAGAAGAAAGAAAAGCGGAAGCAAATGAGCCTTCACGAGTCCCAACCTACTTCGCCACAACCTCTTCCAACTGCACCCTACGTCGACCAACTGAATTCTGCCACCCTTCCACCTAGTGATGTTGATCTAGTTACGGATCCAACTGAAATTACCGAAACGATATTCCCAGAACCACAATTGGACAAACAAAATCCAGAAATTTTGGACGAAGAGCAGGGTAATGGCTAGCTAAATGAATCTAAAACCCAATCTATAAAATAAAAAGGTTATATTACTAGTTTTGTATTTATCTTGTACTTTAATAACCGCTTTAATGAGTCACTAGTTTTATAATCAATTCGTAAATGAAAGAAACTAACTCGAATATTTTAATGTCAATAAATGATATATTTGTATTGATTTATTGTATCAATAAATATTTATATTAACTTAAAGAAACAATAGAATCTGAATTGAAGCTACTCGACACCCTTCCGAAGGAAGTCAGAAATCGCTTTCCATTTTATCCACCATTAAAGTGGGAAAATAAACAAGAGTTGGAGAAGATGGCCAAAGATGCAGAAGTTGAATTGCGCAAGTTTATTGAAGGAATGAAGGACGACTACCACGCTGAAGACCACATTGTTATAGAGTATATGCATTCAACTTATGTGACACTTTTAAGCAGGAATTAATACAGATATCTTAATTATTCCCTCATAGGTATCTTCGTCAAAAGTTGCTTTCAAAGCCATCTCAAAATCAGGGCTTTGTGCTGGATGGTTGGCCTCTTGCATTCGAACAAGTGGAAGCGTTATTTAAAGGTTAGATTCACTGTTGATATACATGAAAAAAATTAACTGTTCTTTATTTTTCTTGAACACGAGAATTTATCAAGCCAAAAATATACAGTAGAATAGTCAAATAAGAAGTTCATGTGAAGAAGTTGAAAGGAGGAGTAGAAAAAGGCAGGGCATCTACAGAGTCCTATAACATTTTAATAATGATTTTCCCTTAATCTTGTTTTCTTTCAGATTCAAATGAAGTGACAGATGATCCTCGAAATCCTACCTATGACCCTCGGATTACTCCTCACCATGTTATTTACTTAAAGGGTAGCAATTCACTTGTAAAGCACCGTTTCGCGACAATAATGGAGCAACAGGGTATTAACATAGAAGAAATCGATAATCTCAACGAACAGGAGGGTCTCTCTTTGGATTTGGAAACAGAAATTCGTAAGAGGAGAAAAGCAAATAGTAATACTGAGAAGAAACTAGAAGTAACCTTTCAACTTCATGCTCATTTAAAGTTCGTTTCTTTAAATTTAATTTAAAAATGTAAAATTGTAGAAAAAAAAGAAGAAACTTCCAAAGAAAGCTATAGATTTGAAAATAAGATGGAAAAAGCAGCCTGAATCGCCAGAAAGAAGATTGCGAAGACGTTTGGAAGCTCACAGATCTCTAATGAGTCCGAAAGCGTCAAAAGAGATCTTGGAGAAGATTTTTGAGCCCTTTAGTGATTGTGAGTGCTGAATTTTGCTTTCTCATAAATTTTAATATGCACTTTACCGAGATTCTCATAGTATTGGCATTTCAAAGAAGGTTGCATGAAAATATTGGTTTTAAAGTTTGATAATTAACAAAAAGTCTTATGCTCAGTAAAGTGCAAGTCTCATTTTTACATTTTTAAATTTTGGCATTTGGATTAGTCTCTGCACAGTTTATTAAAGTTTGAACTATACAGAACGATTATGTAACAATAGCTTCTTTTTTGTCAGGCTTATATATTCCCGATTGCAACTGTAATATTTAATTTTAGTGGTAAAAAGCAAAAAGAAACTTGATAAGCTAAGACCATTTCCACGCCCTCGAAAACCTCTCGCAAGCAAGGAGTTTGATCCGCTTGAGGAAAATGTTATCACCTACTTCGACTTGCGTGAAATTTATCCCTTCATAGTAGATATGGACCTTGATAAAAGCCAGGTAAGATAATGAGATTATGGTCAAACTACTTATTATAAATGATAGAAATTTAATTTTATGATTATCTGAAGTCGATTGCGAGATAACTTTCCGATGCGGAATACTACTCTTGTTAATAATGTATACTTGACTTCGGTCGCTTGTTTAGCAACTGTACCCTGGTGGACCTCAAAAGGCGACATTCAAAAGACTACTGGAACGGATATCTGAGTCACCAACAGGAGATTTCGTTCGTCGGATGAAGGGAATTTTCGATCCTTCAAATGATGATGAAGAATTTGTTCAGAACCTTACCAAAAAAATGAGGGACATTGATGAATACAATAGAAACCTGCGAAAAGAATCGGGTGACATACTAAATGAAAATGAGAGCGAAATTTGGGTATGTTTCCTGAAACATTTAAGATAATGCGTTCACATGTTCTGCAATTTAAACTCTCTCATTTGTGTAGCATGAATGGTTGATGCTTTTAAAGAAGGAGAACAACGAACGTCAGACAGTCAAAAACATGCCACGAAGAAATTACCTCCTTAAATATATCCTGCCGAAGATTTCTGAGTGTCTTGTCATCTATGGCCTTCGTAGACCTAGTGATCCAGTGGAATTTTTGGTAAGAGCTATCATTATCCAAACAAGAAAGAAGGCGAAATTGTCCAGTTAGTGATAATAAAGGGTGTGAGCCGAATGGAATAAACTGGAAAAAGGATCTTACTTCCTTCGAATCTTAAATTCATTAGTTTGCACGGCTTTTATTTAAGGGTTTTCAATGGATATACTTCACCGTGTTGTGTTTTAATCTTCTAAAGATCATATTTTAGTATTTTTGCATAAGTTTCTACAATGTTCAAATATCACTAAGCAGTTCACTTAACCGGTAGGTTTGTCATGAAATCTTACTACTATAGCCTAATTTTCAAGAGCGGCAAGTTAATACCAGCTAAGGTGTTTTAACATTTGAAGGGCTTGTATTAAAACATTTCATGTCAACAAAGGCAATTTAGTTAAAGTAAAATTAACGCATTTAATTTATAACAAGAAATTAATTAATCGACATAGAGACTGACTGTTAAGTTAATCCACCTTTCCACAAATGTAAACGAAGTTATCTGTTTGGAATCAGCTCGTGACGATTTTCATTATTTCTAACAATCGAAAAAAGTTGATGAAAATAAATCCCAAATATCACTTTGAAATTTGGTATCCAGTCGCTCAAATACTGCAAATGGGATATTATACATGCAAGGAAATTTATTATACCAAGAAGAAAAATACAAAACTTATAGTAATATTTTTTCATTTATTTTAGGCTGAATATCTTCTCCAAGATGTAGGCATAAATTCCAAAGGGAATATTCAGTGAGAAAATATTTGAAATGAATAAATTCCTTCTGCTTTTATTAATTCGTTCATCTATTCATTACTACTCGTCATTAATAAATGGTAGATGTAGATTGCATGATTTAAAATTCTCAAATAAATGACATCGGCAATGAACTTCATTAAATGCTTACAATCCACAGGAGTTTAGTGAAAATTTTGTATTATACATCGAAAAATAATTTTAAATCTTTTGAACAACTAAGGGAAAAAAGCGTAAAAGTGATAAATTTGCTCCAATTAAGTGCGTGATTTGGAATCTCTCAATGTAACTGGTTGTTGTCCTTACTCTTTTCGTTATGTTTCAATATAAATTTCGTATATTAAAAAATAAAATTGAGAAATGTGGGACGACTGTTCTTTAGTGGAACTAATTATTGACACCTATTCAGTAAATCAATGTGCTAAGCTGTTATAAATTTTAGGTACATTATTAACTTGACTAGAAATTTCTTCAACTGGCCGTGCGATTTCGAGATCTACCACACTAGTAATAATATTTTTAATTAATAGTAATATAATAAAAATAATATTTTATTCCATTTTCATTTGTAGTAGCGGAATTCGCAGAAAATTAGTGTTGATAATGGCAAATAATTGAGTTAAATTTAAAATGACGATTAAATATTGAAGATGCGGTACAATTCTTGCAACAAATAACCTACTTAGAAGTGGAACGCGAAGAAAATGAAGTCCCATATCTGTGCTGACTTTAAATCAGAATACCTTTAGGTAGCATTAATCAATCGCTCATTAGCTATCAAAAATATCAGTTCATTGAATGAAATACTAGCTTAGAGATACCATATACGACAGCAAAACTGACCACTTTCTGGCTTAACAAAAGAGGGCCAGTAAAAGAAACAAAGAGGAAATGATATCTATGCAATCATTAAGCATAATTATGATTACAATAGAGCAAGCGCCGCATTGGCAGTAAAAAATTAGAATTCCCGGTAGTAACCTCGGAGAGCAAACCAATCTAAAAAACTCGGTAATATAGCAACTTGACACGGAAGCCAATAATTCACAGTAGGACACAAGGCACGCTATGGTAAACGCGCATGCACTAATGGAACTCAATCGTATCAGCTTAAACAAATAGGCATAAGTACAAAGTGTCTTTTATCAATGGTGTAGTTAAGGTGAAAATTACATTTTTATTTGTAGAAGAAATATTGGAAACGGGGGAAAATAATAATTATTTCTTCTAGTATAAAGGATCAATAAAAAACCCGAAGTCCAAAAAATGAGTCACATGAAGAAAGGCATGGAGATCGCAACTGATTAAATTGATAAGCAACCACTGGTAAGTTTCTAGGGCACTAAAAACTCAAATCCTTCTCTTTGGCGATAATTTGCCGAAGTAAGAGCACAAACAGTAGTATTGAAGTGAGACCTCAGATCCCTAATAAATTCAAAGTTTTGATTCCCTAACTTTCCTTTTCATCATTTTTGCCTTCCTTTCAGCCTCCATTTAAACGGTCTTTCCATTTTCCAGCGTATGTATTAAAAATTTATTTTCTCTTGTCAAAGGTAATAATAATGAAGTAACATGTAGCAAGGGGAACGAAGAACGATCGCCTTTTCAAGCTTTACGAAATCCAGTGTCATAAGACTGAAAAGAAAGATTACGATAAGCGTAGTTAGTAGAGAAGATAGGAGAGAGAGAAACAGTATCTGCGTAATCAGTAAGCAGAAATGTGACTAAAATTGAGCAGACTTCGCAATGCAGGTGTGGGTTAATGGGGAAAGTCGATCAGAACCAGAACCCTAAGGAATATAAAGTGGTTATAAAATAATATAATTTAAGATAAAATAATAATGAAATGTCATGTAACCACGTTCGATATTTTTATCAAAGTTAGGTTGTAGTATCATCGTAAAATTCAACTCACGCTTTTACATTGGTGTGCTTTAGAGAGATCAAAAATAATAACGCAGGAAATTCTTTAAAAAGTCTGATGATTGAGAAAGTGGAAAACTTATTTTCAAATATAATATAATTTATTTTTACATTTAAAATTAGATTATTACCTTATAAAATTAAATAATAAAAGATCTACACAGGTGAAAACTAATCACTTTGAATTACAGCAATAACATAGCGTGATTTGAACTTTATTGGTTTTTTTTTTAAATTTCTAGCGTGTTGTCGCTAAAAAGTGGAATATTGTCACGAGTTCATTCAAAGATATCAATATTTAATTCCTTTTAAGTGTCCGGATAGGCAAGAGACGTCTAATAAATCGTTAAAAGTATAAAAATATCAGAGAGTATTACAATGAAATATAGTTTTGTTATAAGTTCAAATCAACACGTAAAGTTTACTGGAAGGTGTGATTTAAACTACCTAAACGTTAATAATCCTTTACTTAAATTGCTATATTGATGTCAATTTTATTGCTTGCATTGAACAGTAGTAAATGGTGTGAAAGGGACATTAAATGGAAATAGGGAATAAATTAGCGCATCAAGGCAATATTTTTTTCGAATTCCGGATTAATAGCTGAAAAGATGTAAAGCAGTGAGTTATCTCTCAAGGTTTCAATTTCCATTTTTCAGGATTTCAGCAATAGGTTCCTGAGTAATCTAATTCGACGAAGTTCAGATTGTATTGCCCTAGTAACTAAAACAAATGTCATATCACCTCGATACATTTAACTTTTAACTAACTAGATTATCTAGTATCAACTGGATGCCCTGGAAAATGCATAAATCTCTAAGGTAGCTCTTCGGTTTATAAGGAAGCCACAATCTCCCAACCAGGATCATCTCTTTGTGTCAAAGTTACCTAAATTATTTATTTTGATTGCGGATAAAAGATATCGGGACATTACGGAATATCTGTAAGTAATTAAACCCTAATGCAAACACTCAAGTGATCGCGTACCAGTTTTAAAGTCACAAGATCGGTGGTCATGGGCGCACATCCACTGATGTGGAGGCTAACCGCACTATTAAATTTTGATAAAGAGGTGAAGTGGCACAATGACAGTTTCTCATGAGAGCGATTGCAGAATACTCTCTCCTACCCAAATCAAATATTATTAAAATTCATTTGATGAACCTTGGGATGTTTAAAATATTTAAGTACGAATGATGCAGATAGCATGAAACAATATGCAACTGCTTTTCACTAAACCAAAATAAACAGTTGTTTCGCAATTCAAACTTTGATAGTTATCTTCAAGTACAATAGTGAATACCAAAAAATTGATTAGTCAATACATTAAAGGCCATCTTCCGAAATTGAAATCAATTATAAAACTGCATCGCCATTGACGTAGTCTAGGGAGCATTGAGGTTGATTTCCGATTGTAGTTGTCCAGGGACAGAATATTGACAGGAGAAAACCTGTAGTTCAAACGTGTGCAGATTAAATTTTGCTGCCACAATGAGAGTAATGAAAAAAAATTTTTTTGTACTAATTTTTTGAATTTCTAGCGTGACGATGCTAATGAATAGAATATTGTCATGTGTTTTAAACAAACTTCACTGTATGATTTAGTAAAAATATCATTCTATATATGGATAATGAGAAGAGGCAGTTCTTTACACACATTGAAAAGTAAAAACATCAGATAATAAACACATTGAGATGTTGTTCCCTTATGAAATCAATAAAAGTACTATTCATATTCTCATAATTGATCCCATGTATGCATTTATTCATGGCATTTATTAATGCTGTTGACCTTAAAGAGCTACATTATCCACGTTTATCCTTCACTTAAGACGAACTATGAAGAGTTTCACAAATTTATTCTAAAGTTAATTTTGATGAAATAAATTTAAGGTGTTTTAATTTGAATTTAACTTAGTTATGAAAAAATTGATTTGGACCCTTAACCGATGAGGAAAACGATACCCGGATTATAAATTATTATAACTCAAGTCAAAGCAAAGTATTGCAATTTTAATTAAAACACAGGGAAGTGGTGAAAGGGGAATCGTGGAGAAGTGTGGAATAAATTCGAGATGTTCAAAGGTCATACCTTACTAGAATTCCGGATTAATTACCTAATAAGTGTAACTAAGTGAATTATTTCATGTTTCCTATTTTAGGATTTGATCCTTAGGTTCCTGAGTAAGTTTATGACCTGAATGTTCAAATTTTATTGGGCGGTTTGTTTTCCCATAATGATACATCGACTGCTTCTAACAGCCAAGAATAGCTGGTAGCAGCTACTATGTGTACAACTTTAGGTTTCTTATTAGCAGGCGAAGTACCTTAAAGTCTTCTTCCTTCAGCAATCTAGTTGTTTCAAAGATGGTTCAGGAATTTTGACTTCAGAATTCAAGTAACTTACACTGATGGAAAGTGGGTCAGTGAAAATACTTTAAAACACTAAAGTAAGTCTGAAAGTAACCAAAAACTCAAAGGAGTAATCAAAATACACTGCTGGCAGATCAACATCGATATTCGTGGATTGCCAACAGTACTGGTTAACAAAAATGGCTCCCGAGGACTCTCCCTCATTGCAACTCATGCGTTGATGTGATTTCTTCCACGGGCTTGGAAAAATCGAATATATTAAAAGAGTGAAAAATGTTAAATAATCTAATAAATGCAGTTGTGTTTTGTAAAAACAAAATAAACAGTTGTTTCAAAGTTTAAGATTTGATAGTAAACTTAAAGTGCAATGACCCATGCCAAATCCCGAATATGCCAGTGGCCATGTGTCGAAATGCAAATCTAATTAAGCTACGTCATTATTAACATAACCTGCTTCTGCCAAGTTCTCACTAAAGTTACATTCTGACAATTGCTCAGAATCAGAAGGAAAAAAGGAACATGTTTATAGCCTTCGCAACTTCTCATTTGAACTTCTAACTATTAAGAAATTAATTTCACCAATATGTATTAGGACTCATTGGAACTGATTAGGTGCCTGGTTGTCCGATAACTGAGTCAGTGTCGAGATTTGAAATCCAGACACGAGCGTAGAAAACTCAATGATCGGTAATCCAGTGCGCAAGAGATGAAGCCTCTGAACATCATATTGACATCCTGACAGGAGTGAATTTTCAACAAGCAGGAAAATGCACAATCACAATGAGTTTAAGAAGAATTTGAATTTAAAGGTAGATATCAATTTTGAAAAGTAAAATGATCCGAAATGGGTGATTCAAACAAATTTTCAGACACCATCAAAAGGTGTTACCAATAATTGACTTGGATAGAAGAAGGCAATTTGGAGTACCTCTTTTGAGAAATTCGCATTCTACTAACCCTCTTGTTGCCCAGAATTAGCCAGTGCTACTGATTAACCACAGCAATGCATGTGCACCGATGAGCATTGATCTCCTGACCTCTGACGTGACCACCAGATCAACGGCGCATTTTACATGTTAGAGTTGGGTCACTGCAAAATGTATATAATTTGAAATTTATCGACCTCTATTTCGAATTCCTATTAACTTGTATATCATTGTTCATCCAAATCCTAAATTCTATTCCGAAATTCATTTTTGAGTAACAGTAGATATTGATTAGATGCTTATTTACGGTAAAATCATTTCCATCGCTAAAACAAGAATAAAATGTCTTTCATTGTCGAAACTTACATGGTTCGAATTAATAAAAATATTAAATTACGTTGCTAAGTAATGTTAATTTAGATTTCAATTAGAGATGAAACCAGTAATTGAACGTACTTAATGGCATTAAGAATTAGGCTGTCTAGACAATATCCACTTCAATACGTGGATTTTTATCAGTATAATTTAAAATTAACACCATATAAAAATCTCCAGACTCTTAAATATTTGAGAAAATGCCAAGTTATCGGCATACAATGACGTCTCAAAATCAGTAATTCGAGTGCAAAGAAGACGCATCAATGCAGAAATACGAGCTCAGATGGAAGCAAAGATCGACAAAAACAGTCACGCATAATTCAAAATTTTTGTTTCTATGATGCAATTTCGAGGGGTTTAAGAAACTTCAGGTGAATTTCAAGTGAAATCTCATGTTTTGTGTGTTTTTTTTGTATTTCTGATTTATAAAAGGCAAACCGAATAAGGCTCTGAAATTCTAATTATAGCTAAACCTATTGCGACCTAAATAAACCACTTCGTAGAATGAAAAGTTAATTACGTGCATTTAGTGACCGAACAGTATGAGGCAAACACTTAAAAATAAAATCTCAGTCATGAAGGATGGATAAAAGCGCTTTTTACTTTAAAAGTGAACGACTTATGTCAAGGAGCATAAAAAGTTCTTTTCCAATTTTTTTCGCCAATATTATCTCACTCGTGATGAATAATAATTTATTTAATACATTCTTAAACTAAATAACTGCTATTATGGGTGATATTTTTGCTTAAATTGGACCAGAAATCGATTGTGGTAAATTGGATTACTTTAGGTAATGGCTTAGCTAACAGCAGCATAATAGTAAAAAATAATACTGAGGAATTAAATAAAAATTTCATTTGAGAGTGCAGTGAATTTAAGATGAACGCGGACACATAATCACGGTATGTCGATACTTGCGTTAGCTGTTTGGGAACTTAAAAGAATTTCAACCTGCAGAAGATGGGTATGAATTCATGCATTTGACGAAGAGGCATCCAGGCGCACGAATGAATATAGAACATAGATTCGAGTACTTTTAAACGACAATGTACTCAAGTGAGGTATGAAGAAAATAGATTTAAAAAGTCGTAAAATCACAGATGGTTGAAAAACTATTATATGAAGTTTACAGCTTAAGTTAACGCTTATCACGGCTATTGGACTAAAAAAAACGCTTCTTAAAGTGATTGACCAACCATTCAAATTGATACATTAGTTCGTGAGATCTGGACTCATCAAATATGAATTCATTAAGGAGACGAAGATCAAATCACGACTTTGGACACTGAAAAAAATAGAACGCAAAAGAAGTGAACTATGACCAATTATTGGATAAAAAATAGTTAATTTTATCCAAGAGATAAATTAACAATTTGCATATTCGTTAAAATGTGCTAAATTTCAGGTTCGCTGCTTTGCATAATTTTGGAACGAAGTCTACCTTTAAGGCATTTTCATGTTATTATTTAATTCTCGGATTTGTGGCTATTTCGGAGATTGATTAAGTCATTAGAAGTGGCGAGCACATATAATTTACCCTCCACGATGATTTTGCAATGCTGAGAGTAAAAAGGTTTCCGGTTTTTCAACAGACATTGGATCGCCCAATTCTTTACAAAATGCTTGAAAGCTTATCCACAGAAATAAAGGTTCCTTTTGCGGTTAAAATGTCTTCGGATATCCCTAGCATATCTAAATACACTATTTCTGTAAATTCTTATAAAAACTTAATTCAGTCTCCGGTTATACCCGTTACTCCTAAGGAGGTTCCTAATATAACTCTAGTTAGGACGACCAACGGTGACATACGTTAGAGTAAATGTCTTTCATGAGTCAGGTCGTTCCAGCACGACTTGTCTCCCAGCCTATCGTGCCAAAGCAATAATCAGTCCCCAAACTCTGTCCTCCAGATCACCAGACAAATCAAATATGCCACCTAAAGGGACGAAAAAAATTTTTCTATACTTTTGTCTCCTCATACATTGTCCACCACTATCAAATTCCTAAAATGTCCTGGTCGGTTCAACCTTATTCGATTTAAACCAAGACATGTTTGCCGTCCTAAGGGACCGGCTCCGGTGGACAATAAATGCAAGCAACTCGAGGAAATTGGTCTTACTAAACCTGTTTCACGGTCAAATAAAACAGTTTCAAAATACAGGTGATGCTACACTTCCTTATCATCAAAATTTTATTTGCTCTCAAACCAACGTTCATTGTTCTCACATTGATCTCGGTCTTGATAGATCTATCAGAAGAATCTTATATCTAATAGTGGTTGCTTTGAATTCGAAGTGACCTGAGGTTATATCCATTAAATCTGCCACAAATTTTATCACCATTAACAACCTCCGCCAGGTAGTTTCCAATCAGGGTGTACCAAAAGTTTTTGTGTCCAGAAACGCCAGAAACTTCTACCTTCTTTTTAAACTCTCCGCATAATCTCAATGGTCTGGATGAGCAATTTATTGACATTGCCAAAAGGAAACTTCTCTTGTCTCGAGAGGATGAGATAATGAAAGCGAATCTTAATTCTTTACAGTTTAGGTACAAGAAAATGGCTCATGTTGGTGTCCATATCAGGATACACCATCGCAAATATTTCTGTTCTCCGTATGTAACCGTATCTTCCGAACTGAAAAAGAATCCAAAGAAAATTTATCTCCGAAAAGATCCAAGATTGATCAAACTCAAACATATAGATGAATAACTTTCGCAGGGAGATGTCGGATAACCATGAGTAATTTTTACCCAAGAAAACATTAAATCAACTGGTTATTATTAATTGTTCATAAAATTAACATATTTGTCAAGGAAAAAAATGAAAGCAAGCAAATATTGAATATCTTATCCTTGGTGATAACATTTTTTAATGTTTTCTTCTTTTTTATATGAAAAATTACGTTTAATTGTTACATTGTCCATTTGAAATAATGAATAACCTTGTACAGTGCACAATTTTTGCGATGTTACTGAATAGCTTTATATAATGTCTTTACATCTTTTTGAATTGTCTTCCCTTTCACCTCCACTGCCATTGTTGCGCATATTTTGGGAATGTTTGGCGGTGTGGTTTTGAAAAAGGACTCGTTATTTTACAACTGATACAAGCAATATCTACGGCAAAAGATAAACCGAACAAATCTCGAAAGAGCAGCAAGAAAATTTCATGAAACAATTGAAATACAGAGAAACTGGGCTGCAACAACAAGAAGAAAGCTTCTTGAAATTAATGGAATAATTTAGGAGTCAAATGAACTTGAATGCTGAATAGTCAGACAATTCGATCCTTTAATTGGGCCTTAACAACCCTGCTTTACAGATCAGTGAATTTCATCATGATTCAGAAGGAGATCTTATTTTTGCTAACTAGTTTGATAAATGCAAGAATGTGTTGAGAATTGCTGAATGGCCGACGTCACTGAGTAGGAGGAGGTTAGCTTCTTTCTTCTTCTTCTTCAGGGGACAGGGGACCGCGGAACACAAGAGGCTAAAAAGTTACATCCGTCCAAAGAAACTAGATGATCTCGAATTCGAGGAGGCAGCATCTATCCTCTGCGAACTGTTCGGGGAGAAATCGTCAAAATTTCTCAAGTGTCTCAAATTCCTAACATTGACCGAGATGCCTGATGATAATGATGATGATGATAATGTCACCCGGAGAGGTGAAAATGTGGAACAATCGGAATTGAGAGCTGCTTCAAGTGGTCACTATAGGTGCCTTGTGTTCTTTTGTGGTCTGGGGACTCCCACTATTCTGATGTCCGTGTGAGAATTCTTCCTAATATGATTGAACAAAATCATGATATCACCTTAGGGGACTTGGGTGATGAATGTCGAAGAATGAGCACCGTCCTGGATGATGCAGCTGTGGTCAAACAGAACGCCGGTGAATGTGGTTATGTGGGAAGAATTGCACCACTATCGAAGAATAAGAAGAAGAGGCAGGAAAATATTTCAGACAAGAAACTGCCATCACCGTGCTGGCTATGCGGCGGAAGAACTATTGTGGAGACTTTCCTTACTGATATCACATTTGTAATGTCTGTGGAAAGAAAAGAGATAAGGAAGCGAAACGAGAGATTGATAGAAAGGTTCATTTAAAGAAAAAGAGGAGTGCTGGGAAGCCTACTGAATCTATCAATTCTCTCAATTTTGCCAGTTCAAGCTATGGAGAGGGAAGTTCTACTAAATGACAATATGTAACCTTGATGATTATTGATAAGAAAGTGAAGTTGGAATTGAATACTGCCTCTGACATCACCTCGATCTCAAGAAAAGGATGATAAAAGTTGGGCTATCCAGTCCTGTAACCGACAAATCATATGGTTCGAAACACTTCTGGTGTTGCCTTAAAATTGGAAGGTGAATTTGGTTGTTAAGTTATGGTTAAATTGTTATGGTGATGAGCAAATCACTGAAAACGTTTTGTGACAAATCAATCAGACTTGAATCTTCTCTTCTTTGTTAGCTAGATTTACATTGTGGTAAACTACTGGATTGTTGCCCTGCATTATTTTGAAGTTAAGCCTACCTTTAAAGTTATTATTGAGCTCTGAAATTTTTGTTTATTTCGAAGGCTAATTAAGTTGTAACACCAATATTTAAAAGGTGTAAAGAAAGCTTGAATCTACAGATCACATTTAGAATGACTCCGATGCTCTGATTTTGTTTTCTCTTTATACTTTATCTCCTTCCTTTAACCCGCAAATACAAAGTTGTCACAGAGGAGCATCTAATGAAGCTGATGAAAGATTTCAAATAGATAGTGAAAGGATAAAAGAGATAATTCAGTGAATCAATATAGCATCATTTCAGCTGAATTCTGGTTTCATCCGATCAGCCACATTTCAAATGAGATTGATCACATTGTGGCAAATCAATCAAATTTTTATAATTCTTAGACCCCTCACAAGAATAGTAGTAGTCAGAATTCAGTGACTCGCTTATGTTTGAATTGGAATACTCATGGTCTCTTCTTAGTCAAAGAAATTCAGATGATACTAGCTGAAATGTCCTGACCTTAATTTTCTACTTTTAATCTACTTCTTTATGCTCAAATGGATTATTTCACTATTGGCCATCTTTAGGTACCTCCATAGTCGTTAAGAGGATATAATAGTGGGTTTGTGCACTTGGGTATCAGTTGACGGTTTTGACAGACAGCCAATGACAGTCTGATTTGGCGGGAAATGTCTAGGACGGAAATTTACTGCTGTTTATATGAGAGATCATCACTATGATCTTAGACGCAGATAAACAACTACTCTATCGTATTCATTTTCAAATCTACCCCAATAACCACCACAAGTAACAAGGCAATTAATTGCAAAAAAACATTCTGTTTATCAGAATATAGAGACAGAGCAGGGAAACAGGAGACATCGAACCTCACTTCATGGTGGCAATTTATGGAAGTATGAATACACCACGGGCGTCTTGGGGCGCGCAGCAGCAAAGAAATTAATAATCAAAATGCAGTTCAGTGGAGTTGAATTCTTCTCCCCGTTACATCATAAAGTGGCTCTGTCGGGTCGCTGAATTGGCAGCTGCGACTGAGTTTGCATTGCTGGCGTTGCCAGTTAAACCGACGCTGCCTCGTGGAGCCATCAGATTTGGGAGTTGAACGTCTCGATGCAAATTACGACTCAGAATGGAACGCACGTCGGAGACAAAACGAAGGGCATCTAGAATTGGCAGGAGACAGAGGAGAGCGGTATCTTGCGGATCGGAAAACCAGGACTGAATCGGGATGGCATTGTCTACGATGGAAAACAAGCACGTCTTAAAAATAAATATTTCCAATCCTCTAAGTAGAACTCATACAGATTAATGGACGGAAACCGGCCATTTGTATTTTATTCTGCGTACATATTTAGGAATGAAACCTCTTCAGGGTTATACTACTGGTTAACCAGACTGTTAATACACTTTTATCTCTCTTCGTTTAATGGAATTACCTTCGCAATGAAAGAATTTCATCTCCAGTCGGTTCTTTTAATAAGACAACCAGAAAAATCAATGAATCATGGTCCTTCGATAGTCTCGGATATAGAAACAGCACTTTTGACAATCGAAAATATTTAAGTTAGATTAAAACGATCATTTTTGGATTTTTAGGAATAAAATATCCCTTCCATTTGCCAAATTGTTTCGGAGAAAAAAATCACAATAAAGAACAATATAGCATAGGTCCCTAAGGACGAAAATACAAACGCAAAAACCGAATTCGAAAAATATATAGTAATTAGCACTTTCAGTATAAGCTTTGCCCATTTAGAAGAACAAATGTATATGTAATTGTGAGAAATCATCCAAAGACGGTGAACATTATAACAGTTCAGCAAGAGATGAGGTCGATTAAGACGTTAACAATATTACCCTTAAGGGTTTTAGTTCACTGCGTTATATCCTAAAGTTACAAAGTTCAAACTTCAGCTTTGACGCTAGGTTTCTGAGTGAGAGTCTATTTCCGTAATGCTCAGAGATGATTGAGAAGTTGACGAATTAAGCGGTTGATTATGTCATCTCTCCTAGTAATCAAAACAGATAATTTTACCATAGCAAAGCTAACTGGAATTCACTCGAGATAAAATCCAATCATAATATAAGTGCTGGAATCGATGTTACGAGTTTGGCGCTAATTACATCACGTCCTGTGAAATGCTGCTAATTTGAGGAAGGCGTAACAAAAAACCAATTTTGTTCCGCTTTCCAAACTCCGTCGGATAATATTATAATTTAAGAAAAGGCTTTGTCCTAAACAATGAATTATCTGCAATATCAGCCGCCCATCATTTTAAGTGAACTATTAATCGACTTGGTGAAGTGTACAAATAAATCTAATCTAAGAATATACTACAAATCGAAAACAGGCGAATATAGAGAAATGAAACGGAAGAGGAAATGAGCGATTAGGGAAGAAATGTCTTGCTACTGCAGCCTACTTCTTTGATTCTATTTTTGGACAAGTGTAAAAAGAGGTGACGAGATGGGAATAGAAAATTACATGCTACATTTACCAGTTGCCCTAGCCATGCACGTAGCCTTTGATCCAAGAAAATAAATTTAACATATTGTTACTTTTACGATATACAGCCGAGGAAAAATAAATTTTCGTTGTTATAGAAAAAATCATTATCATTTGATTCGAACTGTATACGGTATATGGTGAGTCATAATAGTTCGTATAAAGAATTTAAGAGATAAGCGTTATTTTCAATAATAATGAAAAGAAAATATAAAATTTATATTAAATTCGTTAAGGGAAATGCTTAATGATTCTTCTCAATTTTATTTCCACCTTGACTGTTATGATGAAGGCAGGGTAGAGAGGTAGGTTGCTTCAAGGATGTGTAGCTTTCGACTTAACATCTTTTACTGAGGGGAGGAGGAGGCAAAATTTGGAGATATTTCTCACATATCTTGGGTAGCAACTTTGTTTTAATCTTGGTTCAGAAGTTGATTTAATGACAACCAAACTAAATATAGGTTTAAAAAAGCAAGTCTACGTTCTATTGTATTGCCGTAATCCAGTATTTTACGCAATGGCTAAAAATAGTCTAATAGTGAAAGAAAGCCTACGTTCGGAATTATTCAATTAACTTTAATGAGCTCTGCTATTTGAAAATCATTTAAGCTAATACCATCCTGCTATTTCGACCAATAGAAGAAAAAATCTCGCAAACTTATACAAAACCACAGCTGTATAACTCTAGTATAGGGGTAAAACTAGCATCAACTCATTCAGACCTAATGAATTCGGGTATATGTATACTTCTTTTCCGTAGTCAGACGAATTTGAATTACATGGCAACAGGAAAGTTGGAAACCAACTCCTACTAAACTATTCAATAACTCGCTCTGAAATTTAGGCTTTAATTGGACGCTTTTAAATATCTCAAAGAATGAAGTCGATAAGCAAAGAGACTAACTGCAACTAGGGCCACGTAGAACTAGTGGTTTCATGAGTGAAATCACCCTATTTTTCTTTCTCACGCTCTCGATGAAATGTATTGCAAGCCATGTGCACCTTGCCCAAATATTACCCTTGATAAGACCTTTTGTTTAAATTGACTAAATAAAAAATACAAAACTAATCATTTCTCTGAATATAGGTTTCTTTTTTCTAGTTTTTAGGTTACCGGGTAAAACGATAGACTGCTTTAAATGACGAATGTGTTATCAATGAATTTAGCGAATATGCGATCAAACAAACGTTCGGTAAATAGATATTGTTTTACAGTTAATTAGCATAAAAACGTGCCATTAAGCTAGTAAACAAAATATTCCATTCGCACGTTTGAACACACTGGTTATTTAAGATAAACATTCGGTTATAAATCTATACAGACACCTGGAGAACACATTTGAAAAGTTACTAATAACCGTAGAAATGCGAGTAAATGGACAGAAGACAATGGAATTCATTAACAGAACACGAAGAATGCCATCAAATTTAAACTGAGAAAAACATACAGTACTTTAGTTATGTTTTAAAAATTTGATGCATTAAGATATTTGTTACAACAAATAAATGAAAACAGTTCGAGACAGTTTAAAGAATGTGGATTTTGAAAAAAACTCATAAAAAGGGAAATTATTAAGGCCTAATTTTGAGAGTGAAGTGAAGACAAAGTATAATTATCCTCTAGAGAGAATGATGACAAATCAATAGATTCAAACGAAGATAGTGGCGTTGCTACTTGAATCTGGAAGTCACTTAATCAATTAAACCACTGAAATAGAGGGTGATCAATGTAGAACAGGAATGTATGAGGTATAATAGAAAATCTAATTTATAGCATTCCAACTATCCATCTCCAACACTAAAGACAGGAATTCTTTTGACTTGACCAATTTGGTAATGAACGCAAAAATCTCGCTAATGAAAACCGACATTTACAGTATAATTGTCTACCAACTAAGTTCCAATTGAATTAAATAGCTACAAAATCCCAAACTATTAGGGTCTTAACGACAGAGAGATTAATTACAATTCCAATTATTCAGATCGAAATCTTAAAATTTCATTCCTCTAGGCGGACGCTTAAATAAAAAATAAATAGACAAACGCGCAACTCACCGGGGAATGAGCGATAGGCGCCGGGTGAGTTATCGAGAATGAAGATGGAGGAAAGGTCAGTGGAGACGCGCGAGAGGTCCTTGGAGTAGCTGCCGCTGTCATAGAGACAATGCTGTCGAAAGTATCGTCGTTGAAAGATGTGCCGGCCGTTGTCTAGATGATCTGCAACACCCGCACCATAGATCTCCAGTGAGGCTGTGAATATCACCAGCTCATACCACTGACTGACCTGCATATGCGAAAAGAGAAAATTAACTTTTACAAGTGGTAAAATGTAGAGATTCCGAGGTTCTCATGGCAAATCATACATCACAATAAACCCATTACAATCAAATTTAGTAAAATAATCTATCTGAGGATACAAAATAACCATCAAACATAATCAAAGAATGATGGATCTGGTTGGCTAATACCAATTGGCTGAACTTGGTTGTTAAGACAGAAATTCATCGAGACAACATAAGCAACCACTCAATTTGCCTAACTGGTCAATAAGGCGTATTTTTAATCAGCTAGAATTCAACTTCATTTTTAATAGCAGACTAATATCCAGTAAGAACTTAAAGGAGTCATTGAACGAAATATGATTTGGACAGCCTATACTACGAAATTGATATTACCTAGTTGGGCTAAGTTAAGTCTAGAAGAATAAAAAAAATGAATCAAAAAGTGGCTAGAAAAATGCCACTAGAGATCTTTGTTTAATAAGAACTCAGTACAAGCGTCAATTATCGAAGGTTCCAAATTTTCTATAACGCTTTGATACTTGAAAACGAGGAAGATGTCCATCATAAATACTGAGAAAAAGTAACAATAAACAATGGATACAAGAACTCGGTACAATTGAATGGGAAAATTTGCATATCTCTATTCAATCAGTACAACAGTAAACTATTTTAAGCTTAACATAATAAGTGACCAAATTGTTTACGAACAGCAAGAAGACCTTAAATTAACAGATTGCCTTTATAAAAAAGAAGTAGCTTACAATTATACATCTGACTACACCATATTGGACTAAAAGTTAAACCAAATATTCGTCATTTCCGTTATCAAACGCATCGGTACTGAGGAATATGAAGCTGGCTAAGCTAACAAACTCGTCAGTCAGTACGGAAACTACCACGCGGACCAACCAGTTCGACATGGGAGAACAGTGGCCAGTGGGAAGCTAGCATGCCGAGATGTTCCCAACTTCAGGCACCATGCTACGAGAGGGGGTAGCGCCCATTGCGGCAAGATGATTGTATCTTCTCACTTTTTGTGGTTAAAGATTTTTGACCCGTTTTATCTTTTATACCTCTTCATCCTATATTGTCTGATCTTTATAAATACTTAGCAGAGATCTCAAGCCTACTCCATCATCAATGACTTACACCAACAAAATATGAGATTCATAGCAAAGAAAGCCAAAAAAAGTTAGGTAAGGGATTGCCAATCGTTTATTATGCTAATTAACTGTCACCAAGCAGAATTTTCTCTGTACAATGAGTAAAGCCGAAAATAGAACCAAATTAAATTTAGAATATACTACAGTTTGCTTCAGTTCTTCCAACCCTATCAAATAGGTTTGCAATATTACGGAAACTGTTAATTCAAATGCGTGGAAGCGATCAATGGCAGCATGTTAACTTATTAGACCACAAGTCGACGATGTTTGTGAGTGTAAACGAGTGAAATAGATCATAAGAAAACAGATCTTCCTATTAATGCGATAATAAGGCATTATAACTGAATAAAGAATATGAACTCGACTTTTCTTACTAAATTAAATAAGCAAACAGCAGCTTCTCCCGATTGTAAGATGAGAAGTCGAGAGAGAAACAATGAGTTATGATACAAGTTTATCTGACTGTCTAGGTAACGGAGCACTAGCCGCTAACTAGACTGTCCACGATGTTAAGCTAATAATCATACAACCTGGGTTAAACACCGACCACTCCATGCCGCTAAGTTGCCAGCCATAAACTACCCAAAGTTAGAAGACGGGAGAGCAATCGAATACATCTTATTGAACTTGTACAGAAAGGGAATTATTGGAAATTTGTTTCAGTTTCAACAGATATAAAAAGGATCTTCAAGGATATAATCAGTAACCTAAATTTAAGAAAGGATACGCATTAACGAGTGACAGCAGACATGAGTCGACATCTTAGCACTGTCGTTGACACCAACGAAGGGTCTGACTTCTAAAGATCAAAACATTTTAATCTAGGAGGTTCAAAGCAAAAGTGCAGTTATTCGATTATTCGGTTCTATCATTCCAAATCAGAAGCTAGAATAAAATCCGATTCATGAAAAGCGTTCTAATTACTTGTTAAGCAATAAAGAGCAAGAACAAAATGGGTCGAGAAATAGTCAGAATTTCAGTTGTGAAAATATAAGAAATCGTTCTTAACGAATGAACACATACTCCTTATATATCGGCGTTTTATAATTATTCAAATTATTACTGTTAAAGAAAATGATATGAAGAAACTCTGTTGGGTTCCATGTTAGCGGACTAAATCAAGTCTAATAGGATTTATTATGATTTAAGAACTTAACGAATAGGATTTAAACTCCAAAAGAACAACACGAAGACAATGATAATAGACAAATATAATTAAACTCAAAATATCTTATCACGAATGCAAAAGGAAAAGCAACAAAGAAGTGGATTAAATAAACCCTATTAAAAGAGGGATATGTGAGGATTCAAGGTACTACTTTTCTGTTAAAAATGAGTGCAGGGAAACACCAATAATGAGGTTGGAAATAGAAACTGAGAGAAAATGTCTGCCGAGGCTGTTTTTAATATATAAGGACTAAGATGATCTAGACATTCATTCAAACCTGAAGGATATTCCACATTTGCTATAATATTGCTTTAAGCAAATAAGACAAATGCCTAAAAAATATAGTATTAGAATAAAAGATACCTTTATAGAAGAGTGCAAAAAGATTTGTCCCAAATTACCAAGGTAGAGGCCATCTAATATGACGAAATAGTTCGGTAGCTATAAAACAATAAAAGGGGAGGATATACATAAAGAAATATAGGTAAATATGAGAATCTGATTAGTTGCGGTTTAGTTTCAGCAGGTGGAAAATCATAGTAACGCTTAGAGATCTTTGAGAACAGATAATTCCGGAGAACAATCTATGCCGACTAGACACATTAGCTGCTAAATATTTCGATGAACTTAATAACAACGCAAACAACCGAAGCGATTGATTATGATCGCAAAAGGCCATAAAAACAGAGCAGAGATCAAATATGCTTTGGTACTAAGATAATGATGAGAAACAAATCAGACAAGAAACCAGATGAATACATAAGTGAGCAATAAAAAGACGTATTTGATAAATAAACACGTATGCAGGTTAAGTTTTAAAGCACTAAAACACTGCTTACAATGCTGAGGAAATAATCTACATGGGGCCGTTTGTGTACAGAAAATCGAACTGGATGGTGTTCAATATCCACTTTGAGCACAAAATCAGGCGGTGGCCCTCCCCTTTGAGAAGGCCGAGACACCCCATCGAGAACAGAGTGAATCAGAGTTTCATCTAAATCAATCACCATAATTTTGCGTCTTCGAAGACCTGGAAATGGCACAAAACCAAGCTAAAATATAACTTCACAAAGATATGAAGCAACTAAAAAGAACTTACACAATTGAAGTTTAGAGAGAGGAGATAAAGGAATAACATGATACCTTACACTTTGATATTGCATTACTGATCTAGATTGCTGTCGAACTCTGAGGGTGAAATAACTCAGAATATATAAAATAAGTGATGAGAAAATTCGGAATTGTTTGGCTATTGTATCCTTGAACCAAAACCAGTAAATTTGTAACGATATGCGAAGCATTAGAAGAAATATACCAAAACAGATTTGATAATTTGAAAATAAATGAAAAATTCAGACAACAAAAAAACCGATTCGCATAGCGCGGGCACCGAATCCAATTTTGAAATATTTGGCTGGATTTGCCCGGGCGAAAATAAGAAAGTTAAAACTAAATCATTAATAAAAGAACACGGTTCGATAACGATTACCAATATTAAACAGTAAAAGGAACTATTATTTACTTTTTTATGATACGGAGGAAAAATAAGACTAATTACTTGTAAATTTGAAAGGGAATATTTACTAATTCACGTAAACATATTTATTATAATTAAAGAATGCAAAACTGCAGTATTCAATAATTATGAATATATGCTTAAAGAAATTCAATACTTATAATAAAATCATAAAATGCGTCAATACCTTGCCCATCGTAATACAATTTTCGGTTATGAAAATGGGTAATAAAATTATTTAGAAAACTTCAAAACTATTTATGTTTTAAACATCAAACTTTTAATAGGTTAATATTAAGGCTGTCTAGAATCGCAACATATTCGGATGTCTTCATTTCAGATAATTCTCGTGGTAAGTTTTGTTTTATATTGTCTCATTAATAATGCTGAAGTGTATAAGTCAATGATCTTCTTTATAATTTAATGTCTGTAGGCATTGTGTATATAGGCTCGCGTATAACCCTATATGCGTATTTTATTTTTCATAGTTTATCGTTATTTTTATTTCTTACCTTTACCAGTTATATTCTTCGCAAGTGACATATAAGATAAAAACTGTCATTTTGTATAGTCTTGTTAATATGTCATTTATTCTGCTTTATACGGCTTATTATTATTGTGAAATTACTTTTTTAAATGTAAAACACATCTGTGCTTTTCGTTTCTAGCATTTTAAAATTTCGCCCATGATGATCAAGTTATATGAATATTTATTCTTGTTTTAAGAGTCTTGTTATTATATGCACCAATCGCCCTTTTTGCAATTAATTCTGTTAAAAAATTTCTTCTGATAATATTTAGTTTATTTAGGATGGATAACTTTTGAAAAGAAAATTTGTATATGCATATGTATTTTGCTTATCTTAGCTTCACCTCACTTATTTATTTTTCTTTTAGACTTCACTGTTGAAGCATTAGAATAGTAGCAAATTATCTATACATGGAAACCGATGAAAGTATAGTCAGTATCAGGGCCAAGGATTCTGTATCTTCCATTCCCAAGATTAATCCCATCACTGACACCTTTAGACGTCGTATTCCAGGGTTCTTTCTTCACTACCGACTCCTTCTTTGGAAGACCGTAATTCTACGTATACGCGAACCATGGGTTATTCTTTGCGAATTGATACTTCCAATTGTTCTTATAATTGTTGCCGTTGGTTTGAGATTTGCGCAAATGCCTGAACCGTACCCACCTTGCCATCTCGTTTCTCAACCCCTACCTAGTATGGGATTTCTTTCTTATATTCGTGGAGTCGTCTGCAATTTCAACAATACCTGCAGTCCTCACGATGTCGACTACCAGAGTCGTTCAAACATTGTACCTTCTTGGTTATCCTATCTAAAGAACCAGAGCTCTAATGTCTTAACTGAGCTTCCGCCTATCGTGGAAAGAGTTGCCATACTTAAAGATTCAAATTCTACTCCTCATTGGCAGGTCCTGAGTGACGCACTTTGCGATGACTCTCTTCAGCAGATACTCGAACCGATGCCTGACGCCAAGGCCCTAAAGTTGTACTGTTTACTGCCGCCCTTAGGGAAAGACTTTTTTTTCTCAAAAACTATCAATGAGGCGATTGAAAAAGCAGGCAGCTATATTCCGAAAGATATCAAATCTATATCCATCGGTCGTGTAATCTCGGATGCAGAAGACCTGATGAAGCTCAGTGATAATCTTAGAAATATATCAATGTTATTTTGTGGTGACGAACTGGGTTCAAATAGTTTTCTTACTCTTGTTTCAGCAATTCACCAGCAGTTGAGTAAAAATTATGTCATGAAGAATCTCCAAGAGAGTCAATCTAATATTGCAGACGAGAATGTATCAGTCTGTTCTCAGTTAAACTCTCTTTTCAACTACAAAACCCTCCAACCATGGACGCTGAGATTTAGAAATGTACTTCAAGGAGAAGTTTTTTACTATCCAGCTACTTCAATCACTAATGAAATCATGAAACGTTCAAATAATACTGCTATTATGCTTGAAAAACTGAAGAAAATAGTCTCCGAAGTGGACAGCTCTGTTGAAACATTGCTCCCAGAGTTGATTAAGAACGGTCCAGTGTTCAAATCGATTAGAACAGCTGCTAACCTTTGCATCGTTATGCCAACGATCACTCCGGAAAATAAGGAACTTTGCAAACGAATACTATACTTCTTTGATACTAATTCTAAAGATGGCTACACTCATTACACTTCGGTGCTTCCAATGATTAAAAATGTTTCACGGGTTGTAAACGAAATTTTTACCGAATGTGTGGTCTATGATCGTTTTCATGGCTATTTAAATGACTCTCAAATGTACGCTGATTACGATAAGGCCATAGAAATAAACAGAACAGTAACGATAGTCGATTTTAAGGAGACTAATCAGGTGCTGTCAATTCAATTTCGCCTCAAAGAGGACGTCATAGATACTACCTATAAATTTAAAGTGATGGATAAGTACTGGTCGCCGGCTGCAAGATATGAAACTAGAGATTCCATGAGGTACTTTACCAGTGGTTTTATTGACCTCCAAGATCAAATTGAACGAGCATATATCTCTATGACATCTGGAACGAAAGCCCCTAACGACCCCTATGAGGACGAGTTTCTTCCAACCGAGATGCAGTTCGTTCCTAATCCTTGCTATCAAATTGACCCAATGTTGCGTTTATTTGTGCCCAATATTCCTCTCTTGATTGTGGTAATCTGGTTATGTAACTATGTGCTCAACGTAAGAGTTATTGTCTATGAGAAGGAAATTCGGTTGAAAGAATTTACCAACGTTATGGGAATGAGTAATGGGGTGCATTGGTTAAATTGGTTTACGGTTGGCTTCATAATGATGACCGCTTCAAGCATAATAGCTACAATGATGTTAAAATTCGGTCAGCTCTTTCCCAAAACCGATGGTTTTCTACTCTTCTGCTGTTTCATAGCTTACATTTTTGCCATTCTTCCTCAAGCATTCATGACAACTGTCTTCTTTACTAATGCCAACCTTGGTGCCGTGTTCAGTGGTATATTCTACTTCATCATGTATATCCCCTATAACCTTATTCTCATCTACGATTTGAACTTTGCTGCCCTCCTAGCCCTCACATTTTTACCCCAATGTACAGTTGCCATGCTATTTTCTCGACTTATGACAATGGAGGTTCAGGGTTTTGGTGGCCAGTGGTCCTCGTTATGGGAAAATAGTCTCTTCACTGAGTCAATTTCCGTTGGATTGTGCATGCTGATGCTCCTCGTAGACGGGGCTCTGGCATGGATTCTTGTCTGGTATTTGGAGAACGTAGTTCCAACTAGCTACGGACTCATTCGGAAATGGTATTTCCCATTCACAAAATCCTACTGGAGAGAGGTGATCTTGGGTCGACTAAGCGCGCCTAAGAACGTGGATCAACAGGAACCCAATTCAGAAGATCTTGATGTTGCTTTTCACGAACCACCAGACAGCGATCTTAACATTGGGGTATCTGTCCGTGGTCTAACAAAATGTTTTGGAAGGAAGAAGTTTGTCGCGGTTAATAATATGTGGGTAGACTTTTATGAAAATCAGATCACATCTTTTCTGGGGCATAATGGAGCGGGAAAAACAACTACAATATCAATTCTCACTGGTATTTATGCCCCTACGTCTGGTAAAGCTTATGTCTATGGAAAGGACATCAACTATGAAATGCCAGAGATACGTCAACACTTGGGACTCTGTCCACAACACAATATTCTCTTTGATAACCTCACTGTTGCTGAACACATCAAGTTCTACGGTTATTTAAAGGGGCTTTCCAAAGAGGACGTACAGACAGAAATTAGCCAGTTCTTAGTTGAGTTAGGTTTAGAACAGAAGGCGAACGAGTTGGCTAAAAATCTTTCAGGAGGTCAGAAGAGAAGGCTTTCTCTAGCAGCAGCTTTTGTTGGCGGCTCAAAGATAGTCTTTTTGGATGAACCGACGGCTGGAGTTGACCCATCCTCTCGTAGAGGTATTTGGAATCTCATCTTCCATTTTAAAGCATCGAGAACCATCATTCTCACCACTCATCATATGGATGAAGCTGATGTCCTAGGTGATCGAATCGCAATTGTTTCACAGGGTCGTGTCAAAGCCAGTGGTTCTAGTCTCTTCCTGAAATCTAAGTTTGCCAAGTTCTACTACCTCAGTATGGAGAAGAAAGATGGTATTGCAGGCAACGCCGAGGTTGATTCTCGTCTTTTCAAAATAATCTCCTCCCAGCTACCCGGTTCTGAACTATCTGATTCCACTCCAACTGAATGGGTGTTTACATTGCCAGCAATTAAAGCTTATGACTTAAACGGATTTGTGAAACTCCTAACCTATTTAGAAGAACATAAGACCCAGTTGGCTCATGAATTTGGAGTGAAAGGAATTGGGCTCTCTGATACCTCTTTGGAAGAAATCTTTATTCTTCTCTCGGATGATCCTAGTAAAATCAAGGTACGTTGGGCTCATTGCAGGTGGTATTATTATTACAGATGATAATATAAATGCAGACAGTAGGAATCATGTTTTTTTGTATTTGGTGGTCTGAAGTCTCTCCTGAGGAATCTTCCGACAGTTAATTTACCTAGATTTATTTTGGGTGCACTTAATTTAGTAAAAAGGGAGGTATCTTGATAAGATTCTGTATGTATGTAGAAGGCGTCTTTTATTTATTAGCCTGCGTAGTTATTTTATTTATGACTTTTCTTGTTGATATTTTTTAACTTAATTATTGAGGAAAATTTTGGCTACATGGTAGTTATGAGAACATAATTTTTAGGATTCATAGGGTATTAAAGATTCTAAATACTTATATAAAGTCTTATCCTTTATTGATTTTGCACAAAAATTTGATTTCCTTTTTTCTCTTAATAAGATGGTGAAAGAGGTCTTTAACATGACTAAATTGGTGTTAAGATAATTTTTGTCGTACGAATATTTCAATTCAAGTCTATTGTTCTTACACTTATATTTACTTTCTCTCTTCTTTTTTCAATTCTTTTGTTGCTTTTGCTGTCAGTTCTTCATTTTACTCTTTTAACCCGATCCCTTTATCCTACCCTATAAAGGTGATCGGGAAATCAAATAATTCAAACGTTAATCTTTTTGCAAGAAAATGAAACATCAGAAAGAATTTGTTTTATGTGTAATAGTTCACCTGCAGTTATAGAACATGTAGGCTTCAGTTTTGCATAGCAGTTCTCGGCATCAAAGCATTTATTTCTGTAATTATTCTTCACAGTCTTCACTCAAACAACCGATATTCGATAACTTGGTACGATTTTGAATGTTTAGATTCTGCTATTACTTGACCGGTTCACTGGCACGTATTTATCCTGTCTGGAAATATGAGTCTGAAAGCGCTTAGGTAGATGAATACCTGTAGTATAGAAATAAAAGTGGTAATTTCTCCCCATATAGAATATTATAGATCGAATGGAATTGCCCGTAAATCAAGCATAATTAATTAACCTAATGGATGATTTGATTCACACTCTGAGACGTCAGATCTTACTTCACAGTATGACTAAATTGTCACGTTGAAAAATGATTTCATATAACGAAATTGTGACGAATCACTTTTTGACTGAATTCGAATCACTCACTATCGATACGTAGTGTGGGTCGTTACATTTTTTAATCAGAAAATCGGCACTTCGCAAAGATCACTTAATTGATTTTGCTACGCGCCTACTCTTTTGTGAAGGAAAATATTCTATTGCCACTTAATTTAAATGCCAGCTGAATCGGTAAATGTTAATTTGAATGCTCTTTTGTGGCCACTCGTATTTTCAAGCATTCTTATGTTTATAAACGAATTTCGTTCCTGGAAAAAGAATCGTAAAGCCGACTCTCTGCAGCATTAAAAAGTTATACTGTAAATAAATCCATAGTTGTAATGGATTATTCTATTTTAATCAATTTCTTTGTAACTATACGGTTGGTAAGTAGACTATAATAAAGGGGGGGGGAGGAGTGAGACTAGCCAACAGAACACGACTCTAATAAAGACAAGGACATAATATTCAAGCAGTCTTTTTATTATTTATGCATTTATCTTAATTTGAATCAGGAAGAGAAAAACGGAAACGCCAGAGGAATGGAAGTGCGCACTAGAATGTATTGAATAGAAGGATTGCAGATAAACTAATTTGTGCGACTGAATTGGACGTGAGAATGCGTGAGTGATACCGCTACCCATGTTTCATAACGAAAGGGGCAAGAAATCGGCAACAAAATCGACATAAACACAAGTGCACCTGCGTTTAATATAACTACGTCAAAACACGCGAATGCATATTAGAAAATGGATCAAGGATTTAAGTAACTACATCAGGCAGTCTATTATATGGATCTTGTAAAACTACGTAAAATTGTGTGTAGGTCGGGAAAAATAGTTTTAAGTATCAGATACAGTTATTATAGATAAATAAATTAGTAGAGGGAGTGTGCTGAAATGTGACGTTTTAAGTCCCGAAAATTAAATGAGTCTCTTAAGCAAGAGTTCTAATATCTGCCTTTTTGTCTTGGCTTGGGAGTGGGGGCGGGGTGGAGTATTAAGTTTAACTAACTTAGTAGAAAATTGCATATGATACCGGTTTTCAAGAAATAGAAATTAAGCTCGTATATATTTTTATATTAATAGACCGAATTTATTCATTTTAATTGCTACAGAAGGTAATTTCTAAGGTTTAAATAAATATATGTTGAAGATAAGGGCTTATTTCATCGTCATGGTAGCGGAGTTTTTTAGTTGGAATATACTAAAAATTGCACTTATTGCAAACTGACTTACTTAATTTCGTCGAAAGGTTAGTCTCAAATTAATATCGAATATTTATAATAGTTCAGGTAAATGCCCTCATTTTTTATGAATATCTACGCTAAGTAATGAAAGAACATGTAAACAAAAGACTTTCAGAATTTCTGCAATTTGATATCAAAACTCGAGAAGTAGAATACTTTGAGAGTTCAAAAAATTTGCTGTTTTTTTCTGTTTCTCTTTAGACGGTTAATTCAGTCACCCAAAGGAAGCATGACTTCATTCTAAAACTCTTCAAACGCGGTCGTCGAGAGAACCATGGCCTGGAAGAACTCAATAACTCCTCCAGTACCTCTTCAACAGATGCCAGCGGAGACATTGATAAGAGTGAGATGGATTTGGAAGTCAAATTTTCACCAGATGAAGAGCCATGTGCTGTCATCCCAACAGAGGCATACACAGCCAAACGCAACACTGGTGTTCGTCTCTACGTTCAACAGGCTTATGCCTATCTTGCTAAAAGGAGGCAATGTGTTCTTCGAAGCAAACGCGGCTGGGTGCTTGAAATCGTTATTCCCGCAGTCACTGTTATAATCATGATGTTAGTTGTGACGACTTATCCCATAAGCTTCTCTCAACCTGTTATGCCTCTCCATCCCTGGTTACTGTCTATCAAGAAGGATGTGCCCCATCTATGGACTTTCTTCTCCAACACCCCTGTTAATAATTCCAAAGCTCTAGATATTTCCTACAAGTATTCTGAACAAATGGCGTCACCTAGGGGCTGGTCTGGCACCCGATGTTTACCTCATTCTCTTTATGAATTTATCCCACAAAAGTACGCCTATTGTAACATCAAAGACTACATAGCTCCTAATCCCCTTCCTGCTTTGAGTCCTAAAGGAATTGAGGAGGTAAGACAGTCAGAGACTCTTAGTTGTTCATGTGAGCACGGGGATTACACCTGTCCATCAAAGGCAATAGTGGACCCACCAAAGCTTCTCCTACCAACTACAGATTATCTGATGAATTTAACACACTACAATGTATCTGAATACCTTCTTCGCTCAAGAGATCAGGCTATTCTTAAACGATACGGTGGTTTAATGTTCATTGAGACGGAAAACGGAAAAGTAGTTGTAGAGGCAAAATCCGTGCTTTCAAATAAAATCCTAATTGAATCCATCTTTGATCAGTACCTCAATAATACCCAGGCTAAAGAAATTGGTTTAGATGTTGCGGACTTCGTGCTGCACGGTCTTCCACCGACCCAATACGCTCGTATATATTATCACAACAAAGGTTGGCCTTCTTCTGTAGCCTATCTCAACATGCTACATAACCTTCAACTGCGAATGCTAATGGCCAATGACAAGGCCGTTCAAGGTAAGGGGCTCTTTTTATATGTCCAGTTATGGAAACTTTAGTTTATATTTAGGGTTTATATTCGTGGCAGCTTTTTGTGGAATTTAAGACTTTTATAAACGGATGCTTCAAACACTTAAATCACATCGCAATTGCCAAGGTATTTAAGGAAGGTTAAGAAAGGATCGGGATTTATTAATCTATTTCAGTTCAGCTATTGTAAAAATGCAGAATTGCACTTTTGAGTATCAACAGGAGTGAATGATCAACATAAAAATTCTCTTAGGGTTAACTTCTGACGATATTTCAGCAATTTTGCAATTTATTAAAATCTAAATTGGGAAATGCTTTTAACGCACTCAATACCATACTGTTAAATCGGCGGGGCATTAAATAACTTTGGAGATTGTGATTAGTCGTAATTTTATTCTTTGTTACCTTTATTTGATCAGAAATGGTAATGTGAACATAATTGTTAAAGTTATGTTCACTGGCAAAAGAAAACGGTTAAATTTGTGTTTTTGCTCCTGAAAATAGAAACTTAAAGCGTCCTGACTATGAAACCTTAACTCGAAGAATTTTTGGATGGAAAGATCGGTAATAGCTTCAGAGTCTACTATGCATAAAAATCTGCTTCATATCAGTTTTCACGAAAGTAAGATCGTATTTAGAGGATCAATCGTATAAATGTAACTATACACGTCTAAAATATAAAGGGATTAATAGGACCTAGATTTGCTCTTAATTTCTTCATTATCAAAAGTACTTTTAATTTATTATGGCATTTATTTAAGGCTTTGTGATGATCTCGATTACTTACATCACTGTGATAATAGGATAGTGCATTTTTTCTCGTAGAATATAATGGACTTCTACGAAATATTTTTCTCATCGCTAACCAATCATATCAGTGCACTTTTCATTCATAGCATGCCAATTTCGATAGTAGCAATTAACCAGTTTCTCTTTATTTCCTGTTATTGATAGATGAGTTACTGACATATGACGCTGCGGCTTAAATGAATAAGAGATTTGTCTTTCAAATTATCCCAAGATGACCCCAAGATCTCATTTTATGCACTCTGCTTAAATTCACGTGTGATTTGGCAAATTTGACAGCTTGTATATATATCCGTGAAAATCGTCATTTAATAATACTCCCAATAGTTAATGAAATTGCTAATTATGTAATTTGATGTATTTGCTTTGTCATACGTCTTTGACCTTTTAATGTTCCCATCAAATTAGACTTTCGAAATAATAATATTTAATGAAGGCGTAGGAAAGTGACGATTTTTTAATGAAAATATGATTTTCTTAGAGCTCCAGTTGTAATTAATGTCCTTATACACGCTTCTTGGCTTGAGATATCTGAAAGCGCCTAGGTAGATTGCCGTTTAGTTAGTAAAGAAGATTCGGCGAAAACTATACTGGGTATTGGATTTCATGAATGAATGTATTTCATTTGCATTTTCATGATGGCGTTTTTAATGAAACAGATCATTTGAAATCGTACGTTTCAAAAATTGCATGGTAGCGCCATTCCCATCTTCTGGGTTATAGAGCTGTCAGTTGGTATACACTAACATTTATAGCTGATATATTTATATTTTCTTTAAAATAAAATTTGGCTTTAGTCAAATACTTTCAGAGCAAGACAATTCCAGTTGAAATGTCTGTGATTAGTAATGTGGAGGAAAGGGATTCATTATTGTGTGACAACGGAAACGACCATTTTCAATGATGGTTGATTTTTTTCCTTGACTAATAGTCCTCTGTTTGACCCAGATTTTAAAATTAGCTGAGAAAAACTATTTTTTTAGGCTGGATATAAAACTTCTTGTAATTTAATTAATAAACTTCAGATTAGACTCTTTGATTATTTACATTCTATTTAGTTTGAGACCTTAGCACTTGATTTCCACTGTCCAGTAGGGGCACTAATAAGTTGGTAGTTTGAAAAGAATCATTTTTACACATGAGGATAAATAGATCAAAAAAAGCAGCGGTAGGTGTACACGTCTATCTAGTTAGGGATTACCATATCGATACATATTCAATGATGTGAATGGGATGATATAATGTGAGCTTCTCAATAAATAGCTCCAGAATACCTTCCTTTTATCCAGGGCAAGCGCTGGACTTAGGAAGATGCTTATAATCTCAAGTTTTTCATGAAATATAACTCTATGTTTTTAGTTATTACTGGATCTAATTAAGCGCAAAGTCGTTGTTATTTAATTCCTTGATGTAACTTGAAATTATTACTTGGCTACTTTAACTATTATCCCATGAAGTTTATTTCATTAACAAAATTTGTCAATATAGTTTATTTTTATAAAATAGAGAAAAAATTACGCTATTAACCACCTTATTTGATCTTTGTTGAATTATTTGTAGCTGATATGCTTTCTCTCAAATTAAGCTAGTTAATGTATGAATAAAGTGGACGTTCTGTGCAGTCTGAAAACAATTTTTTTCAGATAATATTACAGTTTTTCTCAGTTTACTGCAATAAAATAAACCGCAATTCATATTGTTTATGTCCAATGAAACATCTTTGGGAAAAAGGAAGGACTATCTTAGAGAGCCTACAATTACTGTTAGAGCACAGTTTGTGAAGGTTTCATCCTTCGAAGATCCTACGGATTTCATTCCGGATAAAATGGGTGAAAGGGAAAGGGGTTGTGGCTGAATGGTCATATTAAAGACATCAAAGACTACACCCGTCTCATAGGCGGTAAATCGAATAATACATGAGTAAACCATTGAGAAGCTAATATGCAGAAGGTGGATGACTAGAAAAAGCCGGTAACTTATAGTAATAAGGATGGGTCACAGGTATAGTGGAGAGACTCTTAATATGCACTAGACAGAAGGTGAGAAAACTGCTAAGTAGTTATTGTAGAGAGTAGTTGTAGTGTCGTGCTGTAAAATCACTAAAGGATTGAGAGCTTCATGTCCGTTATGATAATGTGATATTAAACAAGGACTTTTTTTTACATATAAATGACTTATCATGGAGAACATCTTAGCGAAGCATTTTGTTTCCTAGTAGGACGTCATAGACAATCACCGAAATTTGTTCACGGCCTTCGCGTTTTTAGTTAACACTCAAAATTGAAAGTGGCCACTTAAACTGTTTTAAGATTTCGTCTTTTTCGGAGATATTTATGTCTAGCTTTTACCTTAGCTAACAAAGAATTGCTACCAAGTTACCTAATAGTTTTAGAGCTTAGACGGTGAGCATAAATAAAAACACAATTCATATTAACTGTTATATGCTGTAATTCTATTCATTATGGTTTCTATTTTTAAAAATTTCTGTCTTGCAATGGAAATTTGCTTTTGATTTTTAAAGGGGCCCAATTTGGATAAAAAGGGTTACATTTATCCAAAAAAGAAATTAAAGTGCAATTTTACATTTTTATACTTGTTTTTATTAATATTTTACAAATTTTATTTATTTGTTAAAATTCTCTAAAATTGCATGCCAAAATTTTGAATTTGCTTGATTGTGTGTTATTGAATTTTGGAGATTTATGGCTATTTGGGCTATAACAGTCCATCATCGGTTCATGCAATAAAATAATAGTCTCAGTCATTCAAAAAATTACCATTGGGGAATTAGATTAGTTTATTGAATTGGTGGTTAACCTTATAATGTTATCGGAGGTCATTTTTGACATAGTTGGCTTAAATGTCATTATTCCATCGGGTTTTTATCATTGAACTAGATAGGGATACAACGGTTAAGAAAGTTTCCAAAAGTTCAAAGATTAATTAAATATAATATCAAATGACTCATTTCAGTGTTTGAAAGTTGTTTGTTAAAATTGAATACCTAAGAAAAAATGGTTTACAGCCATTTTTGTCATAATTTCGCATTTATAGAAAGGACCGTATTTGAGTGATTCCTGAATAATTAAATGATTGAATACATCTCAGGACACTTATTATTATGCTTCGAAGTAAATGTTAGATCGCTGATGTTCGATATGATGATGGAGAGATATTGATAAGATATTAAATAGGAGAAATATCATTTTCACTACAACGTTTCGTGGGAAAGAAATTGAATGCAAAGTCTTGATCAGATTTCGAGATATGACTTGATTTCATTTTCTGAAGGCATTTATGAGTTGAAATGTACTTCTTTTTCATTTCGTTCAACTAAAGCCTAGCTTTGAAGAAGTCCGGGTGAAAATTGCACAGGATGATGATTTTAAGGGCAAAAGTTGGCATTTGTATTTTCTTAGTCCTACGTTTTGCAAACCAGTTTAAAATATACTCGCTGGTTGAAAATCGCGTTCTCTCGGGGTTGACAAAAGCTGAAAACTCTTAGGGCTACAATGTCGTTTGCCGGTATAAAATGAAGTTTGCTGTTGATGTATTTTCCTATCTTTACTGTTCTTATCTCTAAGCTAAGAAGTTTTAAAATTAGCCTTATTTTTCAAGTATGCGATATGTAATGGTGAAATTTAAAAATCTTTTAAATTTTTCATTTTCCTCGTTATACATACTTTCTAAAAACATTTGAATAGTATATTTTCAAAAGTGTCATTTGTTCAAGTCTTTGCGGTGATCTCGATTACTTACATCACTGTGATAATAGGATAGTGCATTTTTTCTCGTAGAATATAATGGACTTCTACGAAATATTTTTCTCATCGCTAACCAATCATATCAGTGCACTTTTCATTCATAGCATGCCAATTTCGATAGTAGCAATTAACCAGTTTCTCTTTATTTCCTGCTATTGATAGATGAGTTACTGACATGACGCTGCGGCCTAAATGAATAAGAGATTTGTCTCCCAAAGTAATCTGTCAGGACAATTTGACAAATTCAATCGGTATAAGCCATTTATTTGGTCTTGTTTCATGGAAAAGTTTTAGACCTCAGCTGATATCGGTGTCATCCAATCTTCTTTTCACACGTTTAAGTGCAAAGAATATGAAACATTCTATCAAACAATTGCATCATTGGATGACCTACATTCAAAATAGAAAATTTCTCACATTAGAGGTAAATTGATTGACTGGTTGGTAAAATAAGTTTCTAAAGTAAGATCTAGTTAAAAATATTTATTTTCTTGAGCCTAATTTTTCAAAATAAAGCTTAAGTCCATTGAAGAACATAGAAAGCGTCCTTAAGTATCCCTGTTTGAGAATTTTATATTCGACTAACTGTCTATTGTATTAAATAATGTGTTTGATCCTAACTTCTGACTTTACACACAAGCCATCGTAATTTGAATTGTTCGAAATTCTTTATTTGTCGTTTATTTGTCAATATCTATTTACAAATTGGCTCGAACGGGGAAAACTGTTACATTGGACGTCTATAACACTGCCTCAGCAAAGCAACTGATGCTTTTTTGAATAGCGAAATTCTATTTTCAACTACATTCGATCTATGTTTCCACCGTAGGACCTTGAGCTAACCAGAGTTGGATTGGTTAAGCAAATTCATTGACGAACCATATTAATCTACTAATATTCAAAAGGGTTATTAAAATTTAAATTTACTAGCGTAAGGGCGATAACTTCATTGGAATTAAGAAAAATAATATATTATAAAGATTGATTTAATAGTAGCTTCATTAATGAAAATCGCTTAATTTTACTATAGGTCAATTTTATACAAAAATGGAATCTTAAGATGAATACAAATAAGAAGGGCTTCATACTTCAATTTGTAGTCATAAATTTCCATGACATCGACCCAAGTATGATCATATATAATGATCCATCTACATTCGAATAACGGTTACTTTTTAGCTTTAGATTTATAGTATGTCTTGGAACATTCTTGAACAAGCAAACTTCTTGAGATTTTTATAAGGAGTTACTTTTCTAACTCCCTATATATCCTTTTGAAATTCCTCAAGATATGTAAACTTGTATTGAATGTACTATTTAAAACATTAAAGAAATTTATTGCAAGTGAAACAGTTTCCCTTGCACTAATAGGACTTTTCTTCAGTAAATATTTTACTTCTATCTTATTTTCCTACGTCATCGTTACATAAGTGGTCGGAGTTTCCCGCCGTTAGCACACTAAGTAGTGATACTTTCCTTTTCAAAGTGAAAAAGTATTTCTTATGAAATTTTTACATAACTTTAAATTTAAATTCTATGAATATTTTTACTTAAAAGAAAACAAAGCTTTTTCAGATTATTATTTAAGTAATAATTCGAGATAACAGGGGACTACGTATTGTGATGTCCATGTCATTAAATTAGTCAAAAAGGCACTTCAGGCGTTGTCCTTACCTCATTTAAAGTAAACATCATTCGCCTGTTTGCATTAAATCTATGGTTTTTTTCAAATCTTACGCAGGTTTAAACGATACGTGATCAAATGAGCCACTGGGCTAATTTTGAATTGCTAAAATAGCAATTTTAAAGGTAAAAATTTAATTGATCTTCGTGAAATTGTCTAATCTTTTTATCAATTAAAATAATTCATTGTTTTAATAGCTAAACTGATTGATATAATAGTAAGTGCATACTTCCATTGTAATACTGTTAGATGCTCACTGTGGTGGTATTACGGCTACAGTTGCTCAAACTCACTGGGTCCGCAACTCAAAAGAAAATGCATTTATTTAAATAGATTTTAATACGTGTGAATTGATTGGTTATCTGATTACCCATTAATTATAGTATTGGCTAGAATGTGTACCACCAGTGCATTCTGACTCGTATGATTTCTCTATTTATGTTTTTCGCCCATACTAACTAATACCTTTGCACAACTATCAATTGCACACTTTATCGTACCTCATTTCGCAGGTGCATCACAATCTGGATTACTCCAGCTCAGTACTGATTCTCCTCCCTTCCCAAATCCTCTCTCCTTTCTTTTTTATTACCAATTGTCCCATGCTCATTTATCCAACCTAAATCCCCGTCTTCTCACTCCTTAAAGGCTATTGTTTCCTGTTATCCTTAAGAAAATCATTAATTTTAAGAGGAGATATCTAGCCTACTTTGGCCAAGCTACTTTACATGTAGTTATGACGCCCGCTAACTCTGTTCTAGTACCATGAAAATATTCGATTTGGCTTTCTAATACCAGTGCGAACTATATCGTCAATATTTATGAAATTTAATTTGGAATAAAGTGGCATGATTAATATTAACTTTCGGTTTAAAATTTTAATTATAGGCAGTGTCATCTAATTTTGAACATTTCTCTGGCCTATAAGGAATTTTTAAAAAAAAATATATATATATATATAGGCAGTCAAATCTCAGCCTTGCTTCAAACTGCGAAATGAAAATGTGGTATTTGAAGCTTTTAGAACGGTTGGGCTGCGGAAGGATACTTAGAACTTATCATATTCACACTTAACTTACGATTGACACAATAATAAAAATAAAGTTGACATGAATAATAAAATTTGTTAAATTTTCATTTTTTAAAATAACTCTTATTATTATTATTATATATTAAATCATATAAACCGCACTAATCATAGAAACTTAAATTTTATCCCGGAAAAGCAACTGAAATCGAATAACAGCAAAGTTTGTTAATTTTTCAATACTTATTGATTAATTATAGTAATCGGTCTTATACTACAATAATTTTTTCCCCAAAAGCCGAGAATGCAAAATGATCTTACGTGACCTAATAATGTCATTGCTCAACAGAGTTCACTCAAGGTGAGCTCTAACAGCAAAAGTATGAAATAACTCTTTAAAAGAATAAAAAGCACTGTTAGATAAATTAATTAAATGAACACCTCCTTTCATTTTCAGATTCAGATAATCACGGCATAGCCATTGCAAATTTCCCAATGCCGTCAGAATCCAATGGACCTGGTCGTGGCTTTCTCACCTCGCTAATTCTCGAATTGGTCAAAGCTGTAGGAGTCGTCTTCGCTTTATCCTTCACTTCATCCTCCTTCTCTACTTTCATCATTCGAGAACGTCAATGCGGTTCTCTGGCAATGCAACTTCTAGCCGGACAGAAAAGAGTGGTCTATTGGGCTATGTCCTACATATGGGATTGTACCTCCCTCCTCATCCCCATTTTTATAATTATTATTGTCTTTCTCATCTTTAACGAAACTGCTTATATCGGCAAGGAGCATATTGGCGGATTCATTGTTTTAATGCTCGCGTATAGTCTTGTTATCACGCTTCTGATGTACTGTCTTACATTCGCATTCAATGTTCCTTCCGTTGCATTCGTCTCTCTACTCGCTATCAATATTCTCGTCGCCCTCATAACTGCTATTATCGTGCATATGCTTGAATTGATCTCCTTCAGTAATCCTAGTGTTAAGACGGCAGTGGATGTGTTAGAAAAGCTCTTCCTCATCTTTCCACAATTCGCATTCGCCCGCGGGTTCTATGTCCTGGCTAGAGAACATATCATAAAACAAAACGGATTGGAGCAATTTCTGGAAAACATTAACGTCTGGGACTGGAATGGACTGACAGATAAGGTTGTTGCTATGCTGATTGAAACGGTCGTCTTTGGTGGAATTGTTCTTTTGATCTCCTACACAAGTGAGGCCGTGATCTGTGATAAGTGCTTGAAGAAAAAATGGAAGAGAATGGAGGTGAAAATGAAAACAAAAGCCAGTGAAGATCAACGTGAAGACATCGGTGAAGATGTCATGGAGGAGGTCGAAAGGGTAGAAAATGTAAGTCTTCAGATTACGTATATAAGTAGTATCCAATATGAGTGGTGATCATCGATTTATCATTAGTGAATTTGAACTAACCCAATTTTGACACCAATTCGCATAGCAACCTGATCCAAAGATTAGAGAGTATATGGTACATAGGTCATGTTTAAATACAGTCATCTTATTTTTTGTTTAAAATTCCACATCTTGTATCACCTAATTTACAGCATATTTTTAATTAAAATTTTTTAAATTGAACTTGTTAATTGAAATTTACTTAAATAATGAAATGGATTTATTTTAAAAAGATGAAATCGCTGTCTTAAAGTTTTGAAATGTGAAGTGATTTTCTGAAAAATTCGGATTAGAAATAAGGAAACAAATAATTTTATTTTGATTGTTAAAAAGTTTTTTTTCTAGCTCAATGTATGTCATTCTTTAATGTACAAATAAATCACATATAAGAGTTCGGCAATACAACTTTTTGAAATTGCGTTTTTCTCTCCTCAGATTCGGCCTTTACCTGCTTTCTTTTCACAACTTATTAAAAAATCCTCATTGATACATATATTGCTCTTCAAATTAGTCTTCTTAGCACATCTGAGATTTCTATCTGTACGTCGTATGAATAAACGTTACAATTTGGGACTGATAAGCGTTAGAATTCTGCTTCCCAAAAGCTGATTTGAGGATATAGATATGAGGCCTTAAGTTTTAAATGAAAAAAAAACTAAGGAGATTTAATTTATATCTTTTACTAATAATGCCTCAAAACTGTGCCCTAATATCACAGTTAAAATTTAATTCGCTCATGTTGAGGAAGAGTTGAGATTGCGTGAACCTCTTATAAAAAATATTGTAAGTCTTTATGTTCTTGTCTCGAAGGTAAAAAATTTTCTCTTAGGTAAAACGATTCCGGCTTCATTTCAACTAGTGTCCTAGTTGTGGCTATTGGGGTCATACCCTGTCCTCACCCCGGTTTGAACGTCTTAATCCAGGACATAGTATCCTTATTTTGTTTCAAATTACGAATTTCACCTTCGGAGCTCTAATTAAATAAAACAGACATATTCTTTGTCCACCAAACCTAATTAGATTTCTATTGGTTATTACTAGAAATAGGACTGAAATAGTAAACAAACTAAAAATAATGTTTTTATGCAACTTGATTTGGCAAAGGGAGAACACATCAAACATTCAGTTTGACTAAGTGACGCTAAGATGAACATAACTCGGTTAACTTAATTGGTTGGTTTTAAAAGCAACTTGAAATACTGCATCCATAGCTGCGCATTTCACGAAGGTTGCTATTTTTTCAAAATTTGAGCATTAAAGCGGTCGACTTTTTGAGATTCAATATTAATTTGTACTTACTAAATTGATAACTCGATTGAAGTGCATTTTGCCCTTATTATCATCACAAAATATGGGGCCTAGTAATGTAAATTTATAATCTCATAAGTTTCTAATTCATTTTCCAACAAACAATTGTTAAAAATTTCAAATTATTAAAGTAAAAATAGATTCTAGTCCTTAATGAGTTAATTTGATTTTCGCATAAATATTTTAAGTCATTCAAACAATTGGATTGCGCTGGCGCTAACACATTTAATCGAAAATCTATTAAGATTATTAAAGATTAAAAGAGCGTTTCTACGACGTTTTTTTTCGAGTTGCAGATGGGGAATGATTAACAATTACCTTTTAATTCTCTCTATTTAATATAACTAGCACGGTGAATCACTTACTACAGTAAATATTATATTCTGGAATAAATTAAACAGTATTCAAATGGAAAGGAATTTAAAATAACCGAACTGGAATTTTGGTTTGCTCTGATTGAAATGACCCCTATCACTGGCTAATAATAATTTCCGCTTATGGATCAAAGGAAAGTTATAAGTGAATATTTATAATCTAATATAGGGTTTGTAGGAGAGACTGGTGGTAGTTGATTTAACTACTTTATTCAGATAGAAACCACAACTGAGACACAATGAAAACGTTGATAGAAATAGACCTTTACTTGAGCAAACAAAACGGCAATGTAAAACTTGGGGATATTAAAATGATACTCAAAGTTAGTACAAAGTAGTTCATTATTAACGAGTCGATTAGTAAGAGATTACACTTGTCGTGTTCGCAGGGACAAGTCGATTATCAATATTTTGCATTCACAAGTGATTAATTCATTCAAGTGCAATCATTAGAAATTGGGACTTTTGAATGGTTGAAACGTGGATTAAAATGAAGTGGGAAGGGGGGAGGGGGGGGGGATGCGAAGGGGACATAATAAATTAGACCAGTTTTCAGGTCACTAATCATTCGAAGAATTATTGTTCGTCTATCTGCATGTATTCTTATGTTCATTCTAAACGTTTTAGCATCGCTTTTTGTTTATTCTTGACTTGCACTTCTCTGGCATTAGGTACAAAATCGTCAATAATTATAAGTTTGTGGTCAGCTGTTTTGACCCCACTTAACTCAAAACTGGACATAAGGATTTTACTTGATTCATTATCGATAAATGATGCATTAACTTACCTTAACTGAATCGACTATTTAACAGTCCTTACGAAATAACCATACGTCAATTTCAATGTGAAATTGTTAATAATAACAAAAAGTCTTCTGAAAATGACCAAATTTAAATTATTGTGTAGTCACGCCACTCTCATCTTATGAGTTTTGCGTTTATTAGCCGTTAAAGTCTGATATTTGAGGTTCCTACAAATCAATTTAACTCAGCCCAACTCAAGTTTGCCATCATAAAAAATATAACTGTCATAATTCTGTTATGCGTCCGTGTTAAATTAGTTCTTGTTATTTATCGGTTTCCTTAACACTATGTCGTTTTGTATGTGAAATTACCTTGGTAATATCAAGTATTTGTTAACTAAATCTTCTAAAGCAAAATATCAGAATGAAAAGATGAAAGGTAGTTAAATTTCCAAAATCACATGATATTTTGATGACTGTAGACCACATAAACAGGGTGAAAAGCAATCTTAGAAGAATCAGATGATCGGTGTATCACCTAAGTTATCTCTCAGAAGATGTCATACTTTTAAGTAAAAAAAAATTTAAGAAAGGTCTAAATTTTGAAAATTTTTAACAAATTTATTTGAATATGTTTCAACTATTTCATTATTAATTGTCCAACTCCGAGAAATTGCACATAATCCAATAAATAGGGTAGTGCCCTGAATATCGAGTAGAATTCGGAGATAACATTGCAGAGCTCACTCAAGTTGAAATTTACTTTTTGTTCCGAACGTTTCTATATCGGGTCTTTGAGTGAATATTGCGGAGACAGGACTAGTTTATTCACTGAATTACTTGTTTAGATATAATGGTCGCCTTTAGTGTTTATTCAAATTATTTGCTAAATAGTTGGCGTAAAATTAAAATTTACTTTTTCAAATCAAGTGATTTTATCTATCCCCTCGTAAATTTATGTCTGTCTGCAAAATAAACATCATATAGCTATTTCTCTATTGAAAAATCAGTCATATACGTGTTTTAAGACACATAGGATCTAGTTTACATTCACAAACCACCTCTGGGAGCCAACCTTTTATAAACAGTGTTGTTTTTATCCTTTTTTATAGGACCCATTGAACGAGATGCATGATGTGGTTCGAGTTATCAACTTGGTAAAATACTATCCTAAGAAGAAAAAACCTGCCGTTGACAACTTAACTTTTGGTGTTCGTTTAGGAGAGTGCTTCGGTTTACTGGGTGTTAACGGTGCCGGTAAAACGACCACTTTCAACATGCTCACCACAGCTATTCATCCAACCAGCGGATCAATTCAAATCGCCGATTGCGATATCACTGAGAATTCTGGACTATCCTCGCATAATCTAATCGGCTACTGCCCCCAGTTTGACGCTCTTCTGCCACAGCTGACTGGTTATGAAACTCTCCAACTCTTTGCTCGTATCCATGGCTACCCGGAAAAGGTCATACCTAGCCTCGCCAATTACCTTATCGATAGACTTTCCCTTCGACCTCATGCTCATAAACCTGTTTTGACTTACTCCGGTGGAAATCTTCGAAAAATTTCGACTGCTGTAGCTACTATTGGACGGCCTCAGGTCCTTCTTCTTGATGAGCCTACTTCTGGAATGGATCCAGGTGCTAAAAGATGTCTTTGGGAGGTTATTAAGGCTTTGCAGCGCGATGGATGTTCTGTAGTTCTAACCACTCACAGTATGGAGGAGTGCGAAGTCTTGTGTAACCGTCTAGCCATTATGATGAATGGACAATTCCAGTGTTTCGGCACCGTACCTCATCTGAAACAGCGTTTCGGCGAAGGCTACATAATCGATGTGGATCTCTGTCACGAAAAGTTGAATCCCTTAGACCTATTCCCTAAAACTTCCCAGTACAGCGTTCTAGATATTGTTGGGAAGAAATGTAGCCTCGAGGCCAGAGGTGAAGTAAGTCTGTCGTCAATTTTCAAGCAACTCCTGGTTCTGCAGTCTACTGGAAAGATAACCACTTTTGGTGTTCGTCAAATATCTCTGGACACAGTGTTCGTCAACTTCGTCAGAAACTATGAAAAAGAGAATGGTGAGGATGACGATAATGAGGTTTTAGAGGAAAATGAGGCCTCTTCAGGAGACTGGGAACATGCTGTTGAATTTTGAACAAATGAAAAAATAATTCCGAACACATTATTCCACAAAAGTCTTTCATAATATTTTCCCAATTGTATTACTGATACTGAGCTCTTACTTGGGTTATTATTATTATTATTTTTGGTTTTTTCTCCCTCTTTATCTTCTTATTCTCCTTTTTTATATGTATAAGACGAAAAGTTTGTTCGTATTTTTAAATTAAATTAAATATTATTTGTTTTTACCTGTATCAAATATTTTCTGATCTTAATTAAATAATTTCAAGGATGAAAGGGGAGATTATGGAAGAAGACAGTAGACTTTATAGATATCTTATTAAATTATGTAATTATACACCCTTATCATAGAATTATAAATGTGACTTGAAAGTTAGAAATCGAAAGTGACCAACAACTAAATGAACTAGTCTCATTCAGCTTTTTGATATTTGATTTCAGTTTTTGTTGATATTTAATCCCCAATAAATTACCATTATAATTAGTAAAACAATAGATTTAACAATATCTATTCATAAGAAGTCTTCTAACTATGTTCAATAGCGATTTTATTCAATAATAGGGGAAGGAAGGAGTTCGAATAAAAGAAGAGAATATACTTTGGGACATCAAAAGTATCTTCGTTTGAAATTTGGATTCATTAACTCAGTGGATGTAGTCCACTGCTTCATGCCCTAATGTTTCAATGTTTACACTTCTGGGTGAGCTCTGTGTATATTCAAATGCGCAAATTTCAGAGCCTATTGGCCAAATGGGTACTTGGTCTAGTTACTATTAGTGATTCGGGTTAACAAGTCATCGATGACCTCTTTAAACTGGAAATACCTTCTCGCTCTCTACTGTATTTTTATTATTGACTGACTTCGATCAAGTTCGGGCATTTACTAAAATTTTATTGTAAGTAAAACGCAGATCCATTCATTATTAAACCAACTGGCATATTTAACCACTCTCTCGTCTCCGATTTTTGAATAAATTGGAGGTGTCGATTCAGCGAATCTGAAGATTTTGATTTGGCCATTTAATCTTATGCTTTGGGCATGCGCACTTTAATCACCTGATAAAAAGACAACAAAGCTCAAAGTTGCAGAGTTTATGCTATGCTTCGAGATGGGCAATTCTTATTGATAATCTCTAAATATGCTGGCGCACGATGCTCCTAAAACTTTACTCTTAACGAAACAAAATCGCAATCGTTTCGGCCGTATTTTGACCTTCAATATCAATATTATGAAGATGACTTATAGTCATATATTTATATCTTCTGTTGAAATAGTAGTGTTTTGAAACAACCGAAATCTGTTTTTATCGTTGAATCTGAGCCGAGTGTTATCTACCAATATTTAGTTTCTACCCAGATTATAGGGAAAGAAAGTAGATTAGTAAACAATGCACAATCGAGTATTTCTATAAGAAAGAGCACAAACACTCTGAAGTAGTTACGCCGTTGTCAGTTAATCACTGACTATTGCGTTCGTTCTACTAAGTGCAAATCTACTTGTCGTTTTCATTAATAATTGTTTTTGGCGGGCAAGTACGTGTGCAGTAGTTGCACTGCCTTCACATAAAGGAAAATAATAAATTATAATGACAGATTTCATTGACAAAAAAGATGCAAACTAATTCAGTTCATTTGAGCACATAAGGAAGGAAATTCGGTTTGGCCGATTGGTTAATATAAAGGAAGAATTATGAGTCTGTCTTCATTTTCGAAAAAGTAAAACAAAAATTAAAAATCACATGTAAGAGTATTTTTCTCATCCTTAATATGAACAAAGAAAGTTAACTGTGGACAAGCAAAGAGATAAGGTGGCGATATAAATAAGTAATGCCTTCTTGTTTAAGTAAAACGGACGAATTTTTGCATTTGCTTTGCTTAGTGCTCTATTCCACCTCCAAAATACGGAGTTCGGCGATAAAATTTTGACGCAGTAGACGATATTTGCCAGCACTTTTTACTAAGGAGTACCAATTATGGGTAGCGACGCTTGTATAACATTGTAGGAGTTTAAGGGACATTACAATGAGTCATTTGAAGTAATATCTAATACTGGGATTGACTGACACTGAGACATTGATTGACAAGATGGGACTTCCTAGAAGTAATTTAAATGGGAGTGTGTCGGTAGATGGAAAAATATAAATATAAGTGGATAACTGTTTGAAATGGTGCTTCTGACAGGGTAGATATACTTTTATTACCTTACCTTTATTACCTTTACTGAGTACTGAGGCGTGGCAGTAAGTTGAGTGCGTTAGAGGGAAATCACATGTGGGTGCTTGTTCATGCTGCTTTTCAAGGTCGTTAATATATTTAGCGGGAATCGAAGGAAATGTACCCCTACATGAGGGAATATCAAGAATCGTCTCAAAGGTATGATAGACATCATATGTTGGCCGTGTCGCATTCTGACCCAACTGTTCTTACCTGAGATTTCTCCATTATCATTTTCCCCTGCTGGTTCCCCATGTTCATACTAATAGCAGTGCGTGTATTTGGTTACCTCAATAAATTGGAATTCATATCTTATCTCCCTGCATATTTTCCGTTTTATATGAATTAATTTCATAATTAAGGCTTAATTCACTACTGAACAGACGTCATCTTCACTTAATCTCTGCTCGCAACTAGTTCTAGATCTAAAAATGCGTCTAGGGGACATGATAGGCAGTATTCCAATGGATGTGACAGTTGGGATGAGAATGCGTCAAGTTAGGTAAGGATGTCTTGCATCTACGTGGACAGACTTTGTATAGTATTGTAAGTCATACAGTTCTATGTGTTTTAGTAGAGTTTGTGATGGCCGCGATGCATCACTCACCATACTTGCTGTGATCTCTCGATTCGATATGAACTTCGCATCCTATCCTTATTTAGGACACAGTGTGTCTTCAAAAAACTCCTTTTAGTTTATTTGTCTGCAAAAAAACCATATTAAACAGGGCCCAAACACATAGTCTTTTTGTAAATTTATTGAAAAGACGTATTCAGTAGCTCTCCTTACTTTGGATATGATGAAGCTGGTAATTTAGCGGCATGGGGTGGTTGGTTTTTCAACCATTTCCGGCTTAATGGCTAATAGTTTAATAATGGGGGGATCTGAGAAGCTCAGAAATTTTTAGCTAGACAGGGACAGCTGAAATAGGAACAGACACACTGTGGAGTAGGGAACCGCTATGGGTATATAATTGAAGAACTAATCATCTAAAATTTTTCAACATTCATCCTTTGCAGAGGATCAGAATTCTAGAGCCTCAGCGACTGGAAAATCGCCACCTCATAAGTTAATTTCTTTTAATTAATATATTTCGTTGCACCTCAAATATACATCAATGCACATTGAGTCCTTATTCGATAAAATCAAAGTTGTGTTATTGTTTCACTGTTATCGATAGTAAGTAATGAAATACTCTGAGTAATAGACCAAATTCGCATGTTGAATTAAATTCGCATTGAATTGAATTAAGAAATATTCTAAAACCTCAGCTCACCCGCTTACATACTCAAATTGAATAGTAGCAGCTGTTAACAACGAACACATAAATTCAAGCAAGTTACAATTTTTGTTTATGAGCGTTTGTTTGAATTTTTTAGTGAAACAAATTCAGGTGATTTACGACGAATATATTTTGGTTATAAATTACAAACTTCGACAGGATAGAAATATAATGGAAATGATTTGAAAAACGCAGATATGAGATAAATGAAAGATTATTTTTTAAAATATGGTCCTTCTATACTGTATCAATGCTTGAAGGACTAGTTTCTGCTGCTCTGATCTATCTGCCTCATAAATATTACTGAGCTATAACCGATTCAGATTCGTAGGGAGATATGAGAGAAGTTCAGTACCTTCAAAGCACTTTATTAACTAAACAAAGACTTATGTAGAAATATAATTTATCTTCATATTGTTGATGTTGGTGATCAAAGCACTGCCAGATTGATAACAGTTTTTGTTTCGAATAACTATTAACATCTCAGGAAAAGCGGCGCCGCAGACGAACAAGAATGATGGACTACTTTAAGATAAACAGTGCAGAGTTGACCGTCGTTTTGTTGAATTCCTACATGATTATCTTAGCGGGGCATTTGTATCAGCCAGGTCAAAAGTTTTTGTTTCATTATTCAGTAACTGAAATTGTCAATCGCTCTGATTAGAACAGGTCAACAAAGAGGTGTGTGTGAGGCTACAGAATGTTATTTCTCTGATCTAGATAACATCTTGAACGTTCTTTTTTCAACGGATTTTGACGCCATACTCATATATTTAAATTGAAGTTAAGTAGAGATTGTCAGCCAAAAATTCAGACATGTTTATTATTAACTAATGATTAATGTAAGCGTCGTTAATTAATTAATTCATCATCATCGAGTAATGGCATACTGTGCTCTCAGTTTATACCTAATTGAAGTGTTTGATCCTTTATTCCTACCCCAGAGTGTATATTACACCATTATTAGGACGGATACCCTGTGACAGCTGGTATTTCATATTTCTCTGAATGAATATAAAGCAAAATGAATGGACGTCTTCTTGGGTAAATCATTTTCTGTTTAAATCGGGTTGTCTCCTCTTTTGGATTCTCTCATTAGAAACATACTTGCATATTTTTGAAGTAAACTTATGTTAGAGTGTGGTTTACCCTGATACACACTTTCTGCATTAGTAAATGCGAAGCCATCTTTCACTTTTGCAAACACCCTTAAATCTTTCTTATTAATTCACAACGTATATTTACTTTTGAACTCCAATTAGAAAAGTCAAATAAATGCAATTTTGCCCCTCTTTGTCCCTAGTATCTTCCGGTTATATGAGAAGTTCTGTTTCTATCGGAGACTAGTTTTAAGACGAAAAATAATGATAATAATTAATAATATATAACAATTAATTTCAATTTAATTACAAAAAGGTCTCTAAATTTATTTTATTGTATGCGGAATGGAAAGGCTGCGTCGATCATCTTAATACTTCATCCATTTTAGTTATAATTATCGGAGCATTTCGAAAAAATAATAAATTTATTAATTGAATATAAAAACGTTAAAAATGACTGCAATACCTCGTTGACTAACTTTCTTTTCTTCCTAAGATTTTGCTTAATGCTTTTACCCATTTTATGACTTCATTGACAGCTTGACTGTATCAAATCGATCAATATTCTTTGTCCTTATACAAAAAATATATCAAAGAGGAAACGGTTGTATAGTTACTCCTTATCGAGTGAATTTTGGTGGATGGAAAGAGAAGTGCAGCTCATTAGTTCTGTTTTATTTGTAGTTACCATTCTCATAGATGCAAATAAATTGAGGTGGCATGAAAAACATTTGAATCAATTCAAACGGTCAACAAGCTCTGAATATCGTGGACACCAGTCCACCAGTGGATCTGGAAGGAGAATGGTGAAGAATAAACATTAAGATATAGCAAACTTCTGCCTCTAAACACGATATGCTGGTTTTTAGGAGTCTTATTAATCGAACTGCCATCCTTAGGCCTAAGTTTGTATATTTATTATCCTATATGTACATATAGGAAATTCTATGAAGAAATTTCCTGGTTTAGGATTCTTTTAAAGTAGCTCTATTTTTGGCTTAACTTATGCTAAATTAATAAGATTTTACGATATACTTTTCTCCATAATTTTCAGCGTTAATTTTCTCTTCGTACCATTAATCTGATAATGATGTCAAATAAATTTTAACCAAGCCTATCTCATAAGCACTCACCACGAGCTAAAAGGCACCAACATGGGACCCTCCAAATGAGAGACTTGAATTCCGCCACCGCCTTTATTAATCAGAATTAATCCATGCAGTCGATCATTTCGATCCCTACGTATAGAAAGTCAATAGAATCTGGGATCTGACGTTGCAGAAGAGCACTTTAATTGCTGCACCACTGGCCCGGATACGACAATTTCAACGATAATTTGATTATCATCCTTGGCAATTTCATCAAATATGACCGCGTATTTTCATCCTCATTATAATTCACGAAATGAAAGTAAAGTGCCTTAAAATTTTTAGTCACGCAGAAGCATTCAAACGCTTGGAACAAAAAACAGACCAAAAACTGGTGAAGGAAAGAAGTTAATTGGAAAAAGAGAGAAATTCAGGACATCAAGTCTTAATTCTTTTGATCATGCTTATCAGGGATTGTTCAAGGCACAATTTCAAATAATTCAAAGGTTAGATTTCAGGGTTTAACTTCTTTATATTCTAAGCATTATTAATACTCTTCTTTCCTCAGCAGCGGTCATTTATTATAGCAAAGATGTTTTAACACATTAAGAGTAGTTACATTGATCTAAAACCCCTTTTGAAGATAAGGCAAATTGGAATCTCAGCAGTGTTAAAGCAGGTCTTTTGTTAACAAAAGGAAATCTTTTATCTTTTCTTTATCTTTATTCTTCGCATTCATTGCAACGAAGTTTATGATTAGTAAAAAGTTATTCTACAATTTTCGACTCGTATGTACTATCATGCGTTAACCTTCGAAATCATCTGTAACTATTTGTAACGGAATTCTTATTGACAGGGGAAGTGAGAGATTACTTTTGTAATTCGTGCGAAATATAATTTATTATTTGTTTTGAACAGGTTACTTATTTTAAGAGCAAACGTTTCATTACAATTTACACTAAATTTATAGCTTTTAAATTCCCAAAAATATGCAGACATCTTTAATTCACCCTTCAGTATGAATATAAATTCTCGGCTGCTATAGGTTTTATAAAGGACTAGGAGATTGAAACATCGCATATAAGGAAGTGATCTTTTATGTTGATATCAAATTTTAAAAAAGCACCAATATATTTTCCTTGGATCGAGTAGAGAAGAAGTAAATATCCTGAATCCCATGGACCAAATCATTCAACACTTTCCTCAAACTATTTCCTCTCTCCTGCAGCCATGCTTCCGCTTGTCCGAATAGTATAATGTGTACTAATTTTATTTATAATTAGATATATATATTGGTCTCCACGAGCAAAGATATGGAGAGTGTGCATTTTTACGATTCTGCTTTTACGCACCAGTTCAGAATATTTTGAGAGCAGAAGAAAGCACACAAATGGAAAAGATCAAACATAAATGTTCGTTACATTTGCCCAACAGTTATCTCTTCAGAACCACATGAAATGGAATGATTCACGATTAGAGATTGCTCATTTTCAACGTTGCGTTATTTGGACGCATTGAAATATACGTATTATTGATAACAGACAATAAAAAGGTGCATAAAAATGCAAAATTTTCAATGGGTGAGGCTTCAGAATGCCTCTGTCTGCCATAAAAATATTTTTTAAAAATTTTCTTTTATACCGCTTTAAAATTATTAATTAAACTGTATTTTGCCATTTTTATTTGAAAATACATGATCTTTCACAAGGGTAATTCATTTAAATTGTGCGATTAATGAGTCGTTATATTTTTAAAACTAGAGGAAATATAAACATTCTTCTGAATTACTAAATCCAATTTCAAAATGTAATGCATATTTTTCAGTCCCACTATTTTAAAAGGAATTATCTTTGAGTGTACTTAGCAAGCCAGTTCTTTGTGCCGATCTGAGCATGGGTTTCCGAAACAACTGACTTCATAGTCTGTTGATAATCCAGAATATTTTCTAGCACTTAAACATCTGAATGCTCTAATAGGGAGTTACTTTTCCATCAGTCAGTATTTTCACAATTTTGGAGTACAGTAAAGACATCTAATGAGGTAGACATTTACAATTGTATATGTAATGACTTATTTAACTTTGGAGCAAAAGAAATGAACTAAATCTTAATTGTAATAATATTTAAATATGAAACTTTAATAAAAGTTAGCATCTCAGATGAAATTTTAGAAGACTTATTCATGTCTGCTGAATCAAATGCCAAGACCTAATTTATGATATTTGAAATTTCTTCGATTCGCCAAATCCAGCTAGCTAGATCATGACTATACTTAACAAATTCCAACAGGATTATTCTCTCTTGATTATACTTAATGTATTTGGCCAAAAGCCAAACTCAAGTATTTAAAGGAACGCATTGCCACTGATAGAATTCCGTCCTCCGTTGCCAAGATACCACGCATAAACACTACAAAAATGTCTCTTCAAATATTGTTTTTGTGAAACAATTCCCGATTGTATCGACCGCCTCATTCAGCAGAGATAAACCAAATTTGCTTCATTTTTATTTTGAAATGAAAAAATCATAAAAATGTTCAAAAAACGTTTTAACAGTAGAATCTCCCTTTTTTTACGATGAAATGCTACGTTTTATAAAATCATTTGATTTTTAATTCTACTGGTACATAATTTATGCCTTGATGTTTTGATGCAATCACTTTCGAGCAATCATCACAAAGTAAGAATTGAAAGAGTGAAGAAGTATCTCTTTGTCGAGAATTACATTTCTGATTTTTCATCTAGAAATGAATTAGAAGAACACAATTACGCCAATTTCTACCGAGGTTTTCCACTGTCTATCAAACGTCCACCGCTCTGAAAAAACTCCTAATCGTATCTAATAAGTAATTTGATTTTTTTATATTTTCAGTAATTTTAAAGAATAAAATATTTCTCAAAATGAGCTTGCAAGAAATATGACAATTTTGGTTGACTTTGACATGATAAATATACCACCAAAAAATTAATGTAATTTTCATTTAGTATTATCTACACTTCATGATTTGGTGGATCTTTGAAAAAATGTAGTTTGCATGTCAGATGCCACGAGACTGATTTAGATTACTAAAAGTAAGTTTGTCTGATATCCTTTAGTAACGTATCTAATCTCCATTTGGAGAATTCCACTTTGTGAAGCATTATAGGATGTTTACCAGAATTAGTTTTTTTCAATTGAGGAAGTTTGTAAATAGATCTCAGTGAACTGACAGTAAACAAAGAATTTTAGTCAAGTTGATGGTTTGTGGGTCAGTGATCACTTGTTAAAGTAATAATGGTTTGGCCAATGAGTTTTGTAATTAGATTAGGTCCAGGAAGCTGTAAGACCAGCCGAGCTTTGATAGGAGGGTGATGCAAGAAAAGGCTTTCGTTAATTAAAATAAGTAGAATTACAGGGTGGGTGGTTATCAAGATCAGAGTTCGGTTAAGCGTTTGGATTAGGGATGCAATGAAGGACGGGGATGCACACGCAAACGATTTAGAACGCTAGAGGCCGAGTAAGACGGGAGCATGTGACACTACACCGACTCCCCGTATTCTAGTTTGTTCTAGGCGTTCAGGCTTTTCTGCTTTTCTTAGCAGGTTGGCATCCCACTGGTTGGTCCTTCCTCAGTCGCCGTCATTGGTTCTCTGCGTGAAGTGGTTTGTGATTGGTGTACGCAAAAGAATGGAGGATATGATTGGTTACTTCGTATTTTAGTATCGGTTTCGCCGCCATTAATGGTGGCGCTCTGTACCGTGTGTCTTACAACATATTGTGTGTGCTTAAGGTGAATGTTGAAAGGATGTCTCTCATCAATGGGCTTTGGACTTATTTAAATTAATTAACCTAGCACGAAAATTCAGACTGATCTAATGCGCTGGTGTATCGAGGCAGAGGTCAAGTGATCGATACTTATCGGTTCACATCCAGTGATGTTGATGACCAATCGCCTTAATTAAATCTGAATAACAAGAGAGGTGGTAGAGGTGGAAACAGTTCATCTACTCAAGTAAAATGTTGGGCTTGAGGGGTTACTGTACTTTTTCTTATCCACGAATTAAGCAAAATCAATAGGAATATTTAGCTTTTGGTCATCGTGTTTTAGTTAATGCTTCTCATTCCTAATAATTGCTTTATCTATGGTTTAAATTAATACTGGTTAGAGGGAAGCCTCAGTTCCAGTTCTCTCAACTCCACACTCCGATCCATGAATTTGATTATGAGTCACGACTGTAGTGGAAATTCTCTGCTAAAGCCGAACTTTCTATCCATTAAAACAAAAAAAAAACTTCTAAGTTGAACTAAAACCTTTTCAAAGACTATCGTGCTCCCGAAAATCATTAACTGATTGTGAATGTTTGGATGTTAATCGAGACATATTATTACTCTTGTGGTGGTTCCTTTATACCCAAACTGATTAGGTTTTTTCACAAATCAAATTTTTCTCTCCGCATTTAATAATCTGGAATAGTAACGAATTCACTCTATCGATTAAGATGCACATTTCCAAAGTTTACTGGAAACTATCCCCAAGTGCATTAGGACCGCTGTCAAGACTCCACTCATGCCCTTCACCCCTTTTCTATTCTCCCTACTACCACTTTTTATTTAAAAGTAATCTTTCCCCTTTTTAAACAGCCAACAACACATGCACCCTATGATAAAATACCAATTCACTTCTGTGACCACTCCGACTATTTTGTCTATCTGTTTCTCGCTTCCAACTTTACTGTCTATAATTTTGTCGAGGGCAACTCTCTTCTCTTCTGTATTCTGTTATCATAGTGGTGATTTTTGTAAAGTAGAAGGTACAGTCTTGAACAAAAGCTTTGCTAATAGTCCTTCTAACCTCGGGTCTCTTCTGATACTCATCCTATATCATGTTCAACGTTTCTGGCTGGCTAAATTGGTAAAAGAGATTAGTTCTTTTTAAAAAATGCATTCATATTATACCGAAAATACGAGAAAACGCTTAAGATTATTTCCTACTGTGTTCTGCGTGACAATTTGTGGGATTCTAAGGAGGGGATGAATATTCAGACAGTCACATGCAACACCTATTAGGAAGAAGCAGACATTATGTCTGAGATCAAGTTTATTCTGTTGAAAACAAAAGTGATTTAAGTACCTTTCTTTCGAACTGATAAGTCTTTTCCTCCCCCGTTTTTTTGCTCCCTTTTTAAACATAGAATGCACCGCAAAAACCAAATATCTCCACATAGTAAACTGATCCCACAACATATTTTCATACTCCTTCTCCTAAATAGACGTACTCATTCTGTATCTTTTCTTCTTTCAATGAGTACATTCGGATTAACAATTCAGCAGCTCTGATTTGGATTTGCATTTATCAATGGCTTTTGTTTTTTAGCTTAATATTGAGAACTTCCCAATTAAAAGTATGAAGCACTAGTTATGTTCCGCTACAGATTTCCTTTTTTGAGGAATAAATAACCTGTCACAAAAATCCACATTGCGTACTTGTTTTCCCCTCAAAAATCTTTCTGAGGGTCATACAAAGTATGCTCAGGTGATGACGATGGCTTTTCAAACGATATCTTTCAATGATCCAATAAAGCAATTAGTTTTTATAAGAACGTAATTGTTTGACTAGAAATTGTATTCAATGCCTTTAAATAAATTCACCTTTGTCCAAAAACAAAAAAAGGTAACTAATTTAATAAATTAAATATCTCCGATGAATAATGGTTGTCCAGAGAGAACAAAGTGGGACAGGGAGCGCAAAAGTACATGACTAACTATCTGAAAGGCGTTTAATGCGCTTTGTAAAAGATTAACAAGAACATCTTGACTCAATTAACAATTGTATTTGTGGAGAAAGGAGTAAAGTACTCTTATTTGAATTTAAGAACCACAAATGTTTGAGGGTAAGCTAATATTATTACCAATGACAAATGAATAAATTTACTATTTTTAATCAAGTGTAAGTATCTAATAACGAGAAAAAGTAAAATGAAGATGTAGATTTGAATAAATCTAGAGAATCATAAGAGTTCTCAATTTGAATTCCATTTGATTCTCTACATTCTGCCTGAGTGATGTAATTCATATTCTAGTGTTTCCAAGTTCAAACTCCAGGATTTAACTCCTAGGTTACAGGGCGTGATAATGTCTGTGACGTTCAGATCTTAATAACTAGGCTGACAGCCACAATATTTCGATAAATAGGGCTCTTATACACACCAGCACATCATGTCGTTGGGTCAACAATAGTAAAGCTCAAGGATAGTACTATTATTTTTAATTATCATATTTCGGAACTGACAGGATGTCGACAACATTGCTCAGGATCACAGGGTTCAAGTTTTGACTCTGGATGTGTAATCCCTGCGGATGGTCTCTAAGTGGTCAATCATTATAATCAATATGTCGATTCACGACGATCGACCTTCAAAAGTCAATCTAATGTAGAAGGCTGATAATCAAGAAAATATACATTTATAAATTGTATTAACCTGTACCTCTGCAACACCCAAGCTCTAGTAACATGCTGTATGCTTTCTTAAGCAATCGGGCGAATTTGAACTGGATTTTGAACGACAAGATTAAGGAAAGGCAAATGGTGGAAATCTTCGTTCTTGAAAATCAAAATCTACTGCAATTTTCACCCACTCGGCTTGAAATTCCTACAGTTTCCTCCCTCTCCACCCTTCCTCCCTCCCCCACCCCCCTCGGTAAAAATTGTATTGAAAGCTGTGTACCCGACATCCTACCCATCTGTTAGAAACGGCCTTATGTTTAAGTGGACTAAATAAAGAATATCTTAAAGTAACTGCAATTCTGTCTGTCTGAGAAATCGTCATTTATTAAAGACGTCATCCAAGAAATTTTCCATTGAAAGGTGTATTGAACTTCAACTTTCTCTGAATTTTCACTTCGTCTCATTTACAGTATTCATCAGTGGTCACTTAACAATTTTACTAACTGGCGATCTAAATTCTTCGGAATCCAATCTTTCACGGAAAAAAATCTATTATACTAAAATACCCCTTTTATTTTCTCACAACTTGTTATCATGAATACCCTTTAATGATAATAATTTAAAAAAAACATGACTGTGCAACGAGATAATGAGATTAGCGTCTGCAACAAATGGTGGCAATAAAATGTGCCACCTCTATTCTGTCAATAATTTTATGAGTTCCGTGTTAAGTAAAATTGTGAAATAAAAGCGATGCTTAAATATGAGTGGTACTACAATATCTGTTTGATAATAGCTAACAACTAACGGCTAGCAGCTAAAAAAGGTTCTAGAGCAGAAGACTGAGAGCTGTTTCGGACAAATTTTATTGAACAAACCGCTATGAGGATTCAAGAGGGTAAGAGAGATAAGGGAAAAAAATGCAATGGGAGGAAAGCATAGAAGCTGGTGTATGACAAGCGTATGTCTTTGCACATTTGTGTGTGGGATTGCAAAGGCAGGTTAAATTGGTCACGTGGGCATGAATGCGGGGTGCTTCTAATGTAACGGCACGGTTATTAGAAAGGAGGATTCAAAAAACGCGTTTAGACATAACAAATAGAAGTTTTGAGCCATGGGAACATGAAGACGTCGCTGGGGCTTTGTGGACGAAAACCGAAGTATTTTCCCAGAGAATGCGAATGAAAAATAATTTTTTTAATACGTAGAGGGTCAGCCTTTAATAACCTATAATTTTCAGGGATATAAAATGGTGTAAACAAGTTGCTTGGGAGTTTTAATGTGATACCTGGGAATTTTATACACTAGAATACATTTTATTTTTATTTCCTATGGTAAAGCGAAAGTTTTATAATTTTCATTCATGAAAAAATTCCTAAATTCAAGGGGCAGTGAAATTTCCAATAAGGGATGAAAGAGTGTCAGGTAGAAGTAGACGATAAAGTCAGACATCGAAAAAATTTTAAATAATTTATTTTCTAGATTCATCAGATTTTCTATATTTTACTCATTTCTTGATGCTCCAAATTTGAAATTTTAAAATTTCACCTATGGGATATCTTGACGTTCTGAGATTGTTGAACAATTGGACTAAATCAAGCGGTTTTTCTCTTGTAATAACTACGAAGTCATGACTGATATTATTTACACACAAAGTATGTGAACTTTTTTCATTTTCAGAATTCTTCGTTTACTAAAATAAAAATAGATTTAGGTCAGGAGGCAAAAAAAAATACAAAAAGGGGACAAATATTTTTGCATGCTTTTTTATTCTTGATGATTATGAGTAATCTTCTGTTGCTCCCCATCTTAAATTCTGAAATAATTTAGGTGTATGAATAAAATATTTTAATACTTTTAAGGGGCGAAGGTTTTTATTGGCTTTACTACTATAATATTCCACATTAATTAAAATTTTCTGGCAGCCTTTAAAGTATTTTGAAACAAGACAGCCCGTCCTCTAAGTCTTTTTTAAATGATTAGGCTAATTCTGTAGGATAGTTTAGTTACAGAAGCAACGTCTTATATATTTTTATATTAAATGAAAAGTAGAAACACTCATTATTAATTTTTGTACAGTAAAAAAATGTGGTGAAATAAGTTTATACCATATATTATTTTGATTTCCGACTCATTTAATGACACACCATTTACGAAAAGGGAAAAGTTAAACAAGTCGCAAATAAAAAGTTTTTTCGGTTAGGAAAAAATGAACTGGAGCCATAATTTAACCAATGGGGGATTGATAAATCTAGTCGCTTTTTTTTCGTCTTGGCTAGTTCTTAAGAAGAGCTTTGAAATCGGCATAGTTCAGCTCTAAAACCAATCAAAGTTGAAAAGTCTGTTTCTGACTGGATGGTTCCAAGTTGGAAAGCCTATTATGAAATTCACATTTTTCACAAATTCGGGATGGGTTTATATAAAATCTAAATTTTTTGAAAGCACCACACGTTCAACGTTTTAGCTAAACATTTTCTTATACAGAATATAGAATGAAATTTGTGTTTTTGTTTTTGATCTCTACTAATTTGAATTGGAAAGGTCTAGCAGGGTAGGGGGAATATGTGTAGCCTACGTGATTGCTGAAATTGAGTGGTACCACTGAAGTGATCGAGAATAAAAATATCTCGTGATTAGCTATTTTAAAAGTGGTGCCAGATTGTGGTTTCAAAGACACAATTTGATATCGTTGCATAGTATTTAGCAAGATCATTACTTGTCAAAAGTTACTGATTGGTTAGTAGTAACTTCTAAGCTTTTAAAATGCTTCTTATTTAGTTTATATTGTAACTCCTAAGGCCGTTTAGGACTCTGTTTTCCAACGCTCATCTTTTTGGCAGTGGTGTAGCATCATAGAATCTTCCTGGTGAGAAACTTAAATTGTTCCGTTCCCTCTATCAGCCAAGCCAGAAGATCGAGTTAACCACTAAATCACTGTGATGAAAAGGCCATATCCAAGATACGGTGAGGTGTGTAATATTTATTCATGGGAGAAGTTGACATTTGATGGCTTCTATGAAGTTCACTTTATAATTGACATCTCTTAGTTTGAATGTCATCATTTTTCACTCTATTTAAAAGTTTCTTTTAGGTTAAAAACAAGTTTTGAAAGAGATTGGAAGAATAGTGCGCCGGATTTAATTCAAACATTGCTTTGCAAAAACTGATTTTATTCCCGCATTTCAAAAACATACTCGAATTCTAGGGAAAGTATTGGTTCCAAAATATTGGAAAGCGTTAACTTCTCATTATAGAGTAATGGATTTTGCATAAGTATCGTTTAAACTTCGATCACTTAAAGGAATATGCCTGCAAACACTAATCCTGAGTTGAAATATGATATTTTTAAGTCATCTATTGATGAAATCGAGCTCCCTTTGTCCGGTATTAATTAGTAAGATTGACTTTATGCGAATAGTTAAATGTGGCTCGTAGACTTACATCTGCACTAAGGGCACGTCCAACTTTGGTTAATAAGTTATTGATTGTCAATTTGTGGGTATTCAGTTGTCTAATCCGGGAACATTACTCAAGCCCAGTGCTAGGAATCATTACTAATCAGACTGAAATTTTCTCCTTGGAGATTGGTTATTTATCATCTCCGTTCACCTCTATTTCCAAATTTTTCACCGACCTTATCATCTGTCACCAATCTTACACTCCGTATATTAAAACGGCGGACCAGGACAGTCGACTGATTTTACGATATACAGATGATATGGGTTAGCTCTCATGATATAGCGTATTTAACTTCACATTACCGTAGCGGTATTCACCATACCTGAGTCAAATACAGACAAATTGATGCAAATAATAAAAAATACGGAATCTCTTTAAGACTCATTAAATAGTTGAAAACGATCGCAGTATAGATGCCAAACGTTCGATATTTATATTCAAGATCTGCTAAAAGTCTGCCCAGTGAATGATCATTTAATGCATTAAATAATGCAGTTTCAGCAGCACGTTATTTTCATACCTATCTAAAACGCAGAATAATAATCTGAAATTTCATCTAATATGAGTTTTAAAATGAAAGAGTAATAAGCAATGCGTATCAAACGTAACAAGTCATTTTTACTGCAAAGTTAATATGATAAAGAAGTTTAAAATCGAATGTTGCGCGCTGGTCAGAGCAGTATAATTAAAATAGGTTAACTCCCAGTAATGAAACTATGTTTATGAGAACTGCCCCTAAAAGATCTTTAAAGTTAGGTTTTGTTAACAATATTTTCGAAATTTCGACACTGCCAGGCTTTGCAAAGTTTTTGCCCATTTCAAACAATTAATTCATAGGGAAATATAATTTCTACATTATTTTCAGATATCTAAATTGTTTATCCATTTCAATCATTAACTCTAAAATGTTTATGATAGATGAATACTTGAATTAAATAATAGAATGACAGTAGTAAACAAACTTTGAAATGGAAATCGATTAGGGATTGGGTTAAGACGCTATAAAAAATCTGAAGGACATTAATTTCTGAGATTATTTAATGTGGGATATTAACGGTACCGCTAATGATATTATTCTTCGCCGTTATAAGTGATATTGATCTATTCTTGATAGCTTGTAAATTGGTATGTTTCTAAACAAATTTTTATGTTTTTTTATTAGGCTAATCGTCATGTTTCTATACCTTTATAAAATAATTAATAAATAGATAAATGAATAGATGCCTCTTCGAAAAATTTGTATCCGATACATTTTTATCTTAATAACAACTTGCAAAGCATTTCAGTTATAAATCATAAATGATATTGTTTTAATTGCCTTAAGTGGCCAGGCACTTTTGAACTCGTGAAAGATTGGGGTTCGCGTGGTCGATTTAATAGCAATGGAAGCTGGTAAGTGATAAATAATTAAGTTACCTTTGTAGTAAAGTCAGATTTTGTTGACTTGGTTAGAACTGTTCTCCAGTGTTCCGTCGACATTGATTTCGGGTATGTCATTGCTTTATTCACCCAAATTTGTTATCTAGGTCACTCGGGATACAAACTCTTCAGGATCCAAGGCAACTTGTAAGTTTTTTCAAATTTGGTTTATAAGTTTAGATTGATGTGGCAAATTGGATTCGTTTCGCCCGTATTGAGTTATCAAGTACCGATAACTTCGATAAGGCCTTGAATGAATTGGATAGGTGCCTAGAACACCGGTCATTTTTAGTTGCGGACGCTGTAACTCTTGCAGATATCGCCATTTGGGCCCGTTTACTCTGTAAATCACATTTTAATATGAACGCTTTTAATCGGTTTATAGTGCTTTCATTGTTTTCTACATTTAAGGTAATGACTCTTGGCAACAACTTTGTGATAAAGAAGCAAAGAATTCACCGTCCGTTAAGAAGAGCTATCCAAACTTGAGACGTCTTGTTGATTTCTTAAATCACCTACCGGAGACGCACAAACTCGGTGAAGCTTTGGGCCAAAATGTGGTTCCTCTCCAAAAATCCATTCCAAATAATCTGTCGGACGAGAATGTTGCCCGGACTAAGACTCCAGCTTCCAAAGGTCGTGCCGCTACTGACATGAAATTTGAAGAGGGTGGGAAATTCTCCGACCTTCCCGGTGCTGAGGTGGGGAAAGTTGTCGTTCGATTCCCACCAGAAGCCAGTGGCTTCATGCACATAGGACATGCTAAAGCCGCTCTCCTTAATTACCACTACAAGGAAATTTTTAAAGGGAAGCTCATTCTGCGTTTTGATGATACCAATCCGGCGAAGGAAAATGCTGTTTTTGAGGAGGCTATTCTGAATGATCTTCCTCGTTTGGGTGTCAAATGGGACGATTTCACATTCACTTCAAATTATTTTGATAAGATGATTGATATGTGTACCCAAATGATTAAGGACGGAAAGGCTTATGCCGACGATACCGATACTGAAACTATGAGATCTCAGCGTGAAGAAAGGAAGGAGTCTGCTTGTCGAAAAAATTGTATGTTTTATCATCCATATATCGGCCCTTTCTGGTCATAATATCGAGTCTGATTGTTCTTTTATTATTATAAAGCTGTTGAGAAGAACCTAGCTATGTGGAAAGCCATGCAAGAGGGTACTGAGGCAGGATTAAAAACCTGTATTCGAGCTAAAATCGATATGTCTTCAGACAACGGTGCTATGAGGGATCCCACCATCTACCGGTGCAAGCTCGAACCCCATATCCGAACGGGCACTAAGTACAAGTATGTTTCGATATGACTATAGATTTATTTATTTTATGGTTGATATCCTTCCAGATTTTATAATTTGTATCGTTAATGTATTCATTCTATGCGTTTTAGTTTATTTGGACCATAATTGCTTATTAAAATATTAATTTTCATGATTTCGTGTTGATTTCCAAAGAATCCTTATCTGAGAACTTTTAAGGTTTGTCCTTTAAAATTTGCTGGGAAAAAATTTCCTCACCTTTTTATTGCTACAATCGCGTGTTCTTCTCTATTAGTACTAAGAATACTATGCCCGTAAAGTCCGTTTGGCGTTATCCAAATACACTGAATGATTTAAATATGTGATTTTTAATCTATTTGTTACACGTCGCATGCATATTCACCATTTCAGAACACATTTTTTTCTGATTGGCTTGTTCCAAATCTCTCTTATGGGATCTCTGTTTCTGATTGGCTGCTTGCTACAAGTGTTGCTACACCTTTCGACGCATTTTTGACTGCTACAAACATGTGGGCATCTGTGTTGGTGAAGTAGACTAAATTGTGAGGAATGATCTTGCATTTCATGTTATAATTACAAAGGTGTGTTGATTGCAGTAACTGATGCATGACTTTAATTTTCTCCGCCTCTCAATCTCAACTTTTGGGTCTTAATTTTCGTTTATTTCAGGTAGTTTTGAGTTAGTAAATCTTGCTTTCCCTCTTTCCTAATGACTTATCAATATATGAATTCCTTATATTTAAAGAAATTATTTAATGAAATGGTGAAAACTACTACGAACACTTTGTATAGAACTGCAGTTTCAGTCCCGTAGTGTCCAGGTAACGTTACTATCAAGTAAGGGGTCACGATATCGACATTCTTTCTACATCTGGTGATGGAAATGCCCAATCGCACTGGTCAACTAAATGTGATGATTCTCTCATCAAGTGGGCTCTAGGATTCTTTCTGCCGAGAAAAGTGTGATAGAGCTGTTTTACCGATGGGCTATTGTAGTTATTAACTCCTGACCTTACTTAAGTCTATCCATTTTGAATATACTAGCCTGATAATGTATTTGACAGCCGTTGTGGACCTGGGTGTTACTGAAAATGTGTAAGCCGAGGTAGGATCACTTTTGAGCACTCATTTATTTTCTTGCTACTCAAAGCTCATTAGGATATGATATTTAGAGGGAAGTTTGAGGTCAATTCATAAAATAACTCACGGTTATACTCACACATACCAGCCATATTGTGTTGCCGAATTTTTCACCTTTTTTACTTGAGTTGATTATTTCGTTGAGAAATAGAATCAGCATCTTCGTGACTTAAATTCATGTCATTTGTTGAATTAGATGCACATTTATCATTGAAAAAAATTGCCTTATACCTTTTACTCGGATTTTTCATACTGTAAGCTCCTTTAAATCCATCTCATCATAATCCAAATTTTGGATAACCTAGCCGAAGTACAACTATTACTACAAAAACGCAATCGGTAGTTGTTAGATTTGTCAACTTGCTGAATCATTAGTTCGGCTATTATGAAACTGTTTTTCCCCACAAACCGAGCTTTGAACGCCTATTATGTTTTCTTTTTGCCGTAGTGTCTGAGGATTAACGTGAATCATTTTATCATTATATGCAATTGATGTAAGGGAAGTAACGTAAGAAGGCAATTTCACTATTATATCAATATTTTGGCGGTGAAGGGATGTGAGAGAATAGTTAGTTGGAATTAACGACATTTTGTAGTATCAACGATCCCGTTTTTTTATTCCTGCAATTCTTGAGTCGTAATTTTTCAGGTCGATTTTTTATTAGGCCATTCCAAAGGTATTGCTTACAGCAATGTCATGTATTGAAAATGAAAATAATTATGAATACTGTGACAAAAATTGTATGACCTTGACTCCACATTAATCATTATAACGTACTTGCCAATATAGTCGAAGATTGAATGTAGTATCGTTGGCGACCAGATGTTTCATTTTTTTAAATAGTGTCTTTATGATCTTTTACGATCGCTATATAGCACTCACTATATTTTCGAGGCTTGTTTTAATTTTTTGATTTCGCCAGGATCTTTTATTACTCAAATGTGCCTTGCTATGTTTTCCCACATTTAGGTACTCTCTTACAAAACTAATGATTCTAATAAGGCTCAAGGATACAATTGTTTTCTCCAAAATCATACGATCAAGAGTTGAATTGGATCACAGTGTATTGGACAATCATAGAAGTGAGGGGAAGAAATAAGGGGTAGGGAGAAAATTGAGAAATTGAAAAGCAGAGTGTAAACATCAGCGCAGCGTGAGTGAACGCAATGTCTTAAATAGGGCAAATTAAAGTATGTTGAGAAGCAGGTGACTGGTTTTGCGTTCTTTGCTTGGTTGGGAAAGGCTAATAAAATTAAAGTGGCAATTTGGACGAGCTGAAGTGTGGATCACCATGTGGGCTATAAGAATTCCATTTTCAATGGAATTCTAAAGCTTTTGTTGACCTTGTTGTATGAGAATCGTAGGTACTTTGTAATGCAGAATCATGATTTGTGTAAAGTTGTTGCATGCCAATATATTTCCTATCCTTATGACTTCACAAGGTCATTATATTGTGCGATCTGACGTTTTATGTTTTCTCTGTAATACCCCATTCCCAGAATATTAACTTCTTTTGCATTCATACTACTATTTAATTAATTCATCCTTTATTATTAGGGTCTTCCCGATCTATGATTTCGCCTGCCCGATTGTGGACAGTCTGGAAGGTGTCACTCATGCCCTTCGTACCTCCGAATACAATGATCGTAACGACCAGTACTACTGGATGTGCGATGCTCTCAGTAGGTTCCATCCTCTATTCTAACCTTATTTAAACATTTATAAGTACCTTGAATGCCCTAGAAAATGCCCATTGTTTTTCAAAAACTTAGTAAAGGAAATTTGGAATAATTTCTCTTATTTTCATGGCATCTTGCACACAAAATATGTTCTCGATTAGCTCCGATGTAACTTGTAAGCAGTCAGGAGTGGTTTGTTCCGCTCACGGGAAATCGGAATGATCTAAAGCCAATTCAAAGAAACTAAAAAGTTAATGGGTTTGTGTTCTGAATTTCAGATAGTTACGAAACTCATTTGTTTTAATTTTCCACCAATGACGGGTTAAATGCTATTCAATCTAACTGCATTTCTGACATAAGAAGCTACAAGACTATGCATGACTCAGTCAGCCATCGTTCTGAATTCTAGAAAACGAGTTAAACGCTCATAATCTGAACTATCTTTTTCTCACATGACTATCTGAATAAGATTAAAACAGGCCTTATTCTTCACTTTAATTACAGGGATTTTCAAGCTACAGATAGATGTAAGAGAGAAATCGAAATATCCAGGAATCAAACTAGATATTGCTATGAAAGACGGCCTAGTTAGGGAAAGTTCGTGTACTAATCTTTTTCTTAACTGCTCAGATTAGATGCAAGTTTCACATAACTCCAAATCTGCTCTTTAACTGTTAGTTGGATCACTAGACATAAGGTTAAGATGATGGATTCACTGTTAGATGGGGATGGCTGCCAGGAATTTTATCAGTCAAAGCGTATCATCCTTATTCTGAAAATTGATGGTCATTCACTGGGTGTGCATCGAAAGAGTAAAATAAAACTCGACAATCACTTGTATTAATATCGGCCTTTCTTCAATTTAGAAATTCGCAGGCCTCAGGTGATTGACTTCTCTCGTCTTGCTCTTCAATTCACTCTCCTCTCCAAACGCAAGTTGACCTGGTTTGTAGAACAGGGTCTAGTGAGTGGATGGGACGATCCTCGAATGCCAACTGTGCGAGGTATTCTCCGCCATGGTCTCACTCCTGAGGGACTTCGTCAATTTATTCTCGCTCAGGGCTCTAGCAAGTCTACGGGAACCATGGAATGGGATAAGATCTGGGCTTTCAACAAGAAGGTTATTGATCCGGTGGCTCCCCGATATACCGGTCTTAATCTTCAGGGTGGGCTTGTTCCAGTTCGTGTGAAGGGTCAGGAGAAGGAGGAAACTAAGCAGGTAATTTTTAAGCATATTTTATCCGGCTGTCTATTTTGATGTTTATAGGTGGTTGGTTTAGTTTGATAATATATTGATATTTCTTGAGCGATGCGTTTTAATGGATCCTTTACCAGACAAGAAATGGCCCCATGTCGAAGCCTTTGATTTCCCTAACTTCACATATCTCTATGCGCATGAATGAAGATTCGCTTATTCATTAAATCAATCTCTGGTTCAAAGTATGTGTATTTGTAACACTAAATTTTATTTGGTGTCTATGTTCCTATCTGATTTCCCGGTGTGAAATATTTTAGTTTCTTCGAATCGACCTACTAAATGTCTGATTATCTGGCATATGTATTTCTCAGTTAATTTCAAAAATGAATTTTATGTGCACTAATGTAGCCGTTTCGATGTTGAATAACTATTGTATTTTTTCTCCGAGTTTCTTGCTTTTACTTATCTGAGAATTCATCCCTTTGTGGGTAAGTTGGCAAATTTATATGTTTGGATCCATTAAATTTGTACTTGTTATGTTTTCAATTGAATGAAAATCAAGTATTAAGTGATTAGGGCTTGACGGCTAATAATAGTATGCCGTTTCTCAACCGTTTACTTATTTCTTATTAAAGATTTTAATTCTCTCATATACGGCTGTTTATCGGTTTGGTAAGCCTTTTCTCATTAAGATTTCTTGTACCCTCTCTTAAATGAAGGACTAAAGATATATCCTTGATATTCCGTTCTTGTTTACGTGTTTTCTTCTATGGGTATTAGGCAAACTTCTCAAGACAGCTTTATACTTTTATTTGACATTATCAGTCACTCTTCAGGTTTAACTACGATTACACTGAATTGTTGATATTTAAGTGTCTCTGGGATGGGTCTTGAGTCATTTTAGGCTTTACGGTTAGCAGCCTAACACTATCCCAGCAGTGGAACTATCATTGGTTCTTTCCCTGGTATACTTCCGTTAATTAACCTATTTCGTTTCTTCAAATCAAAGAACGTTTTTTATAGCTTTAATGTATTGTCGTTATATCTTCTTACTATTAAGTGTTTACATATGCGCGAGGGCGATCGTACTTAAAATACATGTATGTTGTTTGACTTGTGACGTAGCTACTGTAAATATGGCTACTGATATTTCGTCATGTTTTCTCTTTGCTTCCGAGAATGCTCCATGCTGCTACTCTACCCTGGTTAATTGTTAGAAAACGTTTTCATAAATGGACTGGGTAGCTACACAATGTCATAACTAACACCCGATTGACTACCGCTAAAGCAAAGAGCTGTCGACCACATTTTCTAGAATATTATTAGCGACCATTGTTAATTTTTCCGCAATTGTCAAACTCCCCTCTTTTTACCTTAATATTACTTTCGCTACAAGACAGACGCCTGCGAATACAATTTTTCAAGCTAAATTCATTTTCTTATGAAGAGCGTTTTCTAAGCACTAGTGAATTCTTTGTATCAAAGTGAAAATATTATACTAATGTGAGAAAAATATTGTGTTAAATGTGTTCCTCTGAGAAAATGAAATCTTTATTATGTCTGTTTTGCTTCAATTAAAACTCGCTTTGTGTCTAATCGACTTATTTGTTCTCTCCCTCATCTCTCTCTGGAAAAACTGCGTTACTGGGCTTGTGTAGTTCGTAAAACTAGGTGGTGGTTATCTCTCAGTGTCATTTTAGTATAAAGACTCATTTTTGCTCTGCTTACCAAAAAATGATAATCTTTTCCTTTATTTATTTCTTCAACTACTTGAGACTGGTCCCCATCTCGTCAGCGTCGAACCAGCCTCGTTATAAGAAAATTTATGTTTTTAATAACAGCATTTCTTATGACTAGATGTTTAAGGGTCTGAAGCATTTTCTAGTCTACCATATTTATTTACTTTAATCCAAACATTCCTAGACCCTACTCCATCCAAAGGACCCGGCTATCGGTGAAAAGACCATTGTTCTAGCTCCTACTGTCTTTGTTGAACAAGCCGATGCAGAATGCTTCGTTGAAGGCGATAATGTTACATTCGTGAACTGGGGCAATCTTCGTATCTCTAAGATTCATAAAATGGACGGCAGAATCGAATCTGTTGATGCTGAACTCAATCTCGAAGATGCGGTATGAAATCCGTCTGCAGAGCTGCTTAAATTATACTTAAGTAGTTAATGAATATCTCTATTTTTTCTTGTAGGATTACAAAAAGACTCACAAGGTTACTTGGCTGGCCGACCCAAGCATTGTCAAGTGTGTCGGAAAAGACCTTAGTCAACTAACACCTCTTTCCTGTCTCACCTATGGCAATCTTATTTCCAAACCCCTCATTGGAAAGGAGGAGAAATTTGAGGACTTTATTAATCGTGACTCGGTGGTGAGTAGTCGTTCATTAATCCAGACCATTCTAACTCATAGGTTTGCTTTCTATGCTTCTCTGTTAAATTTAGTTAATGGAGAACTACTTAGGAGATCCCCAACTGAGAAATCTCAAGAAGGGTGATATTATTCAGCTGCAACGCAAAGGATTCTTCATTTGTGATCAACCGTTTACTACTAGCCAGCAAGTCTATTTTGGTGCATGTTCCTTTTTATACTGGGCAAGCGACTCCAAATAACCACCTCTTGTTCTTTTTTAGTCCATCAACAGGAAAGGAGGCCCCATGTGTCCTCATCTACATTCCTGATGGTGCAACAAGAGCACGTCCAACCACGGGGTCAAAGTTCAAGTCCGGTGAGGCTGCTGACAGCAAACCAGATCAGCCACAGCAGACGAAGGAGAAGTCATCTCCAAAGGTGAATTCCTCATTTTAATCTATTGCCTACGTGTTGCTTTCAGATAAGTTCTACTGGAGAAATCTGTTCTCTAACATTTGTCATGAGCAAAAGAATAGTACCCTAACGCATCTTTAGGATGGAAAAACGGTTTCTTGTCCCCATCTATTCTTTAGGCTATGCTTTTTATTTTCTCTCAATATTCACTCTGGCAAAAGAATAGAAAGAAGAAACGAACAATGAGAATATTTACTTATTAATTTTTGCTGTAGATGCTGGTAGATGGCAAGGATGTAACGGATGTTGTGGCTGTTTATAGTTCATTCAGAAGGGGTATATGCACGGATTGAATGGTTCTACGGGGAAGCTTGAGATTACAACAGGGAATCCAAGTTCTACACAGATTGAAATCGAGATAATTGGGTCATAGTGAGGACCACGAGAAGTTTTAATTTGGTCACTACATATATCTTGTTAGAAAATCGTATTTTGTTACCCTTCTTTTGATCTGTAAAAATCGGTCATGCGATTCACTAGATGAGTATCGAAATCGTGACCTCTGACCTTGCTGACCTGTACGTTTAACACTACATTGCTGGAATAAAGTGGAAATTGATTGAGTTAAAAACAAATAGAATAATGTATGTAGAGACAAATTGCCATTTTGATTACCCCAAACAAAAGACAAGATGGAAAATGATCGTGGCCTAAAATTTTGTACTCTCTCGGGACACAACTGAGATTTGATTACTCATTGCGACTGAACCGCTACGCAGACAATGACACTAATTGCATGTCTCCTTTTTCTTCGTTTTCTCTTTTTCTTAATCTGTGTTGTCCTGTGTTACTTTTATCCTTTTAGTAATTGTTCGCATACTTGTTTTATGCAGTTCTCAATTCTCCTCTCTAATGTTCCATACATCTACACAGTCCCAGGGCTTGTTGTTGAGTTCTGTCCTGTGTATTCTACACTTCGAAATCAGAAACCTGCTAACTCCCTGGTTGATGGTCTGATTGCATTAGAAGACCTTTTCTGTCACTGCCATTTATTTATTTTCTTCTGCCCTTGCAGATTCTCTCAGATTTGTCCCCGGAGGAGGCCGCGAAACGTGCCGAGAAGGAACGCTTGAAAGAGGAGAAAAAGGCGGCACGTAAAGCAGGTCGTGAGAAGGCAAAGGCACAACAACAGCAACAATCTCCAGCTTCCGGTGAAGCTTCGGAGATGAAAACAGAAAAGATTAAGGCTCAAGCTACTAAAGTACCTCTGACTTCCTCAGAGCCAAATAACTCCACAATGGGAAAGCAACAATTACCACCTTCTGATGAATTGGGAAAAATTAAAACTGCAGCTGCTGCAACTGATCTATCTTGCATTCCGACTTCACCGGAGTCTAAGAACTCACCAACAAACAAGCAGCAACAATCGAAGGGAAAACCGGAGAAGAAGGAAAAAACGGCAGGAGAGAAACCACAGAAGAAAGCTCAAGATTTACCGACTGTTAGTGGTCCAAAGAAGCAGACTAGGTGATATTTTCGTTAAATTTGCACTTTTGTTTTAATGGATTTGTTGGCAGTACTCTGACGATTGGGTTTTGAGTTTATCTTGGAATAAATTTAATTTCTGCTAAAGTTGGCATGTGAGTTAGCAAGTTTTATTTTGGAGTTCCTCCAATTTGTTGATATTCTTTGTGATGACGATCCATTCAGTAATTTTCTAGTTCCGCAATGTGTATATGAAGTAACATGGATTATGCAAACTCTGGAGTCCTCCCTTTCATTCTTACCCTAATGAGGTTGTAACCTAAACAACCGAGCTACCCAGCTATCAACCTCTGCTTTAACCCTACTTCACTTCCTGTATTTTCTGGTTTCTGTTTCCTTCCTGTCTTGTTGTGCAGTGAATAGCGCAATAAGTTAGAAGCATGATAACTTGCCTCGATTACCTCGAATATAGATACCAGATTACTAAGCTTTCTTTCTTTAAGCTCATGACGGCACAAATCCTAGTGTTTGTAATGACCTCTTACACTAGATACTGATGTCTAACGGAGTAGCCAAATGAAGTTTCTTTAATGAAATGGGCCAGGATTTTTCTTCCTACATACTGAAGATTAGGAGCTCTTTTCCGCCTTTGGCTTGATTATTTTTAATTGAATCATGGTATAAAAATTAAATGTCCTCATGCTATTGGAAAAATCAAAAGGTATTCTTACTTGAAAGTACGGTGAACAAGTCATATTACTGTATATCTATTTGATTAAATAAATAAACACCAAGTAGGTAGTTCCATATGTACTTTTAAATGGTTGACGATGTAACTAATTCTTTGTTCCTCCTTTTAAATAAATAGCTATTTCAGTATCACTGAGTATACTGACTCCAAGTAGTTGGTCTAGTCAAATCTACCGTCCTACGTAATATCTTAACTTTTTTTAATCGACGCATTAAATTGTCTTGTCAGCGTTAGCTTACCCCTTACGTCTAACCTTTTCAAATTATAGTTTATGAAACTACATGAACGATCCACGAATACAAGCGGGTTCTTAAACAAAATAATTACTATGACTCGCTTTAATAAACGGAGTTTCTAAAGGAAGAAATTAATAAGTTTTTTCGCTTGTATAGACTTGGTCTTGAAGCCAAGAAAGAGGAGGATATCGCAGAATGGTACACTCAAGTGATCCAAAAGTCGGAGATGTTGGAGTACTACGATATCTCGGGCTGCTACATTCTCCGTCCATGGAGCTACTTTATTTGGAGCCAAATTCAGTCCTTTTTCGATCCCAAAATTACGGAATTGGGTGTAGAGAACACTTACTTCCCAATTTTCGTCTCTAAGGGTGCTTTGGAGAAAGAGAAGGACCATATTGCCGATTTTGCCCCTGAGGTGAGTTGATTCTGATATTGATTACTGAAACATTATAAGTAACATGCTTATATAAACTGCATTTTGTGATAGGTTGCTTGGGTCACTCGCTCTGGTTCATCTGATCTTGCTGAACCGATTGCTTTGCGTCCAACAAGTGAGACGATTATGTATCCAGCTTTTGCCAAGTGGATTCAGTCACATCGTGATCTGCCGATTAAGATTAACCAATGGAGTAATATTGTTCGTTGGGAATTCAAACACCCAACTCCCTTCTTGAGGTTTGTTTCCCGTCGTCTATTTAAGTTGTATTAATAGGTATGTTATCAGTAATTGAAGTTGTATATTTTGTTTTTAGAACCCGGGAATTCCTTTGGCAAGAGGGCCACACTGCTTATGCTGTTAAGGCTGACGCTGAAGCTGAGGTTCTGACGATTTTGGATCTCTACCGGGCTGTCTATCATGATCTCTTGGCTGTTCCATGCATCCGAGGTGGGTATAAATAACATATTGTTACGACTGTTATAAGGTGTGACCGAACCCCTTGTTATGAAGTTTGCTACTTTTGCTCAGACCCCAGAGAGAAAGAGGTAAGACAGATTTAGCCAGTCCAGTAACCAAACCAGATTTGTTGATGCTTTTAAGAATCTATTTACGCAATAAGAATTTTGTTTGATTTCTTTGTGATTGGCTGGAGATCGAACTAGTCCTTGAAATTCGGTGTCCTAATGTGGCAACGGACCAAGCGAAGAATAACGATTGATTTCGTCATACTGTGATCTGCTGTGGTTATGAGTTTGAAGTGGCTTGAGTTGATATTTCACTTCCGGAGCACGGCAATTCATTTTTCCATCTTCCTTTCATTAACACACCAAATGACAATGATTTTAAAAGAATTAGGGTATTTTGAAAAGGTTTCCACACAAGGCTGTGATGATGTTTATTGTCTGCTTATCATAAGTAATCGTTGAACTAAAAAATCCTTTTTCTGGCTGCATTTGGGATCACTAACTTCCTACCTTAGACTTCTACACGGTATTAGAACAAATATAGTACTGTTAAAACCAGTTTTCACTGGAGTAACAGTTCATTGTCACTTATTTAATTCTTATTTTATGCCATGGCCAAAGTAAATTAGACCCAAGAGTAAAAAGAAATTGTGACTGTCATTACATTCTTTTAATATTGATTGGATCGTCGGGGCTTCATTCCCGAGTAAGTGCAAGAATATTTATTAAGATAAACACTAGTACCCAAAAAACAAATTGCACTCAAGGAATCGAATATATTCAACTTTATTATCATCAATAAAAGAAGAAAGGAATTTAATATCTATCCATTTAGAAAACACCACTTTGATTGGTGCATTCTATCGATCAGTTTTTGGTAAATTTAGTATAGGGCAGGAGGCTTTTTGCCATCTGATAGTGATCAGATTTAACAAACTAATGTTTAATGTGTAGCATAATATTTTATACTTTTCCTCTTCTGATATAAAAAAAATGGGCGAAGCAGTTATCTGACTAAGCGTCCTGCTACTAACAACAGATGCCAATCGAAACCTGGCGATCAGAAATGATGGACTGGAGTTAACATCTCGGTTACGGTTTCCATAGCTAATCCAGCAGTGTGTGCACGTGTTAGCACAAAGATACCTAAACAGATACCAATCATCAAGCCAAGACATTGACAACGAATTATGACTTACAGCGAGGAAGCGTTATTTATTTACTTATCAATGGATTTGAGTGCCTTTTCGACCACCTCCGTACTGTTATAGTGACATGAGTTATTTGACACTTTACTCCTTCTATGAGGTCTCGGTTTACTTAACTTTATTGCACGTTCATTCATTACTTTGCTGGTGTTATGTCCAGTTCAGAGTAGTGTTGACCTACTCTTGATATATGAATTGTGCGAATAGGGTATAGACGAAATTTCTAATTAGTTTACACCATTAAAGGTTTCTGATTATAGCAATACAAAATAGGCTAGAATTAGATAACCTGAACATTTTTTTGTTGAGATAATCTATAGATACTCCGAAACTTCAAATTTGTTTTAACTATCAGATTTGTTAAAATATCTGATGATCTCGTTAAAAGAGTTTAAGCCGCTGCCTAAATTGCCTAGCGAGTGTTTTAATTTAAGATCTTTGTTTTCAGGCTTGATATTGTAAGTTATCTCGAGTTAATCTTCGTTGGTTTTTTCTCTTTTCAGGTCGTAAGACAGAACACGAAAAGTTCCCAGGCGGTGAATACACCACAACTGTCGAAGTTTATGTCGGTGCTTCTGGCCGTGCCATCCAAGGTGCCACTTCTCATCACTTGGGTCAGAACTTCTCCCGCATTTTTGACGTCGTTTTCGAAGATCCAGTGACTAAACAGCCGCGCCATGTCTACCAGAATTCTTGGGGCATCACCACTCGTACCATTGGTGTTATGATCATGGTGCACTCTGATAACCAGGGTTTGGTTCTGCCTCCACCGGTTGCTAGGTACCAAGTTGTTGTTGTACCTTGTGGTATCAATGTCAAGACAACTGATGAGGAGCGCGCAGATTTGTTTGCCAAATCTAAAGCCCTTGTTGAAGGACTCACAAAGTTTTCTAAGCTCCGTGTATATCTTGATGATCGTGATCACGTCTCTCCTGGTTGGAAATTCAATCACTGGGAGCTCAAGGGTGTCCCCATGCGTATTGAGGTCGGATTCAAGGATCTGGCTAAGGGCGAAGTTACTACTGTTATGCGCTACACTGGAAACAGGGTTTGCTTTTACACTTCTTTCCTACTTACAATGTTTAAGTAGACTGAATTTTAATCGTGTTTTTGTTTCTCTAGTTGGCCATCCCTATGGATAAGGTAAACGAGCTGGTCCCAACCATGTTGGATGAAGTGCATAACCTCATGTTGAACAACGCAATCGAAAGTCAGAATGCTCACATTTGTGAAGCGAACAATATGAAACAACTTACAGATGCGTTAGATAAAAAATGTCTGGTTTTGGCTCCATTCTGCGGAGAACCAGAATGTGAGGAGTTGGTCAAAACTGAATCTGCTCAGTAAGTTAAGTTTATTTAATTTAAATTACATCGTATGATTTGAGATACTTCTAATAATATGGCTACAAATTAGCATCAAGGTCTAAGAATACCGTAGAAAGTGTTGTCTCCGGAATTTAATTATCCATAAGTCAGTTCAAATTTGATGAAATAAGTGAATCTTTTGCAACTCTAATTATATCTACTCCCAAAAAATATGGGAAGATATGTCTGACATATAAGTCCACTGGGTGTCGCTAGGCTAGAGTTGACTGAAACTTAGAGAAAGAAGATAAGACAGATTACTCCAAAGCTGCATTATAGAACTGTTTGAGGGAGGATATCATTAATCACTGTACCGATGAAGAGGGAGATTTGTCTTGATATTCGGACCAACACTCATATTTATTTGACTTACGCCACCCCGAATACATTGCTTATCGCCCAAAAGTGCATAGACTCTAGGGCTTTATGTTGACGGCTCCTCGTCATTTTGTAAGATTTGGGGCAATCACGAATGGGATATTGTAAGATATTGAAATAGACCATTACATCAAGAATGAATTTTTTCGTTCATGTATCTCTAGCATTGAATTTTTCGCTTGAGTAAGTGGAGCTTGGCTAGATGGGAGTTGTTTTATGATATGGTAGGCCTGTTCTGCGAAAGATTTTCTTAACATGTTTTATTTGTAAGCGCCCTTTTAATTTGTAATAGTATCGAGTTACTCGGAAAAAGTTTAGGTGCTTGAGAACTTCACCGTCCAAAAGCGTAGTCTTTGTGGTTAATAGCTTAATGCTCTGGACATCTCAGTTAACAGTTTAAATTGGTATTCTTGGTCCGCAGCAGGATTTTTGGGTAAGCTATGCGATAACGTAAACTTCAATCCTTAAATCTATATTTGTGGGACGCTATTTTGAAAAGGTTATAGTAGAATATCTTACCGTAATCATTAGCGATTATGCTCTCTGTCTTTGTTGTAGAAACGTTATCGTTGCTCCAGGAGCTCCAGCTATGGGTGCCAAGTCGCTCTGCGTTCCATTTGAAGGAGAAATTGTTGGCAAAAAGACCGGACCTTGTGCAAAGGAAATTCACTGTCTGCGACATCCACTGTGCTCGAAACCGGCCACTTTCTACACTCTCTTTGGACGTAGCTATTAAAATTTTCGCGACTGTGCTTGAGTCATGCCATTAAATTCGATCACACTTTTTCGTCAATGGTTTAATATATGTTTTGATGTTAGTTGGAAATTTTGCTCTTTGTTGTTGGGGTATTCGTATGTACTTGCCAATCAACCGTAGATTGTGTCCAGAGGCATGCAATTTGTTAAGTAGAGCTTGTTATAATTTTCAATTATTACTGGAAATATGGACTTTTCTAAGCTTGATATACAAATAAAAGTGAATGGTTTTTAAATATTGCTACTCCTGTGGTTCAATTAGACCCCATAGGATTAAGTTTGGAGGTGGTAGAAGTTTTGTATCTGCAATGAGATTGAACAGTTGAAAGTGTCAATCTTGTACTGCAACAGAATTTCTGAGTAAGCTATTCGACAGCTTAAACGTCAATTTTTAAATCTACTTTTGTGGAACGCCATCTTGAAAAGGTTATAATGGAATATCATACCAGTCATGCTTTGTTGTAAAAATCCCCAGCTCTTGGCAGGACGACTTCACCTACTTTTTCACGGAAGGTTTATTAAGTGTTTCAATGCCAGTTTGAAATGTGTGATTCTTTTTCGACTATGGGTTGATATTTTACTCTTCTGCCGACTATTAAAGCATTGTTATACATTTATTCACAGGCTTGATGTTGAAGCAGATGAAGCTTGTCATGAGTTGTCGTTTCGAAACATTAATGGAATTATAGACTCCCTTCAGTTCGGTAGGTACGTAAAATTTTTCATTTGGGGGAAAACGGAAATGTTGAATTTCCGTGATACTCATTCGTAATGACAAGTGACAAGTTACTTCGCATAATTATCTGTTGAAGTTCAAGCCACTACCGGATAGATGCAAATTTTATTTGTACTAAGTGTCAAGATATGTGTGACAGTACTGAGGGTAACAGGTGGCCATGACGGGGTTAATCTTCCATTCTGACACATCGTGTGTATATTGCTGCATTACGCTATATCTGTCGACGTTTCTGACGCTTGTCACGAGATTTGGTGTAGCGTCAAATATTTCATTACAAAAAGGGAATGCCTACTGCTACTCATACTAAACTGGAAAGAAGTACATATCCTGTAATAGTTACATTAATGTTAATTTAATGCTAAGTCAGATGATCTAGCTTTTGCGTACTACAAGTTAAACAACTTTGCGTGTTTTTTATATTACAGGTAATATGTTGTGTTTATTTCCGATAAAGTAGTATGTAATTCATTCATTATAATTAACATCAGAAAATTTTAAATCATAGTAATTCTAATATATGTAAAAAGTCAACCATATTATTTAACGAAGGGTTCAATTTGTTGAAATTCTTTGGTGGCTCAGAAGAGTCCATAGGAAGCTCACAGTCGAATGTCCGCTATTCTCCACAAGCCATTTTATGTTTCACTGAGATACAAGATGGAAGGTCCCGGCGATATTTTAACGCTTTCGGTTACCTGCATAAAGATTGTCTCCCAGGTGCAATTCGAAGTTGTTTATAGACTGTTGATGCTTGGGTGGAGTATATTTAAGCATGACTAGTTGAGAGAACCACTTTTGAATTTTTACACAGCCACCAAAAAATTACCAACTTCGTTTTTGATAGGATGGGGGGAGGACCAGACAGTGGTGAGCAGATTTCTTTGGAAGAGGACCAAGAACCGCAGGATGGAAAGAGGGAACATGTGTGTGTATATGTGTGGCAGAGATGCGGACAGCGGATATGGTGCATGCGTCATTGGAGAGGGGGTGGCAAATGTAATTTTGAGTTAAGTAGACAATCTGGGAATACAAAGAAATTAGGGTGGAGTTTTGGAGGCACTGATGGTCTTAGTGCACTTTGGAAGGGTACACCTAAGTTGATCGATCGGGTGTGACCGAATTCGTTGCTGTTCTAGATAATTTATAGATACAAAGAGGGAAATTTTTAATAATTCCAAGGTAAAGAAACCACTACAATATCATCATATAGGAAAATGCCATCCCTAATTCTGACATTAGTCTACCTTTTACTATTTTATAAGCGATGCCATTCCAGTTTTAGAGGTTGCTGACGAAAAAATCCTTAGGAAATATCCAAAGTAGCGTAAAATTCCTGCAAATTTTCTTTATGTTGGAATGGGTTGTAAATGAAATAATTTCCAGAATCTCATTTGCTTAGCGCCCTATCCTCTCCTCACAATTTCAACTTTACAGCTACTTGCTCACTTTCCTCAACAATATACTATTTTTTGGCTCTAAAAGAAGCAAAAAGGAGATTGTCAGGACAGAGAGATGATTTGAAAATGAGAGCGTTAAATAAAGCCGTTTATACTTTCATTTATTGACTTTGGATTTTTAAATAAGCTCTGCTCTATACTTCATTAAACTAACCCGTTATAGATGAACATATCTAAATGGAAAATGCGTATAATATTTACATTCTATACATATTATTGTGAATTTTATTTCTTTTGGCTACAAATGTTCATTTTTACTGAACTGAATCTCATAATTTAAAACTACGATTTATTGAGATATCAAATGTCGCAAAGATTCAAGACTAATGAATACTCCGGCGAATCAGTGTTCTGTTTTAAAAAAGTTTCGTTCAAGGCCATAAAAGTTCCCACTGAAACAGTTGAGAGGATACTGAACTGGCTCAACTTAAGATAATAAGTCGAAGCTTTTCACAGACTGGATACTGTGAAGTGAGGGCGGAAAGGGCCATTGAGGTCACATTGCTTAAAATCACTTGTGCTTCTGGGTGCGGTTAAATTTATTGATATATTCCACCTCACATATTAGTGATTTTTAAAATAATACTTTGACACACCGCTTTTCTGGGAGAAATTACCATGTCAGACAACCCGAAAATTGTTTGTATTGAATACCTTCTAATGGATTTACGAAATTTTGAAGCATAAAAGGCATTCCATTACTGACAGTTCACTTTACCTTAAAAAAATAATTAACTAACTCCAAATCAGATAAATTGGCGTAGAGGCTATCTGGTTAGTCAGAAAGTCTGCTGAGTCAACAAATTCTAACAAAATAGAAACATAAAAAAAAATGTCGGCGGCATCCTATCAACAAACACATCTGATGGGGGAGAAAAGAAAACAATACTGTTCACCCAAACCTTTGGTAACAATCACAAGACTAAAGATGAATCTTTGGTTGACCATAAAATGTATTATTAAGTCCGCTGGTGATGGCCAATAAATTCTCAATAAAAAATTTCTGCAATGGAAGACGTTGGGCTTAAAAGCTACATGAAAATATTTAACTTTATAATCAAAGGAAGTAGTATTCGCTGAATGGCATAGCGATAGCAGTATTCAACTGCTAAGTCAGAGATCAAGAACTCGGTTCTCGTCAGTACACATCCAGTGACCAGCATAGACAATGGTAATGGTGAAAAATGAGTCCCTCTAGAGAAAAGCTTCAACAGACCAAAGTTCGTACTGGAAACATTTCCTTTAATTAAGCTGGACCTAATAGCAGTTCTCCCGTTTTTCTAAGCTCCCTCAATTCAAGTCCCCGTCTATCATATACCTGATCTAATCAAGGGCCACAGTGATCTCCCAGTTCCACTTACTCACCGGTCCACTCTGTGTGTAGACGTATGCTCAAGCATGGTTGATAGCCTGTTTTTAACGCGCTTGGGGCTTATATTACTCTAAACAGTTGGACATAGTACCTAAAGCACAGATTGTCATTCTGTCAAGATGGAATTTAAGTAAATAAGCTGCCCTTTAATTGTTTTGCTTTTGTTATTAATCCGTATTCTCACAGATCTGAATCAAAAGTAGTATGGCTTTATTTAAGATTACAATTTTTCAACAGAGGGTCTCCAAGACTCTAGATCACCGCCAAAGATTAGCTTTGGAAAATCACATCGCTTCATCGGCTCGGGCCTGATCTTTGTTCCCCGCACCTACACCTTTTTCATAATCCCCAATTCTTCATGTTAGTACAATTTAGTACATACTCGAAACGCGCAGTCATTCATGAATAAAATAAATAGGTTGATACTGCTGGAGTTATTAGGCCTTGACTGGAATTGGTCATTTCTATATTGCATTAAGTTGTTAAATTAAATGCCTTACCCACATCGACATCTAGTGCTAGTTAGTTATTTTCCGGGTAATTTTCCCAGTTTATTTAGATTTTTTGGCATTATAAAATTGAGAATAGCATATAGATCATTATGAGACTTATTATTATCAAAGTCAAACAAATTGTGGGTAAATGTTAAGTTGGACTAGTAAAACGGCTGACAGAATTCGAACTTCTCACCATAATGCTGCTAATCTACCCAAGACGAGTGTTGAAAACACTTACCTAAATGGGTTTTGAAAATTATTCCCCCCATGTTGTCAAGTCGTGAAGCGTTTTAGCTCTGCCATGGAAATAAATAAATTCTCCAGAATTTGAACAAAAAGCAGTCTTGTGTTATTTAATACACCAGTTTTCTCGAACTTCCTCAACGTACTTAGATTTTCTATCCATTATTAAAGTTGAAAATAATGGCAAATATATTGCAATTACTCAAAAAGAATGTATTACTCACAAAGGAAGACAAAAGTACAATAACGGAATGGAGTTTCTGATAAGCTATTAGAGACCAGGACCGGTTATTTTATCTTAAAGGGCCATTCAATATATAAATTAGATTTTCAAAGTCAACTGAATCAAAATAAAAAAATGGCAAGAATCCGACAACAGCAGCTCCTAAAATCCACGATAGTTCAATGGGTCAAGACGGAATTGCATTGCTGAAACGGAGTACCTTTTGATCTATACAAATCATTGACAAATAATAAAGCCGTTCATTTTTAAATCAACAAGTTCAGCATTAAAACTGTTGAACTTGTAATGACCTGCAGCATTATCAATATCGGCGTTAGACTCCACCCTATCTTGGTATCTGTCTGTATTGTGTCCTAGTGCCTTGGTCTTGATCTTTGTTCTGTGTTCTAGAAACCACGTGATGGAGTTCAAATCGGACGATTTGAACTTTAAAATACTCCTATAAATAAACTCCTAATAAGCGCTTCTAATCAAATCGTTTTGAGACCTCCTTTTATGGAATCTCTAAGTCTCTAGAGTAGCTGTAGTAGAAAAATTGCTTTTATAATTGCACATTCATCCCTTATTAAAGCTACAGCTACTCAGACTCAAGGAAGAAGAAGAATTTTAACTCGAACAGTGGTCGTCTTGTTAACAGAATAAATTAACTTATATTGGACTGGATAGGTGATAAACGATTGGCTGTCTGGTTAGTCGATAATTAAAGTGACAGCTTCTTCACAGGTGGTCTTACACATTCACCTGTGAGCATGGGAATCCAATAATCGATAATCCTGTGCACAAGAGATGAAGTTTGCGAATTTCATTCATGCACACCGAGAACATTCGACTAGAATTCTTTACTATTGCCATATTATACAACACAAAAATAATCTGTACTAAGTGAAGTTTACAATGTTTTTTCCCCAAAATACCTATTCTGTCAGGCGTATTAATGAGTTCATGTTTCTGTAAAATCATATTAACTACCCCCCAGTTGAGGCAACATGGTTTCGGAGGGTCACGTTTCATCAACTGGAGATTGGAAATCCAAAAATGAGTGTAAAAGTGAGATTATCTAATTAAACAGAAAGTCAGCTGAGTCAACAAAGTCGAAAGAAATTTAGAAGAACGAAACTTCGATGATGTTATGCCTTCAATCATACACGATAAAGACTGAAATGAAGAAGAAATCTTATTCAACTGAAAATGACGTTAAAATCTACATCACAAATAACTGCAGATGTTGTATAGTAAAATAATAATTATAATACTTAGGGCTAAAATTAAAAGGAGCATGATATCCCGCTTTCACAGCGGTCAACGTGTGCGTCAGACAAGTCAGAGGTCACGAAATTAATGCTCATCAGTGCACATCCAGTGAAATACATGACCAACCATATTGGTTGAGTGGAGAGTACGAGTTTCTCATAATGAAAACTCTTGGATGTTGCTTCTTGAGGAAATCAAAGCGGAAGGATAAATTATTCTTCCGTAATTCTTCCAAATATTGGTAGATGCATCAATTTGGAGCAACCTTCAATTTGTTGTTTTCAGAAAATAATTAACTCTCGCACTCGCAGATTTGTAGACTACCCAAACTTCTGATTATTAGATCAAAAATTGATTGCAGTTGATTATTGAGGAATATTTGGAAAATTCACAAAGCAATTGAAATCATCTATCTTTCCAAAGTTAAGATGAGTGTTTAGAATTTCTATTTCACATTGAAGGCAAAATACATTTGAAAGTAAATGTACTATCTGGTCATCTACATTCCTTAGACGTGAGACCTAGATGGTTACATTAAATAGCTAAAAAACAGCAGACCAACAGAGGAATGTTTTCTAGATATAATATTAAAAGATTAATATATGAAACAAAATAGCGAGAACTCAAGTTCTCTTTCGTAATATCCAATTGATAGATTGGATTCTCTTTAAACAATCTGATATTGGGGAAATAATCATGAACAGAATTATTGATTTTACGGAGAGGAGAGATGCATTTTTTAGAAGAGCAGCGCTATTTTACATTATTTTAGGAATATATGTGAGTGAATGAGCGATACAGATTCGAAATGCATCGATGCGTACCACGCGGCTGAAATGATTATTACTAAATTAAAGGTGAAAGAAATGATGCAATTTTCTTTTTTTCATTTTATTTAAGTCTGAACTTTTCGCCGATCTTGTTTCTTCTCGAATAACCAATCTCCCCCGCCCCTTTCCCACTTCAGTTTGTTTGGGTTCGTCTTATCAACTTGGAACAGACATCCAATCTTTGACTAGTGCCACAATTTTAACGCTTCCATTGCACTCCTGTATTATACATTCGATCATGTCTCTCTCTTTTTAAAAGTATTGCATATATGTATTTTCATATTTTGTGAGAACTGTTTCTTATCGACTATGAGCATTAGCCCTAGCTACCTACATGGCTCTGTTGACCCGTCCACCCTCGGAGTTATAAGGAAAATGACGGTGCTAACGGATGTGGAGTCATACTATATTGCTCTTTATTTGCAGAAGAATGAAGCTTCGTGGAAATTAAGAGCGATTGCCAATGAGGGAGTACTGAGCAATCATCACGAATATATTCTCAATCCAATGTTAGTAAATTGAGCACTGTCCTTACCTGTCATAGCCTCATCAGTTCAGATGAGTCAGCTGTAGGTTAAGGGAACTGCATACACGCAAACCAGCTAGGTTCTACTGCATTTCATCGCTAATCCACAACCAAAAATAGTAAGGTCTAAGCTACACGCTCTATCATGTTTAAAGTGAGCGAATTAGAGGAGGTATTGGACATACTTTCAGAGTCATGTTTTGCGGAATTCTTACCGACAAGTAACTTTTAATTGGAAACTGCTGTCAGCTGATAACCTACCCCCTTACTTGACTTGGAGTCTTGAATTCCATCAGTTGCATAATATTGCTCCGCAATTTAGAGTGCGTTAGTATCTCGTGAATTCCAGAAGAGAGTACACAAAAAGAAATTGTGGGCTTATACTAAGCCATAAGGTTAAGATTCTAATGTTTCGGAATAGTAAATTAGCCATAACCCACAAAGCGTTTGCTATTATTACTTTCCATAATTCATAAAGCGCATGGGGAACAATGTAACGAACCCACTCCAACTTCCATTTGCTGTAAGCTGAACTTACCACTATCTCCGACATGTGCCCACCATCTAAAAATTCTTCATTAGCGTCATCTTCACCAATATTAATATGCCAAGAAAAAGAAGAGCAAAATACCAAGCACGCAGACATATAACCCCCCTCTCATTGGCTAGCACGTCAGAGCCATGAACCAATCAGATAAGAGCTTGATCCACTCACCGACCACTAACAACACGAACAGGTGAGGTGGAAGGTATTGATTACTTATTAGCGATATAACGAAAGTTCACATCAGCAGTTCTGTTACTGTTTTTTTCTTATATTCAAACCAAATCTACATAAGTAGCACCACAAACATTCAAAGTGAGAAAAGTAAGAGATGGGGAGAAGAGGTTAGGAGGGAGCGAGGAATATAGCAGAGGAAAGAGATAAAAAATCGGGGATTCATTTCCTTTCTAGATTGTGATTGAATATAGCGTTTTGTGAGAGTGAGATAGAGCGAGACAGCGCGAAGAGACAACGGAACACATCAACTACTCCGAGCGATATTCAGCCCCGAACCTATGAGCTCTTTCGAACCCGCGGTTTCCTTAGAAATTGTCCGCTCCATCTTCTCCTTTTCTGCTTTCTCTGCATCGCGTGCATTCTCAATGAAGAAAGCTGAGGAAAGTGTGAGTGTATGATTGACAGCCTCCAGGGTGTGTTGATTGTTCAGATCGCCTAAAGCTGATGCGAAACCGTGGCTTTCATCAACGAACGTAAAGTATCTAAAACAGACAAAAAGATATACCTTAGTACAAAGCATGAATAAGTCAATTTGAAAATCTTAACGCTCTCATTAACCTGCAACGATCACCGAAAGGTCGCTTCTTAAGGATATTCTTGATAATATCGACTGATTTATTATCACCGGAGGGCATAAAGAAGACAGGTATATTGAGCTTTTCAGCATCCTCGGCTTCCAACATATATCCATCAATCGAGACACCAGCTAAGTAGCCGTAGTCTTTACTACTGCATGCTCGCATAACTTGTTTACCACCCCAGGAAAATCCCAAAATACCAAGCGAATTTCTATGATCTTCGGAAAGAAGAGTTTTGAGGTAGTTATTCGATGTAGAAAGAACCTAAATAGAGTGCTCAATATAAGCAAAACAGAACGAAGTCGAATAAAACCATATGAAACGAAACCTACTTGAGTTATATAGTTCCAATCGCTGACCTTCTTGAGCCACTTGGAAAAATGTCCCTGATCTTGAGGAGGAAAATCCTCCAAGGGCCAAGGATCGCCATCTTGAAAAAAATCGGGCATTAGGACATTGGCGTTAGCTTTGGCGGCAAGTATATCCGCAAAACGACGGGTTTTATTTATTTTGAATCCGAAAACGTCATGAACAATGACAATTCCCATGCTTGCTGGGGCAAGACTAGAGGTAGTTACGAAGTAGGCATGAATATTATTCGGCAACAAAATATCCGTTCCTCTGCATTGGTAATTGAACGGTGTTAGACCAGGATTTTCCAGCTGAATAGATGTATTGTTTGACGACATCGCCCTAAAAAAAACAATCAAAAGGATTTGCCTATTCTTGATGAGAGAAACTCAACAAAACCAGCAAAACATAAAGAAAGGAAAAACATTGAAAATTTAATGGGAAGAATTCGATAGTACACCGAGATAATAAAGTTTAAAAGTGTCTGAAGTAGCTGGTGTTAACATAAATCTATATTTCATGAAGTTCCGGAGGCAATTCGGCCTTGGGGTGCTTGCTTTCGAAATGAGTTTTGTAGGTTTTCGGATCTGGCATTTGTGCCTTGCAAACTTGGCAGGAATATGTTAGCTTCGCATCTGCAGTCTTTTTGTTGTCAGAAGGATTTTTCTTTGACTGCTGTTTTTCCTGATTCCTTTTTTGAGACTGAATTTTCTGAAGTCCGCGTGCCATATTGAGGGAAGTCCACAACCGCGCAAGTTAAATAGGCAGTTTTAATCCAGCAGTGACCCACAAAATTATATAATACAAACTAAAATTGTGATACTTAGTTTGTTTTTTTTAATAAATCAAATTAGTTTGTAAAAATTTCTATTTATGATAAAATTATCATAATGGAAAAAGGAATATAAGTTAATAACAAAATTGATACAGCTTTTACTTTTGTGTGCAAAATTTTAAATTAAATATATTTGTCGAATACCATAAATCAGATTAGTTACATTAATTAATTTGCTTTTTCACACAATAATAAATATCTCATGCATTATTTTCTCTATCTCAAAAAAATTAATCACAATTTTTTCCATCCTAAATTAATTGAACTTTCCAGTTTCATATCGTCAAGACATGAAAATAGGATTAACTTGAAGTTCAGGTATAACATTTGTTTAAAATAGCGACTCTAAAGTAAACATAATTTTCATTGTCAAGCCCAATCCACTTATCTGGTTGTGTACAGTTGCACCCCAGAGTAATCACGAGTTTTAAGCCACCATTATGGGCAAACAATGGCAGCAATTTTCAATCTTTCTCGTATTTTATCAGTAGAGATCATTCAAGAATTATCCTTAAGCATAATGCTTAAGCACAAGCATATGGTTTTCACATGAACAAGATTGAAGAAAGTTGATAACACTCTACATACGCATAAGGATGATAACTTGATTCACGATGACAAAATTAAAAAACAAATTAAGCTTAATTTGATACACAAATCTCCGAAGCTAACTAAATTTCGATTTCATGAATTAACAAAGCATTCCTAAAGATGTTGATGCATAAAACGAAGGGATACATTAGACGTTTAAGTCACTTAGAAGAATACAGAACCACTACGGTTTAATTCAAAAACGTGATCATGGTCTAAATAGCTTCATTTCCATTTAATTTTAATTTATAAAATTTTGATATGACAGTGATTGAAGGCAATAACTCTAGTCACTTGTTAATCCACTTTTGTTAATTTTTAATTATGACCGGATTCTGCTATTTTTTATTTCACAGTTAAATGTTATTATTATTTTTGCTATAAATATGGAACTAATGTGGTAATATTAATATCAACTCATAAGCATTCAGGAGAACATATCAATTGAGAAATTATCACTTGGAGAGATTTAATTGATGACTGATATTTTAATTAGGATTTTGGATCAAAAATGTGGCCTATACTTCACGTGCCCTGTTCACGTAATAGTTGCTACTGCTTCTCTATTCATAAACATACTAAATAGCAAGTATCAAGTGGGGGCAAGTAAACTTTAGAAATCTTTCCATTAATTCGAATAGTTTCCTATTTATTGACATTGCTTAAATAAAAATTCAATATTGAATTACTCCACTGTGCACTTAGAATAGTATAATAGACTTACTATCAATTTAGTATCGTTAATTCATACAAATGTGTAAATAGTTTAAGAGTGATTTCTTGTATTTATTATTTTACCTGAATTAAGAAAATTCCAAATGTGATAATGAGGAAGAAAATGCAACAAACTTAAAAATTTTACAACACAAAAAATTTTTTCTTAAAATAAAATTTTTTATGATGAGTAAAATGATTTATTTTAGGTGAAATTACAATGAGTAAAATGATATTCAGCACCATATAAAATCCGCGCAAATCGTTTTTCGTAGGTCGGTTCTGTTATTTTCAATTTTTATCTTGGGTGTATGCCTTCTAATTTTATTAAAAATATTATCAGTCTCCTTATTTCTCTGTATTTATTTGATAATATTTGGATTATAATGCCCTTTTTTGGTATGTTCTAATATCTTATATGCGAATTGTAGAACATGGATTTTCATATGTATGAGCCTATTTCGGTTCCTATTGACGACGATGATTTGCTTAACAATTGTCCGCCTGTCGATGTCCCTCCCCTTGATGTTCTATTTCACCTAGCAGATGATGATGGTGCACGTTTAATGATTACCCAAGTCATCTGTGAAAACTTCAAGTCATACGGTGGCCGTCGTGTACTTGGTCCCTTCCATAAAAATTTCACCTGTGTAATCGGACCTAATGGAAGTGGAAAAAGTAATGTTATCGATGCTCTTCTTTTTGTTTTTGGTTTTCGTGCCTCTAAAGTGCGTTCAAAGAAACTCAGCAGTCTGATTCATAATAGCGATGAATTGCCAAATGTCGATTACTGTCAAGTGGCTGTTTATTTTCAACGCATTATTGATACTGGCAGCGGTGCAACCGATTATAATCTTGTTCCAGGCAGTGAATTCGTTGTTTCTCGAAGGGCTTTCCAGGACAACTCAAACTCCTACTATGTGAACGATTGCAGAGCTAGTTTCAAAGAGGTCACTACTCTCCTGCGAAAACATGGAATTGATTTAGATCACAATCGTTTCCTGATTCTTCAGGGTGAGGTCGAGCAGATTTCTCTCATGAAACCAAAAGCTGCAACTGAATACGAAACCGGTTTTCTTGAGTACCTAGAGGATATAATCGGTTCTCACCGTTACAAACAACCTCTGACAATTTTGTCCGAACGCATTGAGAAACTGAAGGATATTCGACTGGAAAAACTGGCGCGAGTTAAGGCGGTTGAAAAGGAAAGAAATGAATTAGAGTCGGTCAAAGACGAAGCTATTGCTTATCTGCGTTTACTTAACAAAATGACTCGTATTAAAAATGTCATTTATCAGAAAAATCAACTACAAGAGCAGAAAAATGAAGCCCGTTGTCGTGAAGAACTTGTCGAAGTTGAGCAGAAAATTGAGGTAATTTAATTTTTTTTCTTTTTAAATTTAAATTAATGATTCGATTTGGCATACTGGCCTCTAGTAATATGAATTTTATGTTAATTTGGAATTTGGATAATGACTAGTTTCTCTCAAATTGGATATTTCAAATACATTTAAGGATTTTCGTTTACATTTTTTGTTTCTGTTTTTCGCTTCATGTATTTTTTGATCGATCGGCTAGCAAAATTTGCAGTATTTGATCATATCAAATCTATCATTTTTCTCTTTGGCTTGATTTTGATTTAATTCTTTGTATTATCTGAGATATTCTTAATATTTTAATCATTTGTTCTCCTATCAAAGATTCGAATTGCTCGGAAAAGATTAGTATTTTCTAAAGTGCCTTTTTGGAGGGATCTGTCAGTAGAAAAAAGGCTTTAGTTTTTGAATATTTTAATTTCTCTTCAGAGGTGATTTGTTATTATTAAAATCCATGGCGTCACAAAAATGTGTAATTTTTATCTTGGGAAGGTAACTGAGGTCAGGTGAAAATAAAGTCTAATAAAGGGAAAAGGAGAGGGGATCAAGAAGTTGTTGAATATATATGTAGATTGCTTAATTCTAATCTTATTGCCTCACTTTCCAAAATTTAATTCTCGTCGCCTGGATTACTAACCGAATTCTTGTTCATAATATCTGGTACTTATTGACTGGTTAATTGTGGCGGTAGGTCTTGCTATATGAATTAATTTTGTTTGAAATTCCTAGAGACCATTCTGATTTTCTAAAGTGTTTTCTTATTTAAATATGTGAGGCACTACGAAATGTTTTCCCTTCCTCTCAGTCAAATCTATAGGGTTAATTTTGTTGCTCGAACTAATTTCCACAAGATTTCAGAGACATAGATGAAATTCTAACAGCAGTCGTTAAGCCTTACGTATCAAGTGTTGATACAATTGTATCATTTCAACCGTATTCAAATAGCAGTCGTAATTTTAGATTAACATTTTTTATTTTCTCTCTTAAGGAATTCACAAAGGAAATAAAGGCTCTGCTAGAGGAGTTGAATCAGCTCAAATATAAGCGTGATGAGGGTGACAAACAGGCAGCCACATTGCAAGAACACCACCGTGAAGCCAAAGCCCGTTTTGCGGGTTTCGAAGCCGAAGATAGTCAAATCCGTGACGAACACGCCCATCTTAAGGCTCAAGGCAAGCGCACCGTGAAAGCCCTCGCAGCAGAACGCAAAAAGTTGGAAGAAATTCGCCGACTGCCCGACGAAGCCGAGGACCGTCGAAACACTCTCAAAACCCAACTCAAGGAATTGGAGGCCAATCGAGCCAAACAGGAGGCCATTTACAACGAAACCATGGAGATTCTCTCACAGGAAACGGCCCCGCTAAGAAATAAGATGGCTGCTGCAGAGTCTGCCCTAGCACCAGTTCAAAAAGCTGCGGATGAAGCCGCTTCGAAGTTGGCTATTGCCAAGCAGGAACTGGATCTAGCCATGTCTGCCGTCCATAGGGAAGAGGAGAGAGCTAGAGAGGCAAGAGAAGGTGCTCAGTCGGCTCAAAATAGACTTGCGGAGAGGGAAAGACAACTGCGAGATACTAAGAAACTGGTTGGGCCTGAGCAGCAAAATGAGTTACAAAATGCTCGGACGGATTTAGGTAAGGCGAAGGCGGAAGAAAAACATCTTTTTGAGGAGGTAACTCAACTCAGGTCGGCGCTGGTTGAAGCTAAATCATCCTACCAAGTATGGTTATCCCAAGCTCCCTTTATTCCGTTATAAGGCTATTAACCTCTCTTTTTTCCCTCTAGAATGATAGTTCTCGCAATCGTATTCTAACTGCCCTCACCACTGCTATGCAAGAGGGAAAGTTGAAGGGTATTCTCGGTCGCTTGGGAGATTTGGGAGTAATTCCACAGAAGTATGATATTGCTATATCAACCTCTTGTGGAGCACTTGATCATATTGTTGTGGAAACGATGGAACTTGCTCAAAAAGCGGTGGAGTATTTGAAGAAGTACAATCTTGGACAGGCTTCTTTCATTGGTGAGTTATCGATTCACAACGGTAAAGAAATAAATAAACCTTGTGCCGGGTATTATTAAAAGGCATAGTTATTAGTCGAGAGTGTTTTCAAACATGCCCGACTTTCTTTATGTTTCCACTTGTAAGAATTCATCTGATTAGTAACGTTCGTCTGCATTACAGCCTTGGACAAGATGCAACGTTGGGAGACGGAGGCCGCCAAACCTTTTGTTGGTCCAGTTCCATCAGCTAAGCGTCTGTTTGACCTCGTAGACACTTCGGCTAATTCTTATGTCAGACCGTGCTTTTTCTTCGCTCTGCGAAGTACCCTCATTGCAGACAATTTGGATATTGCTGTGGACTGGGCCTTCAAACACAAACAGCGCTTCCGTGTTGTCACCTTGGAGGTAGGCTCTCTTATGCGAATCAAAGGGGCAGGGATTTGTTGTCTATTTCATACTTAAAATCATTTACTTACAAGGTGGCAAATTTCCTATTAGAATGGTACAATTTTTCATTTGTTCAATGGAATTTAAATTATTAATTTCAACTACGAAAGGAAAGAAAATTCTTGTTCAGGTATTTTCGTTCTAGGTCTCACAATCTTAGTCATAATGTGGCTTGAATATTTGTATTAAGATTTATATTTTGTCCCATAGCATGTAAACTGAAAATATGTTGATATAAGAGAAAGATACTTAGGATGAGGAAGATGTATACATGCGACAAACGAATGCGCAGTAAAAATGCTAGTGAAGACTGATAGCTGGATTTTCATTCCAAATTTTGACATCTTCAAAATGCGGAAAAGTGCATTTCTAGAGCATTCAGTGTTGAAGGTTTTTTGTCATATCACCCATATCTATTCTGTGTAAATTTCAATATATTTAGAAATTTGGCAGCTGTCAATGCACGTTACTACTCAATAGTACATATTATTGCTGTTAAAATTTTCATTGTGGGAAAGCGACTTTAATCACTTAACAGAAGAGATAAAAAGAAGAATAGGAAAGATTGAGCGTTAAGTTAGGATATCAAAGGATTTTTGGAATCGAATCTTACAGTATTTACTTAATGGGTAATTCACGTTCCAATATTCACATTTCACGAATCGTCTCCTGGGTTACAGTGCAAACTCTTGTTCACAAATTTCAGTGCTTATTAACCAGCGTATTAATTAGAAAATTTTTTTTTTCAAAAGGCGAGAAAATAATACATTTTTTGCTATGAAGTTCGAATTGTTACTCGTTTATCTTCCATTAATTTCAGGGTCAACTCATTGAAACATCGGGAGCCATGTCGGGAGGTGGCAGTGGACGTCCAATTTCTGGACGAATGAATACTGATGCTGCGAAGGCTAAGCGTCGCAGTCAGGGAATGCCTGTGCGCACTGAAGCCTCCATCGCCGCTAAGGAGAAGGAGTTATCCGCCTGTGAAGCTCGCCTCTCAAACGCGAGGCAAAATCGGGAACAGTTGGAAGATGTCGTCAGCCAACTCACACAGCGTATGCAAGAAGCTGAACGTGTGGTCACCAAGTGTCAGGTAAATATTTCCCATGCATATGTTTATTCTGTGCTTAAAGGTATCGTACAGCACTCTGTTTGACTAGTTATATATCATACTTTTTATCCTAAGTTTCGGTAGAGTGTACTCTCCTAATCTCTTTTGAAAGTCCGCTGTAGAAAGGAGGGTAAACGTTATTGAGACGCACAATTTAGCATCCTTCTGCTGATGGTTGTAATAGATGATCATTTTGATTGTGTATGAAAAGGTTTCTCACCAATTTTGAATGCTGTTTGAATTTAAACATAAAATTTGTTATCGATTAGAAGTGTTTCAGTATTTTTTCGGGATTATAGTTTAAGGTAGTACTTATCCCGCCAGTAATGCTACTTTACAATCTCTACCGGGATATATTCCTTTATCACAACTAATGATCTTCCTAAAGCTAACAAAAAGAAACAACCTTTTTAAAAATCACAAGACCAAAAGTTGAATCGAAGCATGGTATATTAGGCAAAAATGGTGTATGAGTAGAGTAAGGAAGGTAGGAAAAAGGAGTAACATGAGGAATTGGGTAACTGAGATGAAAGGAGAATTGTCTATAGTGAGCGAAGTAGGACCGGGGTTGTGATAGTGCATGAATTTAAGGTACGGTACGGGAGTTAACGCTAAAGTGTTAAAGCGCTTAATCGGTTTTGGTGATCAGTTACTCTGGATTGGTGGTAAGCAGTGGTGTGAATTAAAAAATTGAAGCAATCTTGGTAAAATTTTTTGTTTTTTCAAGATCTCGTCTTGTTTGATTTATTCTAACCATAATAATATATGTCTTTACCAATAATAAGATTTCGAAAGCCCTCAAAAGACCAAAAGAGTTTTTGATGTTGGAGAGTTATGCGGGTTTCCCAAAGTGTAGTTATTTACAAATGCACTTACAGAATTGTCCGCATTTTTTGAGGCATATTTTCTAAGATTTTTCTTTCCTCAATGTTTAAAATCCCATTGTCAAAAGGCTCCTAGTTTGTTATAGAAAATAACTCTACAAAGATTAAATATCTAAGCTAGTAATAATAGTCTTTCTGGATGGTTTTCCTCATCTGAGTGACATTTATTTTGTGAATATTCATTTTTAAGAGAACATACAAATAATCTCGTGATTTCTAACTTGACTCACGCCTTATCTCTTTCAAATGATGGCACTATAAAAAAAATCATTTTATCATATGCTGTTTAAATATTATTAGGATAATATTCAAGTTGCATTATTTCCAGGATTAGAGTGAGTAAAGTAATTTAGAATGTCTTATTTTACCATTTCAGGTGTGTAAGAAGTCTATTCAACTATCATTCCGATTTGCTACTAACAATTAATCAATAGCGTAAATTTTCTTTTCTTACCTTAGAATGAAATGGAGCGGTTGCGTGAAGAGGCCAAGATTTTAGCCGAAGAAGCTCAGCAAGCAGAGACCCGCGCAGCCCAATCAGGTCCCTCGGGAAAAGAACGCGAGCGAATGCAAGCTGCAGTGGCTGACTTGGAGAAGCAGCATGCCATCAAGGCCAAGAAGGCTGCCGAGTTGCAGACCAAAGTTGAGGATATTAAGACTGCTCTTTTGGAAGCTGGCTCGACTCGTTTGGCTAACGTGAGATCTCGTGTCCAGTTGGTTGAATCGAAGATTAAAGAGGTAAGTTTTACTAAATAAAACTAGAATATCAGAAATTATTTTTAAGAAAGTAAGATTTTGAGTCCTTTTTGTTTTACTATAAAATTATTTTTTTATGTCTTTATTTCACCTGTCATATTTGTGGCAGTTTAAAGCTCGCAACTGATAGGCTTTCATATATTCTCATCATCTTTATTTCGAACCATTATGACATTACTTGTCCATTTTTATTTATCCATAAGATGATCTATTGTCATGATTCTAGCACGTTATTATTTTTTTTCGTTACTTCATTTTATTAGTAAAAAAAAAACTATGCAATATATTGCTGTGTTTTAGTTGTTCAAGGTGTGTAACATTTAACGAGGAAAACATGTGGCACTTTATCACTCTCATAAAATGGTTGCCGGGGCCAAATATCGCTATTAGGAATGGAATTATGCGCATTGTCTAGCCTCATTTTCGATAATTTAGAATTGATTTGAAGTAGATTTTAAAATTATGTGATCCACGTATTCCATTTTTATTGTTAAAATGATTCCGAAATGGGCACAAACTTTGGCACTGTCCGTAAGGAATCAGCAGTGCTAGAGCTATCAGACTCAGGAAACTACAGGCATGTTTTAAATATGAAACTCAATGGTAAAAAGACTTTTCTTCTAACAGGTGTTGCGGTTTGCTTATTAACATTTGTAAAAAACTACTCCAACATAGTTCTATTAGTTTAACCATCAAACTAAATTGTATGCTTATCGGTCTTGTGAATGACCCTAAACCACTACAGTCATGCTGTCAGCATATTAATTTTGCGGCAATCCCAGTAAGCAGTAGGAGGTACTAATAGTTTGTTTCGTGCTGTTTCTTGATTCTTATGCCACATTTAGGTGAGAAAATAAAGGCTGTAAACAATTTAATGTCATTTGAAAGATTTGTATCATTGTATAAGAATCCTTTTTTTAAAATGATGCATTCCGTTTGCTTGAATTTCGCAGACTTATCACTTCATAATGTAATATACTTGATATATTTCTTCCCTCTATTCTATTATAGACAAACGACCTGTTTACAAAACTTGAAGTAGACATAAAGTCAGCACAACGCAATCAGACCAAATGCGAGGCCAAAATCAAGGCTTACGAAGAAGAGGTGGAGAATCTAAAGGCTAAACTTACCGCTATTGAGGAGCGGATGGGTGAGATTGAAAAGACTGCCAAGGTCTGCATGCAGGAATTCCAGGATCTCCAGAAAAAGGTGAGTGCAGAAGTGTTATCTTTCTAGTATACGTGTTTAGCCGTTATGAATGCAAAGTGTTAAAATTGTTTAAGTAGCAGCTTTTTTCTGTATCATGAATTTCAAAGAATTTCGGTGTTAAAAAAGTTGTATGAAGTAGAAAGGTCGTTATTTGTTTAATTTAGAGGATGAGTTGACGTTTATAGCTATGCTACCGATCGTTTGATAAGTTGGAAAACCTCATATTTTTAACTTAATAAACATTAATAGGGACTATTATTACATTATAAGGGTAAAAGTGGAAACAAATTAGTCACTTAAAAGTTGTTTTAATCACTCAATCTAATTAAAGTCTTTGTTTACTGCTTGGTATAGTCACTAATCTCAACTAAGGACAGTGTTAAATAATGTTTAACATGGATAAAGTCTGAATCTCTTTCTGATAGACAGGAAATAAAAAAATCACCGAAGCTCTGAGACGATTTAGTGAAAATGAGGTTTGTAGCGTTCGGGCGATAGATTCATCAAATTCTCTTCACTGCTACGTTACCGGATAAATAAGCTTTTTTTTACAGGTTTCATATAAACGAGATCACTTTCCTAATGGTGGGACGATAAACAGCCTTTGCTCCTCTTCTTTTAGTTCTGAGTTACCATAGCAATAGTTGGCAGCCCAGATTATGTTATCATATATTGGTGTCATATTGGTGACATCATACCTTTATATCAGGGACACCATGGATGCACACATGCAGCCTTAAGGCAACCCACAGTATAAATTGATTATTTTTTACGTAACTGGATAAGTAAGCGTTGTATAAATAATTTCATGGCATTAGTTGGTCTACTTTTCCTCCTTATAGATCAAGGGCTTAGGTGAGGAACTATCAGTAATCGGAAAGCAGATAGAGAAGGTAGAGAGTGGTCTAGCTTCCAAACGCAAAGAGGAAGGCGAAATTCAACGCAAAGCCGATGAACATAAAACTCAAGCCAGGGAGGCCGCAGCAAGAGCTAGGGCCTGGCAAGTGAAACTCCGTTCCCTGCGTCTTCACGCAATTGAAGAAGATGATGTAGAGGTGGAGGAAGCATCAACTGCTGATTCCAATCAACAGTCGATGGATGTCGATAGCACCGTAAATACTGAGACTTCTCTCGGTGGTGATGAGAAGAGCTTGAAACTACCGGTTTATACAGAGGAAAAATTAGCTGGTAATTGCTTAATATTATACTAACCGAGCACTGTTGTTTACATTTATTGTCTTGAGTTAATTCGATTTGGGAATTGTTTTCATGTTCTCAAGAGCCTCCAACAACCGCTCTTATGAAGACTCACATTCGACCACTCCTCTTGTTTATCAGAATTAATCGAGGCGTTTGGCCCTTTACACAACTGGATGGGCACCGATAAGCATCGATCTTAGCATTGTTTGGCGCTTGCATAAACTGGACATCAGTTTTATGATTCTGTGTGTACATCCTCAAAAACTGACCTGAAGGTAGATTACAATTAATCTTATTCTGCTTGGGACTGAAGGTGACAATCTATTAGATGGCGCCTGAGCCAGACTTGTCTCATGTTATATCTGAAGGATTCTTAAATTGGTCATTTGTAGTAAATAGAATTCGTAACATTTATTCCTTCCTAAAATGCTACCTTATTCTTTGCAGTCGATTAGAATCACATCATTTCGCCGTTCTATCACCAATTCCCCTATTTATTATAAAGAATTTCAACCATGGTTAGATTGGTCTCTATGTTCCTTCTATTTCTTAGTCGTGACTGGTGACATTAAAATTACTGTTATGTAACTAGATAATTCTTTCACAACCCAACAAAGGTTAAGCCTTCTTTGTTGGAGTTTGGCAGCGCAATTTTCAAATTATTTCAATGAGCAGGCTTCGTTCATATCACCTCACCGAAATAGCTTCCCCGTAGATAAGTTATGCGAATCTGTTTAAATATCATATCAATGCATTGATCCCCCTTAGTATCCATCCTAACTTTTCTGCTTCGTTATAGAAATGAAAGTAAACGAAGCCGAAGTGAAGAAGTTGGAAGAGCAGACAGCCGCAATGGCACCTAACATGTCAGCTATCGAGCAATATCGAAAGAAGGTTGATCTCTACTTGAAACGTGTGGCCGAGTTGGATCATGTCAGCGAACTGCGTGCAGAACAGGTGAAACAAGAGGCAGAATTCAAGGCCAAGCGACTCAATGAGTTCATGACGGGATTTAATATTATCACAATGCGGCTCAAGGAGATGTACCAGATGCTTACACAGGGTAAGCTTTTAATCTACTGTCTGTAAAAATAGAATGCTATACGTTTATTGGATTATCTTTTGAGTCCAACATTTGGGGAGAGAGAAAATTCTGCAGGATTTAGGGTTACTCTTGATCAATGACGATAACATGTCTTGAATTTTCTTCCCATTTTGATGATTGATTAAGATCGACTGTCAGAGATTTCCATTGAATTAATTGAATATGTTAGTAAGATACGCTGGCTATTGTATCATTTGATCTTATTTTGTTAAAGACGGAACGGATTAGAATTCAAAACGTTCAGAAATTGAGTTTTTCACAGTACAGCTGTCATTTATGTAATACAAGGAAATTTTTTTGCTTTCAACGAATTTTGGCATGCAATTACCGCCTTACACGGATCTCTATGAGTGTGCGCTTCATAGTTTAAGAATCGGGAGATGACTTGTCTGCTTTCATACCATCTTAGATGGGTCAGATAAGATTACAAAGAACAAAACTCAAGACTGCAGAGTTTAATTTGTCTCGTGGGTAGTAACTCCCACATGTTGTCCCTAGGTCAACTATCATCCCTATTAATATGCGGACGCAGCTTGACAGTTATTCAGGACTAAAACGATTATCAATCCGGCTTTGTTTTGATCTCCAAACAGCAATAACATGAGTGCTTTCATTCCAATAAGTGGTTCCTGTTGAATTAGTGAAGACATGTCTTGTAATTCCATTTTATCTCTGATTCTGAATCGACTATGGTCTCCAAGCTTGTTAGTAGGCTCGCAATCTTGCTGGACCAAAGTGAAGCACTTTCTGAAGACCAATGAAATCTCAGTGCAACCACTGATTAGGTCAGGCTACAAAGCGGTCTCTATATCACATGGTGGAGCTAGGCGGACATAATAGCAAATGGCCGCCTGTTCTTATCATTTGTGATTTTTATTTCTTGGTCCTTATTTCCATCTTGCTTCCATTTCATTGGCTGCGTTATCTTTCATACTCGCTTTCCTTATTCATATGATGGGCGTTAATACGAATCTATTTAAATCACACTTCTTACGCGTATGTATGCGGACATAATATGATTTAAGACTTCCGATTCGTTGCGATAGGAAGTCACAATTCATATGAAAAGGTATTGTCGTAAAAAGAATTTTTAAATTTTGTTTATATAACACGTTTGATGGACTATTAACTATCTTGACCTTTTTCTACTCCTTCAATCAGATTTTATTTAATGTCAGAGAATTATTCTCATGCGTGGAATCTTATTGAACAATCTCTCAAGATATGAAGGAGGGTCAATTTTGACGAATAAACCCCTTCTATCTGCTACCTTTATTTAAGCTTAAGTTTCTACACTTCTCAACTTTCTGTTAATTAAGCCATACTCAAAGTGCTGCAAATTGAGGTCTGTGAATTGAAATCATAAAAGGAAGCGTTTTAAAACTTGAGCGCAAGTGTCATTACTAATTATTCTGAATAAGGCCAATGCGCTATAGCATATTGTTGTGCTCCTTGGCTATCTGAAAATGTGGATGAACTGAGATGGCGTGAAAATCACCATTTACTAATGAACTGCTCATCTCCTATCACTCATTATTTGGACCACTCCACTGTTCCATATTTTTAGATGCATCCCTAAGACCTGAACCTCTTTATCGATGGTTGAATTTGGAACTTTTTGACATAATCCGTTGAGAAGTCTCTGCGCGTTACAATATTGTTTTAATTGTGGAGCTGTTAAATTTGATCTTGTCCGTTTAGAACCTAATTTGTATCACACGCTTTCCTGACGTTTCTAGCAAGCATTTAGAAAATCATTGAAACACTCCCAACAGATTTATTTCGGCTTAATCTCGCTTAAATTTCTTTTATAGGCGGTGACGCAGAGTTAGAGTTGATCGATTCCCTAGACCCCTTTTCTGAAGGCATAGTCTTCAGCGTTCGTCCACCCAAGAAGACCTGGAAGAATATTGCCAATCTCTCCGGCGGTGAAAAGACTCTCTCCTCACTGGCCCTCGTTTTCGCCCTTCATCACTTCAAACCCACCCCGCTCTATGTTATGGACGAGATTGACGCCGCGCTGGACTTCAAGAATGTCTCCATCGTCGGAAATTACATTGTGGAACGTACAAAGAATGCCCAATTCATAATTATTTCTCTGCGAAATAACATGTTTGAATTGGCGGATCGATTAGTGGGTATCTATAAGACCCATAACATCACAAAGTCGATTGCGCTAGATTGTGCTTCTCTGTCGAAGAGACTGGAAGCTGTCATCGCTGCGAGGTTAGGAACGAAACCGCAGGCGGTGGATGTTGTGGCCCCTAGACCAGAGAATGTAGCTGTTCAACGTGAGTTATTCCATTATTGTTCCTTTATTGGTTTACGGAGACTGTTTGATATGATTAACTGAAATTACTTTGATCGGCCTATCAGTAGTCCCTCTCAGTATATTATAGCCTAAGCCATCTCTTAGACTTAGCGAAAGTCTAACTTTCTTACAATTTCATTGCTAGCTTCTAAATATTGAATCGTCATACATAATCTCTTTTAACACTTTACTGAAAAATCTGTTTTCTAGAATCAACAGGTGAATAATCACTTTAGAAAAGAGTAGGAGTGAAATATTGTGGTTTTTTGTCATGTATATCTCACTAAGTCTTAACCCACCAGAAATTCGGAGGGTAAATTTGATTTCTTGTAACTACACGTCAAATAGAAAACTTTACATACGTCAACTTACATATAAAGATGATCATCTGTTTATTATAAAAATAATCTCCAAGTCTAATTAGGAGAGCATTGTTCAAAGCTCTTCTTAGCCTTCCAGGTGAGAACCTCGATTTTTGCCAGTCCCTTTATTAGTCAAACTTAACCGGTGCACTCACTGAGCGTGCACCGATGAGCACTGAACCCGTAATCTCTTACTTTGTGAACATGTTAACCACTGTGCCACCATTACATACATTCTGCGAATCAGACAAACCGATGTATCACTTTAGTGTTGTGAAGGGAGTAATGAAGTAAGCATGTACAGAGGTTGAAAAATTCTATTCTTCATCTTTTAATGCAGATTGAAGAACGTGTGTTGGTATTTATTTATCATGGCAGAATATTTGTTTGTCGTTGAAAGTCATTCGAAGGTGAATTGACATCGTATAGCCTCTATAGGAATATCATGGCCGCTTCGTGGTTTACACTCCTCTTTTGAAACGGTTTAGGCGGTAATGGTCGTTAATTCAGATGATGGCATAATGAATTTACTATTCTCTGAGTTCTGAGTTTACCTTGAGTCACCTGAAGCATCGAGTTTTTTAGTGATAGGAGACAGAATCAAACATTTTCGGTACAACTTAACATTGTTTATTGATTAAGCACGGTTTTAATCGGTTACGGTTATTTTATGCTCATATTTGATAATGAAGTCTCACTGTTGTATTGCTGACAGGGCATAAATTCTACAAATTCTAATCTTTACAAGCTGCCGTAATTTAATAATAATGAAGCTATCGTTTGAATTACGTATCTTCTGTCTTCTTCCTGCTCAATCTGAGCCACAATAGTCGTAATACACCTAGGAAATAAGTAGGGGCAGCAGTATAGATTATGTTGATGTCTGCTGAATTTAACAATAAAGGTAAGCTAGTTATATGGGCTTTTTCACTGTAATTCTAAGGAGTCTGGCCTATTTGATCACTAGACATCGCTAGCCTGCGGTTGACTCAGATCTGAAGGGCAGTATAAGATAGAAGTGCGGTTATTCCATGATACTTTATTAGTTAAACGATGTTGCCTTCATGTTATTAATGTTGAAGGTCAAAACCGATAATATTTTTGTTCCGACTAGCTTTCAAGCTGTAAGAAGTGGCCTGTGCCACATATTGATAAGGATGTTGAGCGACTTAGGGAATAGCTTATCTCGAAACGAAAAAACAACTCTGCGACCTTGAATTTTGTTTGTCGCGTCCTGTCAGATAGTAATAAGCAATTTTATAACTGTTTCTTCTATCGCAATTTCCAGGAGTACCCTCCCGTAGACAGTCAGATGAGATGCAAAATATCCCCACCACCGTCACAACGACAACGGCATCACTAACGATCCCCACCACAACTATCACCGTAGATACCGGAGAAGACACCAACTACAAAGCGGAGAGTACTTGCAGTACAGATACAGCAGCGACCTTTGCACCAAAACAGAGTGCCTGAAACAGCAACAACGCTATATTGTGGGGGCTACCCTAGTGTGGACTCTTATCCAAATTTCACGTGTTTTACACGTGTGCATTATGCAGAATTTTTATGTATCTAGGGGCATTTTTTACTCGTTTTCAATATTTATTAATCCCTGTAATATGCATTTTATTGTCGTAATAAGAAAACAGATTCACTTTTTAAGGTGTCTGCTTTATTTCGGTCATTTGGAATACATTTTAGGTAATTAATTTTGCTGGTGGCCGCTGATAACGAGTATAGACTCAGACCGGGTTTTATGTTTGTAATTCATCCACATTAAAGCAAATAATTTTGCGTTTTAATTATATTTGAACATTTTAATACGAAGAATAGTAAGGTAGTTTTATGGGAGATGAAGGTAGAAGCCAAAGTTGAATCTAGGGCATTTAGGGTGTCTTTCGCTGAATGAATGTAGTTCACCATGCTACCTTCTAATGCTCGAAAGTTTGAATTTTATTTGTGATTTTTTGAGTGAGTTCATGTCCACGTAATTAGCGGATTGAATTTAGATGCTGATAGTGCCGTCTTGGATTATCAGTCTTTCTGAGTGACTGCGTGTCCGTGATTTTCAGATCTGACTGACTAGGAGACTGGTTATGCTATTTTGGAGTATCTTTTTCTTTAGATAAATAAGGGACAGCTAGTCGATACCGGCTAAGACTCTTTGGTTTGCAGTAAGCACAAATCTGTTTAGGCCCGGATCCAAAGTGAAATTTTCTTATCTTATCCTGCTTATCAAATTAATTATAACAGACACCCTCTCTTTGCTTTACCCTATCCATTGGTTAGTATCAATCTATTTCGACAATCTGCTAATATTTTGTGATGATCAAAATAAAACTGGCGTCACACTTATATCTACATTTATTCGTTTCCAACCTCTTCCACCTTAGATTTGGATGCATTGGGACCGGTAGTAGTGTTCTTTGGATGGGGCCTTAACCATCTCGGAAGTTGCGTTTAGGTTAGAACCCCGGTTAGGCGTTGGAAACTAATTATATCCTCTAATTTCCACTTAGGATATGTCAGGAGGAGGTGAAATAAATTTCCTGTTCTCTATCAATCTCTTCCTATTCTCAAACATTTTGATTAATTCTCTTCAGATAGTCGTTAATTTGTAATATTATTTGTACCATTCTGCCATGGTCAATAAATCACAATCTTTTACGAAAAACCACCGAAAAGTTGAAAACGCGAAAATTGCTCCAAATTTTGCTTCATTTTTCCTTTTACATATTTACCGTTATTTACAAGTTGGAGCATTTTACAAATATGTCGTTTCGTTAAATGGTTGAAAGAGTTGGGTTTAAGATCAGAAAAATATGTTTACATCAAATTAATCCAATTTAATTCAAACCATTTCTGGATCAATCCTTTCAGGTGACCAAAGAGGCATATCTCGAAGATTGATGGTTTCATCACATTCACGTTCAACACACCAAACTCTCCACCTTCCATGCGTCCATATAAAACCAGAATTACAGTAACCACCTAATCGTCTAAAAAATTCCAAGATACACTCCGTTTTAGTCTTGAACTCTGAGCGAGCATCATGAATAAGGACAATTAGCAGTGCCTGTTCATGATTCAACAAGTTAAGAATATACTTCACTGCATGTTCGAATAATTCCTCTAGATCCACAAAAAATACTATACAGTCCAGCACACCTTCCTTTCGTTCGAAATCCTGAAATAAGGGTATGATAATATTCTTCAGGGTAGGCATTGAATCAGTTTTATCTTCCGATAAATCAGATGTTTTAAAGTAATGGTACTGGACAACTGGAACGTGAGGCTTTTTGTCTATCACTTCCAAAAGGTCATTTAGTGATCTTTCAAATGCGTTAATACGCTTAGCAGGACCAAGTTCATCTGGAATGAATAAACGAACGTTGATCCAACTCTCTTTCCATTTAGAGCTTGCTTCTAATTTAGCTCGTGACTGTAAGTACGAGTTTACGATGGGAATATTCTCTGTTATGATTTCTGAAGTCTCGTCAAAAAGAAGGTCGCACATACGGTCATCCAACCAGGGTAGCTCATCCAAGCTGCCGGAATGGAATCCTGCACTCTGATCCTTCTTTCGTGAGGAACTTCGGATTTTTACCTATTAAAAAGAAGAAAGATGAAATCCAAGATGAAAGTAGTTCATATGTGGCAGAAAAAAACAGAAAAATTACACAAAGTTATACAACTATCTAATTTTGAAATTAGTTAAAATAAGGGAATACAACGGGACCGTAAGGTTCATAAACACTGAACCGTAGATATGAACTCACATGGTCTTGACGTCCATGTCAAAACAGGTGCCATCATTCGTATCAATAAAAAACATGCTGGTTGAGCTTTAGACTTGATAGTTAAATTAGGCGGAACGCAAGTGCCACAACTGTAGTTTTATAGTGGATTATATGAAAATAGCCTAACACTAAGAACGGTAGGTGTTAACAAATTGTCTTGCTCATCTACGAACTTTATCAAATCAAATCGGTTGTAGTATTTCAGAAAGAACAAATTTTTTAAAGATTCATATTTGAACGAATACTGTTTGAGACTGCTAAAGAAATCCCAACCGAACATACTTCAGTAAAAATACTGAGTACGCAGAATATCGATCCTTATTGAGCAGACGAGAATATTCCTATTCAAACTAAATTTCCATTGAAAGTATTTCCCTAACAATCTTACTTTGAGAATAGATGGAGAAAAAAATGATGTTGATATTCAATAATATAGAAAAAGACCACAGAATTTGCCTGAATCATAGCCTTTTCAAATCTTTGATTCTTAAGCACCTATACAATATTGTATTATTTTTTTAATATAAAGTTTGAATTTGTCGAAATTGCAGTTAGTTGTAGTTTCTAATACTCATTTGGAAAGAGATTCTATATCACATAGCCATCCTACGCTTGAATAGAATGCTAATACATTTTACTGCTAATGCAGTATTATAAATACAGATATGAAAAAGTCAGCTGAATAAAGATAAATTTTGCATAAAATAAAGTAATGCAAGCAACTTATTATAAGTTACCTCAAATATTGCATCTGAAAGAGAGGAATCAGCCAACGTTCCAGAGGTATCTGAAGGTCTGGTAGATTTTCCAAATGCTAGGATGTCCTTCGATTTCAGAACCTCATATTTTCTTACACGTTTGGAGTTGACATAAGTTCCATTAGAGCTCAAGTCACATACTACAAAATTTTGGCCAAAAATTTTCCGAATTTCTGCATGATTGTTGGAAATAATATTTTTTGAATCATGACTTTCTATCGGAATGTGAGGCGGATTGTCCAAATTCATGCGTCCAATTGAAATTTTGTCATGAATTTCTTGAATTATAATCATTCGAGGGCGAGTTATTGAATGGGGCCCCTTACTAATTGAATTTTCGATTCGAATAAGATCAAGTTGAGACATGGCCCAAACTTACTGAAGATTAAAAGTAAACTAAACTTCAATTCACAATTGATAAAATATACTTTTAATTAACTCATATCAGTTTAAAATGAATAAGGATCCAATAATTCGATTAAAATATACATCAGAGATTTATTGGTGTGTTAAACACTTATTTTTATTGCGGATATGCACTGGAGCAAATAAATATGTTTGTCAAATTATGTATCACAAATTAAATTAAACAAGTTTTCCAACAAGAATTATATTAGTGAATGTCATAGGTCACCTGAATTTCTCATGAGTGGAAACTCATATAAGAACATAATCAGGAAACTCTATGAATGTAGGTTACAGTTTTCTTCGATTTGCTCCTAGCTCCGAGAGGATGCTAGTTAAGGTTCTAACCTAAATATTGGACGATTAAAAAGAAGCTTTTTTATGGGATCAAATCAGGGAAAAATTCGGAATTTCTTTAAGCTTAAACTCTACTCTTCTTCAATCGGCGCCTAGAATTGAAGTAGAATAATCTGCCTTAAGGAAATAATTAAAACAGATATTTCATATTTTAATTTTTCCTCATTTTGTGCTTGCAATAGAGCACTTAAAATTTTTGGATAACTGTTTATTGAATAATAAGTACCCAAAAATGTTTTCAGTAAAAATAAATAGTATACAGAACTACTGTTGGGAAGAACAGTTCGAACAATCAGTCATGCTAGATATCGAAGAACAGGACAAAGTGCCAGCGAAAAGTCTTAAAATAGGTGTGTTAACCGTCGGTGATCTCGTGTTTGCCAATGATTTCCGAATCGGTCACCCCTTGAATGGCTTGAACTATTGCCAAACTACGTGGAAAGTCACCTGTGAAATACGGGTAAATAGAGCTATTTCGATCAGGCATAAAACTAATTGAGGCCAAGTATAGCTGGAACTAAATCGACGTCAGCTTTAACCCCACTTTGTCCCTTGTTGGACACTTTCAAACTTCTAGCAAAATAAATGGGAAATAACTGCAGGACAATAGATACGCTGCTCAAAAGGTACTCGTCGAAAGTCCGAGAGACTGTGATGAGATGGAAGTTAAAGTCACACGAGGAAGGAGCGGATTAAAAGGGGAAGTGTCAAGGAGAACAAAAGTATTCAAATTATAAAATATTTATTTCCCTGCTAATTTAACGTTTTATTTTGCATTCTATTCCCATTTATTATTAAAAGTAACACTTACTCCATTAATCGTTTATGCAGACTAATATGACGTACGTTGTAATATGCATATTTCGAGCTGTTTTCGCTAATAACAACTGGAACCTGCGTTATTTTCTTCTTCTCCGGCTGAAATTTCAGCTTATTAATCATACAAGCTGGCGGCGAAAGGCCAAAAAACTCGATACTCGAATATTTATAAAATTGTCATAGATTATTGGTAAATTTGAACTCATCTGAAGAAAAAGCTGCAGGAAAATCCCATGATGCTGCGAGAACAGTTTTCATAATCTATAAGCAGGAAATATTGAATATTTCTTTATTCACACTATCTGCAGACTCTCTAATTCTGCGAGTTAACGAATTTCACTATGACCCAGAGGCAGATCAGACTGTTGCTGACTGGCTTGAAACGTGTGAGGATATTTTCCAAACGATCTTGCCGATATCCCAGTGATGTACAAGTTTGACCTCTGTCATGGAGGTTGAGAACGCCTAAAAATGGACAGCTCAGAGATATCATTCATCCCAGGACTATTTTTATCTCACTTCAAAGGAACTTATTTGATTCCCCCTAAATTATTTGATGAAAAGTCCTTCGAACTTAGAAAGTGCTTTGATTGTCTTCCTCTCTCCAAGGAACATGATGAATATTGAATGACCTACGCTAGTTGCATCGAAAGTGTTTTTGAACTTTGCAGTTTTTGTGCCACTTCGAAGAACGATTTCAAATTTCTCCAAGTTTTGAGTAATCTTTGAGAACTTTGTCAACGGATGTCTATTGTCGAATCCTCGGAATGATTGGAGTAAGTGATAAAATCACCTTAGAGATTAGGAATTAGGATTAGGAGTGAGACAGCGGCATGAATTAACAGAAATCTGATGCATACATTTATGTCACTGGAATTTCGAGTGAAACCGTCCAAGAATGTTTTCACCCTCTGTAAAACTCTAACTGAATGCTGGTCTTGTAAGGATTTGCACTTTGCTCCATTTTGTCCATATAAATCTCATTTTTGACTATTGTGGCAAGTGAGAACGTAAGGAAACAATGTACCAAACTAAACCAGATTTCAGAAAGAAGAGTGTCCCCCAAAAGTTAAGCCAGTGGTCAGACAGGTGACAGAATTAAAAACCAATTCCAAGAAGAATATGAAGCGGAATGAAAGTCCCCAGAAGAATCCCCACAGACGTGTTGCCAAAACGAGCAGAAAGAAGGGAAATAAAAAGAAACCGCATCCTGAACTAGTTCCTGTGGTAGTCATTGTATTGAAACCAGGATCAAAAGTAAATGCTGTCGAGAAGACAGAGGATGGAGATCCTCATTCGAAATCAAAGGCGAATAGTGTTCTGTTCCGGGCATCCGAAAAGAACGCCCCGAATTAAAAGAAAGGAAAATGATAGGTCCTACGAAAGAGGGGAGGAAGCCATGCCAAGAAAGCTGAAAGCTATACTCGAGAACCTCCGGACGGCTGCTCATCCAGGACTTCATGGAAATTTCCAGTGGAGCCTACTCTCGGTTTTTCAATAGCAACGTGCTTGGTAGTTTACCGTATGCTAAATAATACCTCTTCTTTGTTCTTAAACTCTCAGCTACTGAGCTTTCTTCGACAGCATCGCTTAGTGCTCCGTTTTCACCTTTCGACCCATTAACAACTCAGTCGGGGATTTTTCTCCTAACGCGGGATTTGGAGCTGATCTGTATCCCAGAAATAAATCATGCAATAACTCTTCCATAGTTCCCTCTACTTTCGATTTTAGTAAACCTCTCATCGCGTACCGACCTGGCCATTTTTCAGCCTGTCCGTCTGACCGAGGTTGGTACGGAGGTGTTCTAATGTGTTCGATCGATCGTTATTCACAGAACTCCTCAAAATCGACTGACGTAAAGTGCGTTCCCTTATCCGAAACCGGGTCTACGGCAATCCGTGTGCCGAAAAAATCCGATTCAGTTCTTTGATTGTTGGACTGCAAGTCGCTGATTAGTGATGAGTCGAGATAGACTATCAACTTAGCCGAAATCCTACTTATTCTCATACCTATCATCGTAGTCATACTCCATTAACATGACCTCCCACCGTTGAAGACAGTTTGCAAAAGGCATTGGGACTCATTTTTTGAGCCGAATATTAACAGAAAAATTGAGAGAAATAGATCAAGTGCAAAGTGCTTTGATGAGTAAGACCTTCAGAATAAAACAGTCAAGGTCGGAGTCGGAAAAGAAATCAAACCGTAGAATATGAATATCAAATACACAAACCGGTATGACATTTCATAGGCTCTTCCATTCAGGTTGCCTATATTTCAAAGTCATACATCCGTTTTCCAATTCCCGTAATTGAATCATTAAATAAATGGACAGTTTACTTAAATAAATAAGTAGATGGAGATAGAAATTTCTCTTCAAATACAAGTAGGAAAACGTGTTGAATCCTTGGCATTCACATTCACTTGCATTTAGTATTCACAACATTTGTGCTTGCACAGCTTTTTTATTTAGCCCACTAGAGAGAGGTTTTGAGGAGCAGATTATTATCCCTTTCGTGGATTGATAATCAGGTCTTGGATCTGTCTCCCCTATATGCATTCCTTCCTATTCCTATGAGTATGATTCTTGCAGACTAATCTCTATGTGATCAATGGTAAGTTGTTATTTTCATAAATAAAATCATCCCCATTCAGTTAGGGCAAGCTCTGCGTAATCTCTACTGTTATTGCTGTTACTTTTACTTAGAAGAGTCCAATTCATAAATTAAGAGCTTATTTTTCCAGGCAAATTGACTACAGTTGACCGATTTTAATATTCAGTTATGTGGGTTATGTGAGAAATTTTGAATACTAACTGGATTTGAGTTCGAAATTGATAGATTCTTGTGATTGGTCAACCTCTTCAGATGCACATTTTTCTTTAAAGAGCGAAGATATTGGTAGATGATAAGACCTAAGGCCCTAGGCTAGCATAGATTTGCTTACGCAATCACATCACTTAGAACCGATCTGTGAAATGATTCACTACAAAAATACAATGAATACAAAACCCGATACCGAACTCCAGTGAAGTTTCTATCCATCAATATTCAACTCGAAGCCCCCATCAAACAGAACGCTCCCAGTTCTTGTAAAAGAGATAATAATTAAAACTGAATGAAGTATTCTAACTATTTAATTTTCATTTTCTTAATAAATTTTACACTTTATGCTATCCATAATTCCGTCTCACTCATATCTTTGATATAGTTCCTTCGAATCTTCTAAGATGGATCTGTTTGCTTATCTATTCACTGCCGACTTAAGCCACACTTCTTCACTCTACGTTACTTATTTCAAGCAATAAAATGATGCATTTGAAGAAATTAGAGATCAGCATATATTCGCCTTTACTGATTGAACAGAAGAATTTTAAGCTTTTGGATATTCCTTCTGCAGATCATTCAAGTACTTGCGGAGATAACCTCTCAAGCGTGCACGCACTAGATTGAAAAAAAGACAAATAACTCATAAGAAGCGTCATCTAAGACAAATTACCGTCACGGATAATTTCTCTCCATTTGGACAGATGGGCAGCGATTTGTTTACCCAGTGGATCTTCGTCATAGAATCGTTCCCGAGCGGCAAAGTACTCCTTGGCCTTTGTCTTTATTCTACGAATGGGGTTCATCTATAGAAGGTGAAGAGTTATTGAAATATCTTCTCTTGGTATCTCGAGGTGCTAACGGTTACATCAGTTACACCGGTTACACATAGTTGCACCAGTTAACTTACCTCCCTAGTAATGAATATGATTAGATGTTTGAAATTCAATGCTTACTCAGCAGAGACGGCGGCAACAGCCATTAGAGCAAGAAGAACGATTAACAGTCCTCTCATTTTGTGGATTGGAAAAGACGCTCTGAATCTCTCTATTTATACTTAGATTGTGGTGCACTCTGTCGAATCAGGTTGGTCATTTGTTTGCGTTTATGTTCAAATTAAACTTCCGGTTATAATGCGTGCAGGTATTTCCTACTCAGATGGCCTGAGCGTTCTGATGAACTCTTAATATAAAACGTTGGTAACTTTTGAAATCTGGTTATCAGGTTTACAACACATTATTGTGGATTTTTCCTCCGAATAAAATTTGGAAATCAAGTCTGACATTGACGATGTCACCAAAAATATTGAGCTAAAGAACGTTTGATTTATGAATGTCAGAAAATTTCATTTGCATAGTCAATAATCAGTCAAATAAATGTTTGATTAAAGACGGAATGGGATGTTTGCATTCTTGAACATAATTCGTACAATTCTGCCAACTGGTTCACCCTCCTCTCCTCCGAAAATCGAATTGGTGCCTTCTGGTCTTTACTTAAAAATGCGTCCGTCTTATTTCTGCTTTGTAGTATCCGCTTTATTATGGTCATAAATGGTATAGGCAACTTTATTATCTCTATCCTGTACTGGACATTTTCAGCGAAATTTGATTTTAACATGCTCGTGCATTTTAATACAGTAACATATTTTTCTTGTCACTCATCTATGTGCAAATTATTCCTTTGTTGCGAAAATAATAACACTTGATATTATCAATCCTTATATGTAACTAGCTCACAAACTCATGAAAATAAATCATTCTTATAGGTAATCTAATATAAATGGGAAACTGTGAAATATAAATCTGTCAAATGAAATCAATTTTAAGTAAACTTACAGTTTTTTGCAATTCTTAAATTGCAGACCTTGGCTTTTACGAAAATTATAAATCAAATATAATTTCTTGATATCTCGCCTTTGTCTTGATTCACGACAAAATTAATGATACAGTAAAAATCTACTAGAATTAGTTACTTTCATCTATTTAATTTTTATATTTAAACGATAATTAGTTTCGATTAACACCTCGAACTTCTTATGAGATTGCCGAAATCTGATTTGATGTGATAAAATTGGCAACGTTAAAATTGTCTTATTGACCGTACTAATGAAATTAACCCACGAAAATAAATGAAATTTTTTAATATTTCACTATTTCGTGGAATATTACGAAGAAAATAAATTAAAATTTATTCGTATTCTGTCAAAAATAGTCTTCATTCTTATTTTTATTAACCGTATAATAATTTATAGTGATAGATTGCCGATTTTCGATTTTACGGTAAAATCCTTAAGTTTTATTGTGAGTAAAGAACATTCATTATGACTGGGGTGGTCAGATAATATGTTTGATATCATTATATTATCTAACTTTTACAGTTTCAAATAACAATTACACAAATGAGACGATGATTTGATGCTGAATGCAAATTAAGCTTGGCTTGTCACCTAGCCTGTCCGTGTAGGGAGAGAAAATTAAGCATATTTTAAAAGGTGATTACATTCTTTGAAATGGTCAATACAGTTGGCTTTCCTTCTCAAACATTTTTTCTCGATCCTAACCCATTTCGCAATAACTAATACACACTCCGAGCTGATTGACAACCGGGGGTGATAATAATAAATTTTCAGCTAATATCTGGTCAGAGCTCACTAACCGGATACTGCAGCATAAACATCAAAACTGTGCACATCCATATAAAAGGTTCTCTAGAACAAGTTTGAATCTGTCATTTCAAGTGGAAAAATCAAAATGCGTTCCTTCTTGCTCTTCCTTGCTCTCACTCTGGTTGTAGCCACCGCCTCTGCGGAGTAGGTTTTGTAAAAGCTACTTCTAACTTTACTACCATAGTTCTTAATCGCTACCATGACATGTTCAATATTTTTTAGGGATTCTGTTTCAGAGAAGTTTGTTGATCGAGGCAAAGCTTTTTATGCAGCCTCTAAGAAATTCTTTACTGAAGATCCAGTTGGTCAAAGAATCTTAAAATTCCTCATAGACGTCAATGAAATGGTCATAGAAGGTGGGTGAAACTCAAATAATGCTCAAACTGGTATTAAAAATTTTTGTAGGAAGAAACATAGTACGCGAACGATTAGCCAAGTATATCAGAGAGTTAAAGGCCGAAGCTCAGTAAACTATGACCTGATATAAAATTATGTTTAATTGATGAATAAAGCCTAATTATCCTGAAAGCATTTCGCTGTCTGTTTTTCTAAATGACCTTACTAAAGGGGGAGTTATTGTCGAACTGATAATGCAAATTTGTTTTCATTAAACATAATTGGAAATGAGTTCTTAGAAAAATATCGCCATGTATATTTATTTTTTTTGTTTCTGACGTCTTTCATTATACAAAAATTATAATGATAAATCAGTCTGAAAAAGGAAGAATTAAAGTTGGTTTTAATTTGAAGATTTTGTTTTTATTGGATGAAATTGAAAACAAAACGTTAGAAAAAAACCAACAAGTATATATATGCATATAGTATTTTTTCTATTTATAACGTATTTTTAAGTAAATAAATATTTTCCAGAAATGAAATTACTAAATATTTATATTTTAAGCATATGCAGAAATGAAAAATAATATTAATATTTTATTGATAAACTTCTTTTGCCAAAATGTGTAATTTTACTGCGTTATATATTATAACTCATGGAGGTTCACAAAAATTTTACGATTCCTCATTTCCGGGAAATAAATGAAGTCGAATAAGTACAATTCAAAAAGGGATGTGGAGAGGGGATTGAAAAGAGAGCGTCAGACGGTTGCCTCGCCTGATTTTCAAGTCTGGAGATTGTAAAATATTTGCTTAATGGGGAATTTAATATTCACAATCCGTCCACTTGATTACTGATCAGATTCTTATCCACGATCTCCAGTACTTATTTACCAATATTTAATTAAGATGGTCGATCTCGCCACTTCAGTTCATTTCTTCTTTAGGAGGTCAAAAATCAGAGTAATTTTACAGAATCTTTGCTGTTTATTTAATCTGCTTTATCTAATTCACCAAAATTATTCAAACAGTGAACGACATTACACACTGGGTTTAGCATTACAGAAGAACAAATAGAGATGTTTAACGCTTACGTTTATTAATATATTTAAAGCAGCGAGTGTCATAGGACGTATCTGCATAAGAAACTATCGTTGGAGTTTGGGTCGTACGCTATTTCATTTTGTGTAAGATGATGCTGGTTCACTAAATATCAGAAAGAGTTCTGTTATCCGTGGCAGACGTTCATCTCAACGAAACGCTCCTGTTTTTTTGCAGCCTCCTATTTTTCAGGGGAGTTTTTCTTTAATTTTTATTATTGGATATCTGAAAACGTTTCATCTAATACGGGAATTTTCTGCGATTTCTCATTCCAATTGAATTGTAATAATTTATTCTCTGAATATAGTTAACATTTTCTTCTGCTTTCTGAAATCTTTACAGTAATTAGTTGCTAACTTTTATACCCAGCAGGCCTAGATCTACGTCCCAGGGCCGCTAAATTAACATTTCCCAAATTAGTCAAAAGTTAAAAGTTGGCAGATTAACTGAATATTTTCATAGGGGATATAAGGAAATGGAGTTTTGGTTTGTTTGAAACAAAGATATAATAGATAGCTGACACAGATCGAGATCAGCCAATAAGTCCAATATGAATGACATATCAATGTGTGGAATCAGTAGGCGATGAGAACGTGTTTGCTTATAAAAGGGGTCACCTTCAATATGATAAACCAGTAGGAATCTCTTAGAGCATTTGTTCATTAGATATTGCTAGACTGCAGTTGACTAAGACCCAATAGAGATAAGACGGAGTGCAATTATTCTCAAAACACTTGCGTAAGTAAATAAAAACTGTATATATGACTACAAGCCGATATATTGTTGTCGTTAGGGAATTAATACACAGCCATAATGATATAAATTTTTGTCTCAAATTACTGCCAAGATGTCAGGAGCGATGTGTGTCCGAGTATTAGTAAGAACGAGGTACTACTTGGAGATAATGTGTCACACCAAACTCATGGCTTCCTCCTAACTCAACAGACTTTCATTCATTGTATTATCACGTGTGAGGTGGCGCGAGGAACAGCGTGGTTCAATAGGACGATAATAAGCATCTCCATAACACCAAATCCTCTCTCTTGGAATTTATAGCCCCAGCAATGTAGGACATCAATAAACATCACCTGATCTGATGAGAGCTTGCAGTTTGTCACTTCCGGACTCCAATTGAGTGAGTGATTGAAGGTGAATAGAATAAATAGAAGAAAACCTAGGTCAATATTATATTTATTTGTTTTGTTAGAAGAAATTGCAAATTCCAACCGTTGAAAGTTTCACTTTCTGTTTTTCTAAAAGTGCATAAGGTGTCCTCAAATATCTTACACACTCTGTTTATCATTTATGCGGAAATCGGACACTAATGAATTAAAATGAAATAAATTAATTAAACGATCAACAAGCATTACATCTCATGGATATAACCTCAACTATGAAATTTGAATACCAGAACATTATGCAGTATCTGAGCTTCAAATAACAGTATGAGAGACTCAGTACTTCTACAATTAAAACAAGACACTTTAATTCTACCCGGGAACCCGTTTTCAGTCCTCTTATTCATATTCTATTCCAAAAAAGGACTTTCTAAATTTTTTTGCGTTTCCACGGCCACAATATATATTCACTATTGTTACATGCAATATCTTTTATTTAATTAGCGTAATTTGTTACATGTGTTGCCAGCATATGTAGTAGTGCACTGATTTATGTGGATGATAACAGTTACATATCTGTTTACATGATATTTAAATCTGTGGCAATTAAAAAGTATTCCGTGCGTTAACCGAGCGATATCAAAGAAAAAGATTTTTGTAACCAGAGAGATACTAAGTATAAGAAAAAGCTAAAAATTTTAATAAAAACTTTCTTACTTCAATTAGGAGTAACTGAGAGAGAGGAGCGAAGGGAGCCATAAGAGACGAAGGATGTTGAATTGCCGAAGATAGGGATTTTCATGAGAAGCGACAGATAAAGAGAAGCCGTCAGAAAGACTTTACCATATATGTTGGAGAGAAAAGAATCCGATATGTATGTGGTAAAACGCGAATGTCGAAGTCGGACCCATATATATATATATAGGAATAAATCCGGTTAAGGCCGAAGGAATCGCTAAAAGACAATATCAGAATCCAACTGAGAGGGTTGAGGTAAAACGTTACAACTAATGAGTTGATAATGAGGATGTTGCGTCAAATGTCCGCTTCCGTCTTCCCAGGAGTTGGATAAGCATGCAGATAAGTTCTTGCTTAGTGTTACTTGTTCCGCTAATTGGTAAAAAAAAGATTTAATAAAAAATGAATCGTAATTTTAAAAATCTACCTTTTTAATTAATTTACTTGAATCTCGTTAATACAAAAATTAGACAAAACGGTATATTTATAAAAGAAATTATAGTGTACAACTCTTTAAGTTAATGAAGGAATCTTGGTAACTGGTTTAGTAAATAAAAATTTTAAAAAGGAATCAGCGTTTTGTAACCTCGATTTACCTAATAATTTTCACGCCTCATTATGTTTAGATACCCTACATAAATCCTAGCGCTTACCTGACTTTACCCCATATACTGAAAATACTGACTATCTTTCAAAGTATAAATTATGTACTTCAGGCCATCAAGGTCGCCTCTAACATATACGCGTACTCTTAATAGTACGCATAATTAAAATGAATTTTATAGTACTACATGACTGCGTCATTTCATCGTCTGAAGCATTGTTGAATGACAAAATACTCCCCTAAAGGGTGCATTTTCCAAGTAGACACAGAAACATCATTCAACAATTGTAAGTCATAAAAAAATAAAGAATTCCTGGACCTCGACATCAACTCTCGACGATCAAGTTTCATATGGAGGCATTACCATCTCCTGGACCTGAATAACAGCGCTTCAAGAATATGTAATTGAAAAGTAATGCAATGTTCTTATTGCCTGACTTATTATGACAATTAGTACTATGCACTGGGCCTATCAGAAGAAAATTTTACGAGCTTTAACCATGGAAAGCATGGTAAAAAAACGGTAGAAGACGGGTTCATGAAGATGAAGAACGAAATGGGTTTTAAGAAGAAGTAGGTAATGATGTCAGAACATCAGAAATTTTACTTGATTTGAATTATGGAAGCATTGAGCTGTCCATAATCTCATTTAAATTGTAGACAATTCGATTTCTTCATTTCTTATTACGATTGAGACTAATAACAACCTGTTTTTACATACCGGGCCTCAATAGATTTCATTCAAGGTGAAAACCAATAATGATGAACTAACTATTGTAAGATAACACTTTTTTAAATTGAAATTATACTTAAACAAGTGTACTTAATCTATTGAATTCCTCTAAACTCCATTACTGAATCTGCCATACTGAGTTTATGGCAATTACTTGTGGACCATGTACCTATCTAAGCGGGCATTTTCCTGCAGTTAAACAAGTTTTTTTGCCTTTACACATTTTTGGACATTTGAACACTTACGAATCTTCTGTCAGTCGTCCTGTATATCTTAAAAACTTCTAAGATCAATGTTCTTGAACGTAACACCATCCCTGTAATAGCTCATCATTCCAAAAAATGATTTTGCACTCATGATTTCCGGGTGCATATCGTTTGATACAGCGGATAGTTCGACTGTTAGTATGCAATCAACGATGTACCCTGACATATTAATCATTATAGTTTATAGGGTGGCAAGATAGTTTGTATTACTCGAAGGGTATTTGACTTATGCCGGTAAAATTTTCAGTTCCTTGAACATGTCATTTTTCAATACGCCTAGTTTTGAATGTTTATCGGTTTCAAATAATATATCTTAAATGAGAGAAACATCAGACCGGTCGAGGTGACAATTTATTCTGCGGTAAACCCGGACTAAGTGTTCGTAAACAATGAAAATGCTGCTCATTGATTAAAAAATACAAGGCGGTTAAATTGTAAGTAAATTTAAGTGCAAAGAAATTTTAGAAAATGAATATTATAGCTTCCAAGTGAGATAATATCTACCAAAAAATTCCACAGAAGTAATTATGGAAATTTTAACATTTTGAAAATGAAAAGTTTTTGATCAATTAAATAAAATATAGCAATAATAAGTAGTTAATTTGCGAGTTTCTTCTGCTTTGACCTGGCATGTTTTGCTATCAGAACAGAGTGCACGATATAAGAAAAAAGAGTTCAAAATGATGTATGAATTTTTTCCAAATCATCCTGCGTCCGCATTTGAAGTTTCCTTAAATTTCACTTTGAGTCAATTCCAGTGGACTCTTCTATTCTTGATGGTCCTATGTTGCTCTTATCTACCCGTTCACAGCCGTACTATATGTTAAATTGTATAATCAACCATTTCATTAAATTTTATTTGGTCAATATGGTTTGAAAATTACGGATATTACATACTTCTTTAGTTGGGCTGGTTGCCGCGAGGTATATGGTTTTGGCTATACCGTCTATCTTCTCTCAACCTTTATTAGAGCAAAAAAAATAAAGGGAGAAGACAAGAAATTGATGAGCATAGGTAATTGGGAGAGAATCGGGAACCAGGGAAGGGAGAGTGCGCGTGTTTAGCGGAACTGATGTGATGGGTGCGTAAATACGCCGTTTACAATAAGGGACAAACACACTTTTAAATAAAGTGGAGAAAATCGGGGAATAAATGTGACTTGGGGCGTATGGATGGAACTCTTTGGGATAAGTCAGCCTGAAATAATCGATTGTATTGTCTAAGTATGATCATGTTTGTTGCTATCCCAAATAATTCGTTGGTGAAATGTAAAAAAATCAACTGAAGCCAAACTTAATTGAGATTTGATGTTTGCTAATAATTCTAATGGGTTTCCTCATCCCAGCCTGCCACAAACAGATGGATATTTAATAAATCGAACATACGTATATAGTCACAAGTGTTTGACTTTCTGGCGTCATTTTTAATAATTTCGAACAAATACTGCAATACTTTCTTGCTTTTCCAATTAGATACATTCTAATGCTCCAAGACAAATCAAGCAGCAGGTAACGGTATAATTAGAAATCTGTTGCCTAAAGTACTCAACATTGATATTATTTCTTCAAAAAATAATACTTATTAATTTTTTCATTAGATTCACAACTATTTTATTTCTGAATAAAATCAGCGACAAGTGCTGCTGTTCGAATTAAATGCGAATAAACTCAACCAATGACATCTTAAACATAGTTAAAACCTGGTGATATGAATGTCGAAACATGTGCATTTCATTCTTTCGGGAGTTATAGTTGAAGTAGACCTTACAGGGACACTATTAAGTCATTTATTTTTACAAATTTGTTTTAAAGTTGTCAAATATATTCTCGGTGAACTACTGGGATACGTTAAATGATTACAAAATAATTTGAAAACGAAATGCATAATAAGCATTATCCATTTGAGCTGTCTCAGAGCTACAATGCTTCTATCATGTAAACTGCTTCACATTACAGGGTACGTAAGGCATTTGAGGATATCTATGCACTTTTAGAAAAACAGAAAGTGAAACTTTCAACGGTTGAAACTGGCAATTTCTTCTAACGAAACAAATAAATATAATATTGACCTAGGTTTTCTTCTATTTATTCTATTCACCTTCAATCACTCACTCAATTGGAGTCCGGAAGTGACAAACTGCAAGCTCTCATCAGATCAGGTGATGTTTATTGATGTCCTACATTGCTGGGGCTATAAATTCCAAGAGAGAGGATTTGGTGTTATGGAGATGCTTATTATCGTCCTATTGAACCACGCTGTACCCCGTGCCGCCTCACACGTAATAATGCAAAGGATGGAGGTCTGGTGAGTTAGAATGAGGCTATAAGTTTTTGTGACATGATGGCGAAAATTCTCGCTCATCTATTCCTGGGTTTTGACAGCTTTATGGAATGGAGCCGAAATTTCATGGGAGGTGTAAGTTCTTCCTCCATTGACTAAGCTGTCTATGCCAGGCGGTTTAACAATAATGGTTTAAAAAGTCTCAACATAGGCACCTGCATCTGCATTGACCCTAAGACCCTGTGGATGAAACTGAGGAGTCATAGCGTGCCCCACTTTCACTGGCCTTCACAACATCAAAAACCATCACTGTTGCTGGAAACTTCGTGCCCATGCATAGCAGTTGGAACTTCAATAGAGTCCGCCCTCACATAGCCACCTATCATTTCTTCAATTGACTTTCTCATCCTTGTGGAACTCGTTTTCGTCGAAGAAAACCAAAGACATTCCTGTTCTTCTGGTGCTTCAAATTTTCTAAGACCCATTTAGCACGTGTTAAACGTTTCTCTTGAGTTCTTTTATCCACATAAACTGACAACCTCGTCTAATAGCGTATGATTTGTATTCTAGTTCTTGACGAATAACATTCCTTACACAGAATTGTTCCTTCAGACACTTGAAGATGTTTGGCAAGATATCGCACATTGTCTTCCCACGATTTCCGTCGATCAGGCCATGCCATCCACTCTTCTCACAAACCCACGTGTTCTGAATGAGTGAGTGAGCAGAGCGTTGACAATGCCCTTTTCTCTTCTTCATGGTGGCCAATTTCATTTCTTTGTTTTCATTTGTTTTCATTCAGCAGTTCCTTTCTAACTTTACAAACAAAAGATGTGATGAATTGTAGAAATCTTGCAATTTCTGAATTCCTATGTTTCGCTTTATAGACACTATTACGGAGTGTCCTTTCATTCCATTATTTATAGTAGTATCTGCCAAAAGATCTTCTGATATAAAAAAATCATGAATTATTATTGGGTTAGTTTAAAATATAAGCGTCCTTAGATACCTTACGCACTCTGTATATATGATCATTCTATTTTATCAACCCTTGGTAGAAAACGCTCTGAAGTGGTGGGACCGGCCATCATAAACAACCAATCAATAAGCGTCAAATAGGCACTGGAAATAACCCCAGGTGACAAATTATGAAATTTGAATTTTAGAACAGAAAATACCCATCCAGTAAGACTTATGCGATCAAAAACCAAAAGGGAAGTGAAATAAGACTCTTTGGTATCCTGACTTTACTGTTAACAGTTTTTAACTCCACCCTTTTCAAAATTTATCTGACTTAACGCTAACTGATTTCGGTTCTATACCCACGGCGAGGTTGTAACAATAGAAAAATAAGTTGTAACAAACTGTGAAATGTCAATAAAATCATTAAATGTCTTATTTATCTTTTCTTAGCTATGTGAACGGACAAATAATTCAAGGTGACATGATCAAACTCTGAATTAAACCAGTAGGCCAACAGGCAACGAATTTCTTGAAAATAATTTCTCATATATGAACTTGGGAATCTAGTTAGTAGATGTGAACTTGAAGATATTGAGCTGTAAACTATATTCATTATAAACTTATGAACAAAGCCATTCCCTCAGAGTTCAAATAATGTATTAACTTCACTACTAAGTTCATTTTAAACTCCTCTCCTCAATCGTTTTTCTGTTTTAATTAGGAAAATAGCTGTTCGGATTTAGCTATTACAGAGTAAGGAGTACGAGTAGCTAGATATCGTAGTTTTTCCATCTTCTACCAATCTTCACAACAATAACGACAACGGCAAAACAGAGAGAGAGAAGATGATTGCAAACACAAGCAACACAAGGTTTATTAATAGCCGTCTTCTTGAAAGGAGAGGAGAAAAAGAGAAATAGCGTAGTGTGCAGGTGTTGAGGGTTGCCGTATACACAGCTGAAGGCAGATGAGGTGGATACAGCATACGTTGTGTGGGTTTATAGAGAAGGCATATATTTTTAGGATTTGAAATAACCTGCAAAAGCTCGATCATTCAGGACAAACTACGCTAGGAGGTGACGAGTTGAATATCCTGTATTGAAGCAGATCAGGTATTGAGTGGAACAGAGAATTTTGGGTGTCGAACTGAATAGTAAGGTCAAGATGACACAGTAGGAGATGTTTAATAAATATAAGAAAAATTTTCCTTTTAATAAATAATTTATGAGATATAGATTAACATTTTGAATCAAAGAATATTTGAAATTTTTAATAGGGAAGAACAGAGGAGAAGCAGTGCGGGAGTATAGCTCACAGTTCATGTGTTAGATAACGGAGGAAAGTAATAAACTGCAAGAGGGATGAGACATGAACACAACTACGCAAAGAAGGTGATACACTGAATAAAAATCGGTAAGAGAAGAGGGATAGTAGATAAATGCTGAGTGGTAACGATTATTTTATTCGTTGCTCATTTGACATTCAACCCCGCTCGTCATAATCAGGTCAGTGACACATTACAGCTTTATTATAGAGGCTCCATTTTCATCTTTATTTTGTTCTCTTGTTATCACATTCCATCTACTTGCAGCTTTCTATCCACTCTTAATTATTTTAGTTAAAAAACTGTTGTTTTTCGTTTACTATCAAGAGGACATTAAATTTATTAAGATAAAATTTGGCCAGAAATAGTTATTATTTTTCACTCAAGCTAAGTTCGAAATGATTACCAGGTGATTTCACCAGTGTTCATTAAGCAAACAACTTTTGCACTGAGGTATTATGCAGATAAATTATAATGATCGCATATCCGCTCACATAAACACTAGATCGTCCGGAAGTTACCTGGCTATATAAAGCGGCACTTAGGTTCTCACTATACCAGTTTTCGACCCTCAACATAAAAATGAAACCGATTTTCTTCCTTGCACTTGTAGCTCTTGCTATTGCTGTGGTTAGCGTTCGCGCTGAGTAAGAGAATTAGTGATTTTTGTAATCTCTTTAAGACAACTTTGATGTCTTCATTTGACCATCTAATTTACTTTTTAGGGACGACGATGTACGTTTTTTTGTGCAATTTGCAGTTTACTAATTATTCTTATTATTTTCGTTTTCATTTCGCTTCCACTCTTTTTTCCATCCAGAATGATGGCCCTCGCGGTAATTTATTAGATTTTTATGCAAAAGTTCGAAATTTCTTCAACAAAGATCCCATTGGCCAAAAGATCCGCCTTCAGTTGACGGAGCTCAAAGATATTGTTCTTGAAGTGAGGAAACGCCTAAGGCAGAAACTCGGAAAGTACTTAAAAGAGCTCCAGGAACAGAATTAAGCTTGTTTGAGCTTTCTGCTTAGCGAGCTAAATATCCCAAATGAATAAAAATAACGATTAATAATATGCTTCTATGAAATGTCTTCCTTTTGCAATTTTAAAATTAGATAACATATTTTTATTATAAATGTTACACACTATTTAGAAGCAAAATGATACTTTCATACTTGTATTGAACTAAGCACGAAGGAAAGTCAAGTCATAAAGGGCGTAAATCTCGAGAAAGAGAAGAGACAAGAACTTAATAAATTTAAAATCAATACTTCATTGGTATCCAGATTTTTCGATTATTGTTTAAATACGGATTAAATTTCAAAATTAAAATTCATGCAATTTACCTCTGAATCTCTTGCAAAAAAGTTTTTCTTTAGAAACTCATTAGGTAGTAAATGCGAGTAACATTTAAGGAAGACATAATTTGACTAAATCGATCTAATTATCTCTCCTGATAGCAAAAGGGCAGATAATTTGAATTAGAGGTTGAATTTTGACTTTTAAGTTCTGAGTTGGGCTAAATCGGAAAGATTTGAAGTTAGCAAAATTTGTATTGCAAATATTTAGACATGTGACAATTAAGTTTAATTCAGGATTGTGAAATATTTATACCGGTGACGAATAGATCTACCAGTCTCGTCTACTTTCTCTCGGTGTAAAGATGGAAATATAAATCGAGGGCATTGACCAACCATAGAAATAAGTCAACTGGTCATCAGGCTCTGGATATATTTAACAAAATCTCATAACTAAAAATGAGAGGAAAATTGAATTCTACGATATCACGAGGCGAATTCAGTACTTTTGAAAATACGGACGGTTCAGTTCTTCTGAATTCATGTATAAAATAGAGTATATTTTTGTGAATTTGGGTGGGGTTCACGGTCATCAACGCTAAAGAATATTCGAATATTAAATTGTTTTACCTGGAAATGTAATATTGAAATTGAGCAATTATTGGCTAATCGATCATCCCAATAATTTCTATATTCTAAAGCCGTATATAAGTTATTTTTGCTTCTTAATTAAAGGGATATAGTTATTATAAGCAATCTACATTCCTTATTCGGGACTTGGGATAGTGTTAGATCAGTTCTCACTAAAATAGGAAAAAAACGAGATGGGAAAATTTTAATATTTCTTTATATTCGATGACATTCGACGGTTCGTGACTTCTTACTTCGAAGTCTCCCCAAAACAAGCTGTGATTAAGCTAAATCAGATTTTAAAAAGTTCTAACCATATAAAAATTACTTCGAACCATGAATGGCTTACAGAAAAATAGAAGCATCATGTTACTCTAAAATGGAAAATCTGCTAAGAACTCACTCCTTTCCACCTACCATTTAATGTTTTTTAAGCCAATGCATGTTATGGATTTGTAAACTGCCAAAATGATGATAATCAATACTATTAAATTTTGAAATTTTAATCGGTAGGTAATCAGTTCAGCACTTATATGATGATTACTAACTTGAAGGGAAGTCAAACGGTTCAATTATTCAATAATTCGATAGCTGATTATCAACCTTTTGATAGGTTCCTCAAAACTTACTTCCAATGGTCAAAAGGAAGCAAATAGAACAAAATCCGGATATTTTGCAGAACGCAGTAAAATCTGATGCAAAGATAACTTTGGAGAAAATTGTCTGGATGAATAAAACGCTTTGTGAAGGCTTAGAGACCGCAATTTCCAGAAATTCGCCCAGATTTCTTCGCTCAACAGTTAAGGATTTCAACAAAGAAACCCACTTGTTGACCCATGTACAACACAAAATCGATACCCTCCCTGTACGAAAACCAGTTAAAATTGCGATCTGTGGAAACAACTTACCAAAATGCATGAAAAAGAATATTGAGGACTCTCTAATCGACATGTCTCCAAATGTGGTTCTTAAAATCGACCCACCATATGTATTCGAGGAGGAAAATAAACATGAGGTTCATTATATTCGAAGGCGTGTTGATACACGGCATGGAGGATTCGATTTTTGGAGCTATGACTATATAATCTTTATGGTCAATACAGTCCACTACATGGAAGAATTTTTGTGGGATCGCAAAAAAATAGAAGATATTATGGGACCTCCAAGTGGTTTTTTAAGCGAAAAACAACCCAAATTAATGATTTTAGATTCCTACAAGAATAACAGCTTCTTACACCTTCTACAAGTATTTCGCGATATTGTTCCTCAGGAATCGATTCTTCCTGAAAATCTGAGGTACTTCGAGGACTGTCGAGTTTGGCGTCTTCTTTGGAATGGTAAGAAATATACAAATTTACCCAGAATTATAATCTCTGCAATTTCTTCCTTTCTCAAGTCTGAGAAAATTGGGAAGGAGCAAATATCCAGGATTCATATTTGATCTATTGTGACTAAGACTATTGGAATGTTTTATAAATGTCAGTAATTCTTTAATAAAGTGGTATTTAAAAGTCTAATTAATTCGTGAAATTCGTTTATCTGTTAATGCTAGCACTTGTAGTTTTAGCGTGTATATTATTCATTTCGAGGATTTAATATAAATTATTAAGTTAATATAGTTGCTGCCCGTGTCCATTATGTGAAACTACAAGAAAGTTGAAGAGATAGGTAGAGGTAAAATATTGCCTTGTCCTGTTAGAGTTGGGTCTTGTCACTATACCCAATAACCGCCTTGATTACAGCAACCTGTTCAGATCCAAGATTGCAAAATTTAAGAGGAGACTAATTGTGAATGCGAGCAAAGATGAGCAGTTGGAACACAGCTATTTATTTACAAAGGATAAAATTATATAAAACTTCACGTATGAATAAACATGAATACCTAACAATCCCCAGCTTTTATCCTATTAATATTGATAGCCAGTATCTTGACCAATGGCCTTGAGTACCATCTGCCTCTTTCATGCTTCCATCAGTTTGGATGAGCCAGTTGCGGGTCAGCTGAGCTAAGCTTTGTTTCTTCCTATCTGCAGAAAGCGTTGTTTAAATAAGTGTTTGTTAACATCTTATGGATAAGACAATATGGAGTGAGAGGACAGAACAATCTATGAGAGTATGAAAGATGAACCAGAAGCATTAGGGAGTACTATGATGAAAGCATTCATATGACCACAAAGACTACGTCAATCTAAAGCAGCATGGGACTGTATGTAAGTATATCTCACGTCAAGGTTTTTCATTGTCCACTTTGCGAACATGTTAATCCTTGTGCTGGCAAGTGTGTCGTACTGACTGGCGGGGCTGCTAGCTTAGCCTGATTTAGAATGCCCCTTATTTAAATCGCATTTACCAAAATTTAACTCATCTACATCTCCACAATTTGTCTTGACCCTATTGTGTATGAATATTCTGGCACGCTGCACTATTCCTTGTTCAAAGGAGATAGTTAAGCTATCTCGATTTCTGCAGTTCTATTATCTGGCCAACATTAAAATCCTCTACTTATCATCACCTTAGTAGTGCACAAGGCAGCACCAACAAAACTTTCAAAAATTTCAATCATGAGAAAGTGTAAGGATAAAAGGAACAGGGGTCAAAAAGAAGCACCTAAGAGAATTAAGAATTTTTATCAGTGGATTCTGGAAGCATTTACATGCTCATATTTACTGTTCAATATCTTGATGTTTAAATGCTATGACGTGGCTGTAAGATTCATGGTTGAGATCCTGTCCAAAATGCTTAGGCCTTGTCAGATTCGATGTCATTTTACTCATTACGACAAGGGGCAGATAGATGGAACTTGCAATGATTTTTTTAACTCAAAAATGTTCACTCGAACACATGTTCAAACTATCATTGAGATGCTTGAATATTAAAAATTTAGGATCTTCAAGACCAAGCGTACTTCTTTATTCGTAACTTTCTAATATGGTCGGTGATCCTCTTCGGTAACTTGTTTATGATGATAATGATAGTGAAATAGAGAAAAGCAACAGTTCAAACGAACTCTGTTGAGCTAAACCATCTTAACTAGCCACCTTGACTATCAGAATAAACATCAAATGACGAAACAACCTGGTCAATAGCTCTAAACATCGTGGATATGAAACCAAATACCGAAATTTGACCTTTGCAACAGTAGAGCATGATGCAATGAAGAACAGCCTAGGGCTCTGATGCCCTCCTCATATTCTCCACCGTTCCCATGTCAAAATTCCAAAATTATAGTTTTCCCGTGGGTAATGATAATAAAACACGGACATAGTACCTGTGAAGGCATAATTCAACAGTCTTCGTAATAAAAATAACAAAAGGTAAAAATAAAATAATAGAGATAAGTGAGTAAAAGTTAAGAGTCCCAAACACGCGGTGGTTGCTGTAGATAGAGTTGTTTGTTAACCCAATCGAGGCTGAGATCAAGAGTAGGTGGCATAACGCTGCCGTCTGGAATGAAAGCGTACTTCTCCTGCTGCAACTCAAAGTATTCTCTATCAGCTTCGCTGGCGTCATTTCGAAGGAGAGTACCTAGCTGCGGATTTGTTGCGTCTACAAAGAAAAAAGCCAATATTAAATTACCTTATTTACAAGGGCAGTACATGGTACACTTGCTGAACAAGTGGATGTATATATTGCATTTGAAAAATTATTCCACATAAAGATCTTCTGGCATTAAAATGTTAAAGAACATGTCAAGTTATCAACGCAGCACTTGTCCGAGTGGAAAGACGGCAATGAATTATTACAGATGTTCAGATCGACATAAACAGTCACGTGATCTTCGGGTCCGCAGGTTCTATAATGGGTTCCGAGCACCTTAATGAACCAGAGGGGAACGCTTATGTACAATTCGAATTTCAATTACAATCCATCTTACAAATGAGATATATTAACATAAAACCGCTAGATTTATTTGAATGGGTAGTTCCATTTTGATCGACAATCTTAGATTTAAGAGTGTGCATGAATTTGAATTACTACTAAATTACTTACAACTTTTATTTGTTTAAAAGTAGTCGAAGAAAAATTACAAAATTAATTAAAGAGAAGGGATTTTCAACAATCCTCTTCAGCAGGGAAATAGTATCCTGGATTCTCTTTGATGAGAAATTTCTCAAGCCTCACAACACCTAAGTTGGACAGAGGGAAGATAATTTGAGACTTACATTAGCAGTTAGAACTTTCATTCTGAAGTTTGACGAGTAAGATTAACCATGTCAGTTCACTGGGTATGCATCGATGAGTACGGAGCTCGTGATCTATGAGTAGATACACTTTGACCGTTACAACTTCTTCAGTACTTTCTTAGAAAAAAGGATTGTATCTGGCCTTTTTTAATAATTATTGAGGGTCTGATAGGTTATGTCAACCATCATTCCAATGTATAAGATTTAAAGCTCCTAGAGTGTTAGGATACATCATAATGATTCTTCATGACAATGCCCTATGATAACAGTTACCTGTAAAACTTCACATAAATAGAATCTCAATACTAATTCCGGTGAATTTCGCTTTTGCAGCTTGAGACCATTGCTATTTAAAAGAAATCTACTACTTATCTAACCCTTAAAGTAGCATATTATCAAAAAAATGGCTTACCACAGACAAGATTAATAGATGACAGTGGGTGAACAAGTCGTCGATTCATCCAGAGGTATATTCCAGTGCCTCCGAAAAGAGCAAATAAAAGTCCCCATGGTATAATTATCGCCCACCATCTATGAAAAACAGTCAAAGTGTTCAATTATTATTTTAACAATATTGACGATTTAAATAGCAGTAATCACCACCTTGAAGGAAGATATGTTATTCCAATTGCATGTAAGTAGTCATGCGAAATGTATGCCCATATCAAGTAAAGACCTGAAGAGTTGAAATAAAACCCAATTATGAATGCATAGAATACATTACTAAAATATTTGAGTAGGTTGACTTACAAAATACTGACCAAGAGGTTGCATAGGTGACAAAACCTTGAATTCCCCGTTCAGTCGACGGTGCGGGTGTATTTGCAGATTTTGGAAGGGTAACTATTAAGACGAGATTATAATTAACTCATAGCCCACAAACTTACTCTTATATCGTTTCATTTGAATAGGTATAGCAGGCATATTGTTATTAGCTAGAGTAAGGACAGTTTAGCCAACAGATAACACACCATTCACATTTGAAAAAAGGAGGAAAGAAGATGCAATATTCTATCAAATTTATTTATCACAAATCCTAGTATTTACAATTTTTCCAATTCGGCCAGTTCTTTTCGGAAGCCCTCTTCTTTTGCAATCTTCTCCAATTGGGATTTCTCCAGTTTTTGAGTCTTTTGAAGGGTCTTGAGTTTATCGATTTCAGAGAGTTTCTAAAAAATGATACAGAATGAATTGCCGATCCAAGAATCACCGTATGTAGCAATGATGATACTCTCCAATTTATTTAATCAAGCTAATTTTTTTCCTAAACGGCCGCAGGTTAACTAATATGAAGATGGAAATATGGCGAGTGTCCAAGCATGATCAAGCATTAAAGCTAAAAAGTTAAATTTCTAACTGGGCATCAAATACTTTACACAAGTGTTGCTAAACATAACTCGTCAGGAACTCTGTTTAAGGTCCTGTTATAATACAACGGGTGTGTTTAACACAGATTCTTGATGAAAGAAGAGGGGCAGACAATCAAAACTGCGTAGTGCGATACTTGAGGAACGATTGATAGGTCAATTATGAAGTAGTGACGAGATCTGAGGTAAGCAAACTTCTACCCGCGTGTGCTCGTCCCAATTATCACTTAAGGACCTTCGTTCACCGTTTCTCACAATTTTTCGTTCACACAAGGTGCACTGGTGTTGATGCCTTGCACTTCTAATTCCCACTTCTGCCTTATTCCTCTACGACAGCCCAATACACCTGTAGTCCAATCCAACGTCTGCACTGATTTTGAAGGGGGCTGTTTTTGCATCTTATTAGTCTATAGGACGATAATTAGTTTTTTAACGGATAGTTGAAAGCCTAACCCGGTGGAACTCATATCTTTATTGTAAGGATTAGTGGTACTTTAAATTCTATTCATTGACACGAACTAGGAAAGTCTACGACCAATAAATGAGGTCAAATCGAGCTCACTCCTTGCGATCCCACGAATTTTGAATATTCCATTCTGCTCCAAATCTACTAAAATGTAAAATTTCAAGATATTTCTGAACTATGCTGCCGAAATTCAATTTAAAGCAAGTATTCTCTTGAGATTGCCAAAAAATCAACCACATTATTTAAAACACCATTTGAATGGAAAAAAAATAGGAACTAATTCCGAAGAAATCTGTTGAATATGTATTCCTTCTCAACGCGCCGATTTGATATTTACAATTAGATATCTCTTTTGATGTGCTTATTTTAAATTCGACAAAGTCAAATCAGTATTAATTTTGGGAAACATATCAACACAAAGTACTGCCTTATAAAACTGTATCTATATTATAAAACTGGAAACATCTAAAACATGTAGAGAGGTGATACCTTTTTAAGGAAGTTTATCTGCTTTTGGTTGGGGTTTGGAACCGCAGGACTAACAGCTGCAGCGGGATGTTGATTTCCACCGCCACCTCCCTTTTTGTTCTTCTTTCCAACTAAAAAGAACCAAGGCGATTAAGAAAATTCCTTGTAAACGTGTTTAACGATTACAAAGGTGTAAAGAAAATATAATCGAATCTGGACACATGTTCAATTAAGTTTAAAAGAACTGCTATTCATAGTGGAAGGTATAAAAATACATTTAAATGGCAATAAAGGCCTAGTATCGATCAGAGGCAAATAACTAATGCACAATTCTATGCGCTAATCTTAAATATCATTTCTACTTACAAATGGCCAATAGAATACTTACCTTGGTTTGCAGGTGCACCAACAGGTTCATCTCCACGCATAGCAGCCGCCGCAGCCTTAGCAGCACTCGGATCTTTAATCACAAAATGCGCAGTGGGAAGATTTCCTCTATCCAATCTTCCAGCGTATTGAACGCTCCGTGATTGCATCGCTGTGGCAGACATATTTCTCAGCCCTGGTGGCACATATGCCTTGGGCTTTTCCATCTTAACCACAGGCAACTGAAAGACAAAACCAAAAAATCATTTTAGAAATTTATATTTTTTGCTTCTGAAATTAAATAAGTAGAACAAGAAATGCAAACCAAACCAGTTATAAGTACTTTAGAAGACCCCGCCCCAGTAGCCCCCTGGGTAGCATAGACATTTGGTGGCGGAGGCAATTTATCAACAGAAACAGGTCGAGAGATGACCTGGTAGAGCTCATGTTCAGTAGCAGCGGGTAGGTCTTCAGTAGCAGGACGAGGGTTGGCTCGTTTCTCGACCCCTTCATGAGACACTGGACGACCTGTGTAATGCCAAACTGTCCATCTAGATAGAGAAGATAGCAATACAAATGATGAACGTGGATATGAACAAAGAGAAGAATATTAAAGATATTTCCGATTAACTCATGGCAATCGCTTATTGCTATTATAATTTAACAGAACTCATGCTTTTATTCTATAAAATTCAGCCACCGAACTATTTTACCAACACGACATACTTCCATAATATCATCTTCTTAGCATTACATTAAAACTTCGTGAATCATTAAGAAATATGCATCTACCCATTATCAACTCTTAGATTTGGTGTAGTAATGGCGGTGATAATGTGTTCCCCATCGGGTAGCCATGCCAAGGTCGAGGTATTACGAGCAGAGAATTCAGCCAGACGTTGCCTTTTTTCATAATTCCACACGGCGACGTTGCCATCCAGATTGCCGAAACCACCAGCCAAAAGGAGGGTTCCTTGAGGATTGAAGTAGAGCTTATTCCACGCGCCAGTGCCCAGAGAATAGAGTTTCTCGCATTTGATGTTAAAAACTAGAATTGAGGCCGGTGCAGCTGAAGAAAAGATAGTTTATAGAGTTAGAAACCTAAACAATAATGAGCTCATTGCACAAGTCTTCGTAAAAAGCATCTTGGATAGAGAGATGAGAGCTTAGAATTTCTCAATAAGAATCGAAAGTTCTATTCATAATGCAGTCATTTCAGATATTAGACATATGCGTTACGCTGTAGAAAGGCAATTAGGTATCAAATCAGTTATCAAAAAGCTAATACTCAAAAAATGGGTTGAAAAGGTTTTACGACTTACAAGCTGATGTCCCAGCCAGGATGGAACAAGAGCACAAATTCCCTTTGTTATAGCGAAAAATTTTACAATTCAATTCGCATTTTGTACACAAATTGCCAAAGGAAATAAGTTATTAAGAAATTTGGAGGCCTTGATATCTTAGAGGATTTCTTTGTTAGGAGGTAATAGTTGATATCTTATGACTACTTCAGTTTGATTCAAGAATGAAGTAATTTAGACTCCACTCTGCCCAAAAAACATCCGGTGCCAGAGCGACTAGCGTTCACGAAGTCCCTCCCAATAATGGCTTCAATAAATATCAGCCAATAAAAGGAGGGCACAAAAGGCGAGCAATTATATATAAAGGCTCCAAGATTGCAAAAACATCTCTCCAACTCATTGTTTAAGAGTATTTAAATTGACATGATAGAGATTTTCGAAATATACTAGGGTTACGTAACATTACGTATCTTATTAGATCTGTTAGTCCGTAGGAACATGGTACATAGTAATTAAACAGGATAACAGATTGGTCTATACCTTAACTATGGCTACTCTGTATCACCCTAAAGAGCAAGATAACGAATTACTCATCCCTTGGATGCAATATGTACTAGCGATTGGTGAGATTTAATTTAAATCTCGTCTGAATCTGATGCAATAGTGTCTTTCCCTTTGAGCCTAATCTGAATTCTTTTGGGTTAGAAAATTGATCTCAATGTTGGTTATCCTAAATTTAACTGTTGTGACAAAAATTTTCTTAAATACCTACATTTCTAAATTCAATTTGTTTTGAATGTAATTTATGAATCTATTCACCTATCATTGTATAAGGGTTGCTAGTTGTTAAGCATTTTTCAAATTAAGCTCATAAAAATTCCTGATAAATCGCAAACGAAAGTTTACATCCGTGGCAAACGACGAATTGTTCATCCGAAGGTCGAGCAGTTGGTCCAATAGAAGGGCGCCAAAGAACTTGATGAATTGTGCCTGCCTTGGGCATTAACACGGAGGCTGAGTCCCCACCTTTAACTGTGGTCAGAAAGTGAAGTGTTTGATCCCCATAATAGCTCGTATCGCTCGTCTACATCAGTTGGGGGAGGAAAAATACAGTTGACAAAAATGGTGCGAAATAGGCAACATTATTAAAAAACACCAAACTGTTTGATTCTAAGGTGTAAACCAGATCCTGAGACGATAATAATTAAGGTCATGAAGAAAAACGGATTCAAATTATAAAATTAATGGAGTAATCTCTCATTAATTAGTATCAATATATGAAAATTTGAATGTTATTAAGCGGCTACTAAGTTATAAAATAAGTTTGCATTAGAATAATCTGGGCAAGAAGATACAAATTTAAGTCCTCATTTTGAGTATATGGAACTTGGGACTTTCAAATGTCCACAGCTCAGCAGAAATGGATAATATCGTTGTTATTTTCAAGTGTTAGCTACGATCATCTGTCTGCAACCTACAAAAGAGAATATGCATCTTTTCAAAAGTTCCAAAAAGACAGATTCGCGCCGCCCTTAATACCAGGGTTGGGGATGAAATTCTAACATAAGAAGACCCAACTAATCCATGTTTGATTATTTTACGTTTAGCCTCCCACAGAAAAAAAGAACTTTAACATAAAATTACTGATTAAAGCATAAATATCAGCAATATGTCATAGTATTTGGATTTTAGAAACATACCAGTCACAAACCAAATGAAAGATATGACGTTAAAAAAACATGACCATCACCTCCGTTGCATGTTCTAATAACAACTATTTGAAAGCAATCAATTTATGATAAAGTGGTTGCTGTCCCAATACAAAAATCAAAATCTTGACATCTAGTGCATTCGATGACCACAAAGAGTTTCTGAATCCGACATTGTAGAATAACTTTTCTCTTCCCTTATTCCACTTAAAAACAATAATCGGTTTGAAAGAATCTATGGATAACATTTTAGCTAAATATGTAAATAACAGCCTTTCCTCATGGAGAGATGAGATATGCCAATCTGTAACAATTCTATTGCTGCGTAATAAGAAGGTAGAAAAATGATGATGTAAACGACAAATAAAAGATTCCTAACCACATATCGGTCAGCGAACATTTCAATTTGTAATTACCAGGTCACTGAAATACCACAACCAGTAGCATTTATCAAAGACGAGGGTAATAATTAACAAACAAGAAATCTTCAACACTTGAGAACAGGCGTTACACAATTTCCTTCATTTATTGAGAAATTCATGAAGAATTTGGTAAAATAACAGCGGAATTTCATTGAAGCAAGAATAGGCAACAAGCTCCTAAAGTGACAGTTTGAAGACGATAAAACACCTAGGTATGGTAGAACAATTACATGAACAATCAAGAGTGAAGAAATAAGTATATAATACAACAATTCGTACATTAAATAACCCATCATTATCTTGAAAGACACTAACATAAACAAAGCGGAAAGCATCTTTGTCATACATTTAAAAAATATGAGGGACAAATTCAACTAGTTTATGACAGTAATAACCATTCCAGTTTAAAGCCAATGTTTATTAAAACTGAAACATCCTTGTGTATAAAACAAATTAAAAGAGCGCTCAATAGTTAAAATAAGAATTTGGTAATCGGAGGTTCTAAACAGGCTTACTGAAATTCATTCGACTTAAAAGAAAGGTACGTTTAAAAGCGATATATTGGTAACACAAGGAAAAATACGTGGACGAAGTACAACCACAAAATGACTGGCAAGAATAAAGGTTTGCAATTGTAATATCATTGAAATCTAACAACTACAACAATCTAACAAACGCAAGATCTATGGGCAACAAAAAACGTACGTTTACAATTAAGGGAATAAATTTTTGACATAACTCCACTCATACAATAAGAAATGCACATTATGACAAAATACCAAAATTGATAACGAACCTTTGTTGAAGCCAGGACAAGTAGACTAGTGCCAATATTACTCCAGTGCAAAGAAACCGTATCGGCCCGGAAGAAAGATTTATTAGCCACTGGTACACATTCACCATTCCTCCAAGCGTAAATATACACAGTTGCTGGTGCATTCTAAGAATATAAAAAATCACTGATTAACCGATTTATTACCTTTTCACATGGAGTGTAAACAGCTAAATGACGATTCTTGGGCGATTGTGAGAGGGAGCAATGTCGCATGCCCTTCAAAACTAATCGTTTCGCTGGCTTCTCGTCTTAAAAGGAAAAAAAAGAGAACTAAACGACATATTCAGAACTATAGCAGACAGGTAGTAATTTATACCTAATTTATTTTCGGGATAAAATTGGATTTCACCCTGAAAAACGCGAATGCATAGTTGGCTATCCAGGGACCACTGAGGACGCCAAGTTTCCATTTGCATGTGAACTTTGGATTCCATCAGTTTTCCCGTTGCGACCTCATAGATATTAAGATTGGGTTGACCTTCCGGGTGCTCAGGTGTCCCTTAAATAAATGAACTTAGATGTGAATCAGGTATTTTTATGAAGTATTAAACACTGGTACGCACTTCTAAATGGAGTGTAGGTACACAAGTACTTTGCATCTGGAGATATCACCATTCTTGAGATATTTGATTGTTCAATAGAAACTATCTCAGAATCATTTACATCATGTCGCACAATCAATCTGAAAAAAAGAATAACTTAGAAGTTGTTTTGAATTAGACGAAACCAGAAAGTGCCATACGACGTACTTTTCACCATCGCTAAACGCATAAACGAATCCATCCGGAGTGTAACAAATAACTTTAGCAGCGCTTTCACACTCTCTTTAGAAAATAAGGCAATAAAATTACCGGAATGGAAATTACAAAATAAACATGTTAGTATACACTTACTTTTTAAGAAACTTCAATCCGTCATTGGCATTAAATTTGAAAAACCTAATACCGTCACTTGCGTTACCTTCAAAATAAGTCTTATTTGAAAATTCCTACTTATTATTTTATTTTCGATCATAACAGCCAACACAATTTCCACGAGTCAAATTCGTCGACCAACGCGCCAGGTCCAGTAAATATTCTAAGTCTAAATACTTCACTTTCTTTTGTGTTTTCTTCAGTTTAAGTTGCCCAATTATATAAATGTTTATTTGTGTTTTTGTCTTATTTTCTACTGATATTTATATCAAACTTACTCTTGCTCCTATATTAACGAGGTTATCATAATAAGTAATATATATTCCCATTAATAGATAAAACTAAAATTCATTAATTTATGTTATAAACTTCTTCGTCATCTGTCTGGAATAAAATTCCTATTATAAAAATTCTGGGAACTTCACGCCAGTAAATCTCTTCAAATTCATTAGATTATCAGGTTTCTGACTATGAGGCAGTTTGGTTTGTCATTTTCTACTTAATAACTTTAATTGTTTGTGGATTGAAGATCAGATATTCACTAAATTATTTTTGAGGTTTTACAAGTTAAGATAGATAAATAACTTCAGAAAATAATATAAAATTTTATAAAACAATTGCTAGCAGTCTGGAATCAGGGTTTTGTTTCCTAACTATTAGGAAAGCTATACCTTCCATCTTCCACAAATTTCTCACCACGACCAAAGGGTAGGGGGAGAAGGAAATTTTAACCAGTAAGTTTTAGTAGAAATTTTCGAAGAGCGAAGAGGGCATTGCAATGCTATATTATCTGACCAATCATGTTTTGTTACATCGGACATGGACGATTGGTTAAATCTTTTTCAGTCAATCACAATCCGGCCGAACCCAAATAAATAGTATTAATAATCTATAAATTACGTTAATGAATATCCTGTCGTAACCAGTCCGGAGAATAAAACAACATCATTTATGTTTTTCGCTTCATCCACAACATACGTTACAACATTGACCATACGCTTACTTCAAACGTTTCCAATAATGAATATATTATGTATGTTATCTCACCTTCATTTAAATATAAAAGCTCACTGAAGATTATTTTTTCATTTTTGAAATAAAGTTTTTTCATAATTAATGAAAAACACGCAGGCCATGCATCTAAAAATAAAATGTCGAAGTAAAACTATCAGTATGATGAATCATGTAAAATGTTTATAGTTTTTATGCAGGGTATAATACAGACACATGTTTTATTTTAAGAAAATTACACATATTTATCAGCGAAAGGAAAAAATCTGTTCGACGATGTTGCTAAAATAATCTAAAATATTTTAATCATTTAATAAGAACCAATCATAATATCGTATCAATTAGGTTATTTCTGCTGTGTTACTCGCCGCCTGCGAGGTGTTGAACACCTGCTATCTGCGAATATTTGTGGTGTAAACTGTTTAAATCATTTTTTAATAATGTATCTTTATGTATTTCTAAAATAGATATAAAATTAAAGTTAAGCTATAGAAATATTAAACTAGTAATTCTGCTTTCAGTTAATGCAAGTCTAACAGAAAGAAAATTTACACAATAATGCTATTGCAGAATATATAAATTGGGCTATGCACATTCGGCTATGAATTCATATCCAAATTGAGTGGTCAATTTGTAGAAAGATTTAAAGATAGCTAATTTTTTAAGTCTAAATTGATGTTTTAATAACAGTCCAATATTTGTTGTGAAGAATCACTCCATTACTCTTTAACTATGCTTTGAGGCTCTTATGATATAAGTGAAACGTGGTCACGTGATTTTATTTTCGATTGTTTGCCATTTTGTTAAATAAACATTCTGTTTACAAAGAAAGTACAAATTATAAAGGCAATTAAGAACTCTCCAGCTTGTCAACATTTTTCAGTATGTGTTGATTGCGAATGCAAAAATCATCATTCTCCCAATTTGTATGAAATTATTTTACAAAGAACTGCCTGAAATTTTATGACATTGTAATTGGTGGAGACCAAAAATAGCGTACACACAACTTACGTAAATAAAAACAAGTGAAGCCAGCATAACAAGGTGGGTTATCTAATGAGAAAAAAATTTGCTAGTGTGACATGACCAGTCATCCAATTTTATTCTTTTTAATATTATTAATTTTATTATACTTGACAAAAATGAACTCATCCGAGAATCATGGAATTAAATAATAAATTTGGACTTTAGAACATGACCTTGTGAAATATACTCTGTTATAGCCAGCAGTTTTCTAGCAACACCTGGCGATAAGATCTCCACTCTAGTGTTTACGGGCGGTCCCGTTGTGTTTGCGTGTTTGTACAGGTGTCATTCATCACGCCTGAATGACACCTCATCATTTGATTGACGTCTGACAAAGAAATGTTTTGTATATAAACCTAATTACTATATGATTTCGTAATTGGCGGATGGGAATAGCTCACACCCTTTAATAACGTTAGGGTCACATCGATCGAATGAAATAAGTCAAATCACTTGGGGGTGGCTTGCCTACCCCCAATTTATAAATTAGTAAATTAGGTTTATATACAAAACATTTTCTCGTTGGACGTCAGTTATGCCTCGTTGTTGGTGCCTCGGCGTGATGATCGACATCCGTTTAGGTGTCTATGTGCAAACACACAAACACACAGCGGGACTGCCTGTGGACACTGTAGTGACGATATTATCGCCAGTCAATCATTTCTAATCGCTAGGTGATGATAGACATCTGCTGGATATAGCACACCCTCTAAGTGATTACTAGTAGCATTTAAGATAGATGTTCCTTTTGTTACATATAAGAAAATATTATTTTTTCCAAAATAATTCTTATTAGTAAGATTCTTTATTTCCCGCCTTTTAATCCTTGCCTCTTTTAATTCCCTTTTATTCGAACAAATTTATTTACATTACGGTTGTAAATGGTGGATAAAATAAATCGACCCATCGATATGAAAACGTGCGTCTAGTGTTGATATAATGGTTTGAGATGTTTTGTATTACAGTGTTGTCGGGTCGTGTTTGTAATTTATGCAATGACTTAGGAAATCTAAAAGTTGGTTACGGTATCTGTTGTAATCTGCCCTTCTCTGTAGGGTACCATAACCGACTCTTAGATTCCCTAAGACATTGCATTTGTTACAAATACAATGTGACAACATTAAATTACAAAACAACCCAAACAACTCTGTTAGAATAAGGCACCCATTTTCGTATCGATAGGTTGTTTATATTATGCGCTATTTACAACCGTAATGAAAATAAGTTCGTTCAAATAGAAGGAAATTAAAATGAGGAAAATGAAGAATTTCACATATATGGATTATTTTTTTTGACACATAACATAAATCGACATATCGATACGAAAACATGCGTCTTAATTTGATATAGCGGTTTGGATTGTTTTGTATTGTGGTGTTGTGGGTCGTGTTTGTAACTTGTGCAGTGTCTTAGGGAATCTAAGAGTCGGTTATGGTAACCTACAGAGAAGAGGAGATTATAACAACTTCCACAGTAATTTAACAATACTTCAGATCTGAGACGAAAAAAGCACGTGGTCTCTATGCTCACTGACTTGTAGGTCAGCTCGGTTTCCCTATGTATTGCGTATCTAATGGCTCACATATATTCATTAATTGTCGGTCGCTCATCAACAAGCAAAGGACTCAAAAATCTGTCAACGATCCATTTGTGCTCATTCCGCCTGTCTCTCCTAACCTTGGATGTCCATGCGCAGTACTGACGCCTTGCTCTTTCCTCCAAATACCACTTTCTCCTCTTCCCTCCTTTCGTCTCTCGAGTTCCAATTGACCAATATGCAATATGTCTTCTCATTCGGGCAAAGCTAATGTATTCCGTTAGTCTTGGGAAGATCATAAGTTTAATAATTGAAAATTTAGTCCAATTTGCTCCGGCTTCTTAAATAGCTTCATTGACGAGATTACGGCTACATTGAGTAAATATCACATTTCATTATTCTTGCAAGCATTCTCTTTTGCTTCTAATTTGCTTTAAATCGTATCCTTACCATTAATTTTACAAATATATATTTAATTTAATCTTTTTTCTTGGAAGGGGAGGGGAAGGGGAGTGCAGACAGCTCATGACCTTCAACTGGAAAAACAAATGCAAATTTTTTGTTTTCAATTTATGCGCGAAAGAAATTTCTCATGTTGGTCTTCATAAATTACTACTATGCAAGCAGTAGATACTTCAAGTATCTGGTATATTATTATCACATATTAGGAATGAATTACATTTAAAATATATTTGACGTAAGCATACATTAATTGCTAATGAGTGAACGATCAATGATAAAATAACAGAAAAAACTGCACTTGATGTGAGCATTCAGTTGAAGAGTTATACCGAAAGGGAGTGGTTCCAAATTTACTATTTAAGTAACTTCTAAAAATATCATTAAAAAATGTCGACAATTAAATATTAAAATCTTATAAGACCCTGATAACATACTGGAATATGGTTACTATATATATATATATATTACTATTATTAAGTTTATTTAAGCTAAATTTAATTTCGATTATAATTTAAATTACAATCTAGTTGAACTTTAGAAAGTTAATGCTCAAATCAATCATCAGTAGTTCAAGTAGTCAAGCTGTGCATTCCGAAATGATATTGGTCCCTATATTTGACTTTTTATATAAGCCCAAAAAAGAAACGAATTCCGCTGTTATAAATACGATGCCACGATACCACTTATTATCGAAAGGCCAATCCTTAAAAAGCTAAATTAGGTGAAAACTCGTGAATAAGGAACATATCCGTAAAAATATGTTAGTAATCAATACATTTTTTAACTTGAAATAGAAATATATTAATCAGCTATTATTCCTTCCATTGTTTTAATCGCAGATACAGAGGAACTAATCCAGTTTGTAATAATCTATAATATCGTTGATTATGACAGGTACAAGTCAACTTTTTAAGCCCCACTGGAGGTCTTATTATAATTTTCCGACATAAATATTTATATCAAGCTATCGATCATATGTACTTAGACATTATGGGTTTAACATAATTAATTTTTCAAATACTTTAGTGGATTTTGTCATCATATCGATCCACTTAATTTCCTTATTTGTACAATAACTAAGGTAGCACAAAATTTTGATGATGCAGTTATTAATACGATATTTCTTTATTTCAGGATATTACTTAATTTAACGATATACTTAATTGACTCCATTTTTGAGGGACAAAATTGAAGGTTCTGAGGAGAATAATCAATACCTATAATCACCCTTGCTCTAAGTAAAATGACTGAATTAAGTAAAATTTTTAGTGCAATTCGAAATTATTTATTTAAATTGTCTTCTTTGTCAATCGTAATGCGTCAGAAATAATTTCAAAGTTCTCAGATGCCTCACTGGGGTATAGACGAATAGGTAAACGGTTATTTTGCGATTGCTATATCTTATACGTATTTCTTGTTAATTTTGCATATATTTTTAAAGAACGACCTTATGTGATAAACAAACACAATTCCAACCAATCACAAAACGATTCAAAATACGTGCACCAATAAAATTTATTATTTAACCCGGAATCATTATATTATCGCGGATTTCTTGCTGTCGTCAATTCATCTAATAAGCATCTAACAATACAGTATAATTACTAGGCAAGCATTATTCCATTGACAAATTTAATTTATTGCATTTACCATATCATAGACGCTGTTCTTGTGTATAGTCATTTATTTTGCCTTAAATTTCGATATGCCAGTATTTATCGATGATGAGCGATAATATGATATTACTTCTTATAATAAAGGTTGTATTTAACCTGGATTTATTCTTTAATAACATTAAATTATATTTTAGACCATTTAAATATATTCAATCATGTTTGGATCCTGCGGTTTAGAGGTTGCCCCACCAGGGCCAAAATTACCGTAAGCACTGAGTTAAGCATTAATCGCTCATTAACCAGACACATTGAAGGCTATTTCATCCCTAATCCAAGCCTTAATTCAGCGCGTGGTGTACACATTCTCCACTTCTTATTTGCAAATGTCAAAACTTTTTTAAGGATAGCAAATTTTCGTCCTTTTAGACGGCTTAATATGGAAGATACCGCCCTGCCTTCTCAGGCACCTCTCGTGAACAGCAGTGGTAACATTTCTACATCTAAATCCGAGAATAGAAAGCGTTTTGGACCCTCGAGTGATACTCGGGCTAGACTCTCTCGTGGAAACTTTGCCCTATCTCGACAGGACTCTTTCGATGTTGGTAATGATCCTGTGGAAGCTTCATCTCCCCGTTCTTTGGTTAGTTCGCTGTGTTCTAACAAGTTATATTCATATGGGGATCTTTAGATTAAATGTATAACAGTAATACGGTCAATTATATAAGTGACTTTTTTATTTAGCCTGAAGCCTGTTTGTTGAATGTTTCAGTTAAAAATTAGTTAGTCTCATCTTTCCGAAATCATTGTTTACGAATGCCCCGTTTTTAGCCTAATCTATTTAATCGATTCTACTTGTAATAATCCATGTTAGAATGAATTGATTTACGGGACATGACATGTTTTTTTTGAATATCATATTTTGATATCGTTTTCGCTTATGGTCTAACGTCTGACCTTCATATTCCGGACAATGGTCTATCCTTTAGTTAATTATACAATTTGTGATTTATTGTCAGATGTATTAATTCCCAACCTCGAAGCCTCTATTCCCGCTTTTTAGTTGCTTGAATATTGATGTCATCTTATAATCCTAGATGATAAACACCCTTTAGACCAGTAAATATCCTCATTTTAATGTTTGCGATTTCAAGACAAACCCGGAGAAAATCGGGTTGCTAGATTTTAACCTCCTTTTTATAGTTCCAAAGTCGATTAATTAGTGTTTGCTGGGATTGTCTGACTTGAAGTCAGGTCAACTGAAAAGTAATCATCACTTTTATTGCAATAAGCTTCGTTAGAACCAATTCTAAAAAAATTGACCTACTTTCGTTTCTTCGTTTACCAGTAATAGCATAATCATTATAAGCATGTTGGTTCTCAATTAGTCATTCCGTTCTTTCTTTCATAGAACTTAATTATAATAACAGATTGATTTAGATAAGTGGATTTCGATCAAGAGGCCTCCCTCCCCCTCCCTCCGAACTCGACTCACATATAGGTGTTGAGCATTGATTGTGAAAATATATACATATATATATATATATATTAATATTTATGTAGTGTATATGAGTAACTGCTAGAGCTGAAAGTTAAAAACAGCAATCGACATTTCGAAAAGTAGAGCACGGAATTTGTGTGGGCCAAAGTTTCATTGTACAAACCATGATGAAGAATCGAGAGAGTTAGGTAGTGAGTGATTGGAGAGATATAGGGAGATGAAGAAGAAATGTAGGAGCCCTATATATTCTCAAAGACGGAGGGTAGAAGTAGAATAAACGGATGAAAGTGGAATCGGACATGTCTGTGGGAAACTGAGGTCATCTTCGGTTTAAGCAATGAGGTCCACCTAATTAGCTTATCCCATTAATAAAAAATTTCAGGCCACCACAGACTTAAGCGCCATTGTGAGGAAGCAGTAAGTTAGGACTCAGGAATTGGTAATGACTGGATAAAAATGTAAACGCACAGTGAAATTGCGAGCTCCTGTGTCGAATGTTTTTTGGGGATGTAAATGAACCATCGGTCTTTCTTTTTGGTTAATTGGGCATATTATTTGTAAAATGCACCGAAACATTCCATTCCACGAAAGTCATCCTATATAGGTGATGGGTTCCGGTACCTCGTTTTCATTGAAGTATGCTCCACTAAATACAGATCCACTAATTCATCAGAACAATTGCCTTGAATATTTTGATCAGCTTGAGTAAGATTCTCAAGCCTGAGGATTGTTGATCTTTTTTCTTCAAGATTAGAGTTATGATAAGGGAATTTAGTTTTTATTACATTTTTGAATAGGCCTTCTTTACATATAGTTTACTGTTTCGTGGATTTAAAGTTGTCTAAAGTTTATGAAAATAAGAAGCTAGATGCTCACGCAGATGTCGGTTAAGATCTGTTAGTAGGTTTTGCATCTGCTCACTTGATCAGTAGCATAACTCTTCTATGCAATGGTACTGCTAGATCTAGTCGTTCTGCTATGTTATATCCGCCCACTAGATGCCGCTAGGCTACAGTTCACTCAGACTTAGTGAGGGGAAAAGACAAGAGAGATGGACAGTTACCTCAGGGTCGCTTTTTTAATTTTGTAATAAGATTATTTATAGGAGAATATGGTTAATGACTGTGCCGGTGAAGAGGGGGATTTGTCTAGATTAACTGTCCAGGTACTTGAGCCAACAGGTACTCGCATGCTAATTTGACAGAGATCAAAAGTACATAGACTATGTGGCTTTGTGTTGACGGTATCTTAGCAGTAAAGGGAGTAAATTCTTTCCACGTCCTTGCTTTAACCAACATTTCAGATTGAAATGAGAGTTAATTAAGGGATCCTCCTATATAGAACTTTCAATTTCTTAATGATTCGTCACCTCATTTTTCCCATCATTTTAATTCTACTGATGGGTATTAATTTTTCTACGACTTTATTCATTATAATCCTAACTTGTCAGTTATAGGATTGTTTGTGGCTTTTCACTTATTTTCCGCTTAATTTTCATTAAGGTAATCGGTAAAATTCAAGTTCCTTTGGAATTCTAAGAGTTCTAAGTTTTACCTGAGTGTCGATTTATCAGTTAATTGAACAATAGATTTTAGGTTGATTTTGTTTGTTTTTTTTAAAGTCTTATCGTCTAATTAATGAATGAAATGATATAGACAATATTTATATGTAGACAAGGACTGGAGTTGGGGAAATAAGGGTGAAAAATTATGGTTTCATGACTTTTTGGATTAGAAATTGCTACGTGTGGTCTTCTCTTAGATCAGGGTCTATTCTAAGCTCACAGAATAAACCTATGAATCTAATGACCCAACCCCCCTTCAAGTTCATGATAGAGCGTTTATTTTTCAAATTTTTCAGTTGATCTGTCTGTTTAATATGGGAATGGCTTCTTATTAATACCGTCATATACATTTGCCTTTAGAATGCGTGTATCACGCAAGGCAGAGTGGGAAAGGGCACTGTTTACAGAAGTCAAGTGTTTGGGGTCTACCCCTGCTAATCCATGCACGCAGGTTGGGGATTAATTATTCTCTCCGCTTATGAAATTGTACTATATTTAGCTCATCCACTTGTGTTAGTACATTAAAGCACCCCAACTATATACTACATACCCGTAACTCCCTGTTTTCCAACTTTATTAACTTGGCCGTTGGTGGTCTCCTAAATATTTATAGAAATCAGGAGCTTCAACGCTTGATTTAGAATCAGCTAAGAATTTGTCTCTAACACAATTGGACGGTTGTCTATATCCTAACGTTCACCATCATCAGACAATTAAGGTTGGACTCGCACTGTCGTTCATCTATTAGGAGGCATGATAACTCTTACAAGTAATGGTGTTCCTTGATTATTAATGATCATGACAAGGCAAATACTACATTTTTGGTCATATGAAGGTATTAGAATAGTAAAATTGTGAATTTTGCTTCATTTAAATTCTGGATCCATCCGTTTTTTACTTAATAGTGAGTATCGTGTCCTGATATTCCAATGCTCAGATTTCAGAATTTGGTCCACCATATTCCCGAGTGAGAGTTCGTGTCCACGATGGTCAGAGCTTATTGTCCAGAGGTCATTAATTTGGATTTTTGATAAATCACCTCAATACATTTATTTGCTTTAATAATCAAGATTCTAGCCAGTTAGCGTGATTTTAATATCAGAATTTCGAGTGCACGCTGTTCAGAACCTCTTCTTAGAACAAGTTAAATCTTAAGATTGCATTTTTAAATAAAATTATTAACCAGAAAATCCCTAAAATTATCCTCACTCACTCCCCGTAAACTTTTTGATAATTTTTCTAAAAGGTTTGTTGTCAGCCTTTGATGATATACATGAGCAGCCTACGTTTTATAGAGAAATCCAAGGTAATCTTTGTTTCTCCTCAGATCATGACCTCGATGCATCTGGAGTTAAGGAAAAGGCGTTGTGACCTATATCGACGTCATTTGTGATAACTTCGTTCATAAATCTTTATGAGTTGAGATTAGAAAAAAGTGAATGATGGCAAGGATAAGCCTAGCTTATCTTTAATGGAGACACTAATTTGAGAGAAATTAGTGAGATTATTCTTACCCCTTTGTGCAAGTCTATCAAGCCTAGAAATGTTTGCCAATTTATGATTTGGATCTTTACTAAAATCATTACTTTTCTGTTAGTTAACTCTGTTAAAATGTTGTTGAGGTATATTTCCGTCATCCTACACTAATTAGATATTTTGGGAACGTTTTTAACCATGTGTAGAATGCTTACACACTAACACCTAACTACTTGTATCAATAAATGAATTTTCTTGCAAACTCCAGAATATATTTCTTGAGGAAGTATGGAGGTGTAGGGGCACACATGTATAGAAAGAAAGGCACATAATTAGTGATGCTAGTACTTTGATGAGTCTTAGCAGCGAGAGTGGGGCTACAAAGCAGAAAATGGAGTGATCTGCAGATAGAGAGGTGGCTGAATGACCTGATGGTAGGAGTTGACCGGCAGGGGGTGGAGAGGCGAGAGACGTGTAGATGTGTGTTAGAAAAGAAGAGCATCTGAGTCGGGCCCCGGGGGGTAGATTGCCCCTGGGCATCTATAGAAAGTCAGTAGTTAATTGTAATAGTTAAAGGACAGCCTTGAAGGTAGGGGTAAATCCATGGCCATTAAGGAGTAAAAAGGGTTGGGGACGTATTATCTGATGATTGTTTGGGTCATCACAGAATTTGATAGACTTGTCATGTAAACATGTTGATAAAATCTTGCCGATTGATATTGATTTTGACAATCACCAAGCTGTCTTAAAACATTAACTCAGACGCTGGAAAGACTCATTCAAAAATAACTCATGTTCCTAAATTGAACGTTTTAAGCGAATACCCATTAAAGTTTGTAATTCACTTCTCTTGCCACCCGAATTTCATTGACTTCCAATAAGCAGTAACTTCTTGTTGTTAAAGTTAGTATATTATTGATCAGTCTTTTTAAAGAGGGACGCGTAAACACATGACATGATGTTTTAATCGAAAATCGATTTTTACTCAGCTTTCTGTCTGCAATTTCTTAGACCATTCCGGGCTTCATTATGGAACTGTGGCACTGAGTTTTGCATAACAGTTCTCGTCGGTCTTTCCAGTGATTTGAGTATTTACATCCGTAATGATCCATCGCAACCTTTGGCACTCAAACAGTTGGTTTCCGAAATTTATTGTGTGCCGGTAATTTGGCACGTTATTAAATATTTAAACGTCTAGAGGTATACATGCGTGGTTATTGTGTAAGCTCCCTAACTTTGTTTATGGGTCATTCTTAGGGTTTGCGTATATTTCTTTATTTTGTTGTCAAATCTATAAATGTGATTATTTATTTAATTAATCCATCTGTCCGTTTAAAACTTTTTATTTTAAGGAATTTGGGGTCTTTAGGAGAGCGTGAGAGTGGAATAGTACATTCCTACCACTCTAATCGATATTTTGAAATCACAGAGAATATTTCAGTCCACTCAGGTATAGATTCTGATAAGTAAACTGTATTTGTCAGCTTCTGTCAGAAGGTTTGATGAATAAAGAATTTATTTGAGGGAATTTGAAGCTCTCATATTCTCTATACCCTCAAAAAATGTCTCGTAATAAGTGTATGATGTTACTTGTATGTTACCAGTTTAATTTCTCTTCTACAGTAGTTGCTATTTACGGATCAAAATGTAGTGTATATGCAAATCGCCTTAAATCGAAAAAAAACTTAACCATCATCACGAATTGTTAGTAATCTATAGTAACCAGAATTTACGCTCTTGGTACGCAGTCCAATTCTTCCTACAACGATAACACTTAAGTATGTTCATATTAATGATAGTTAAATTTAGCGGTACATTTAGAAGTCGCAACAAAACCCATTTTAATGCTAACTATAATCGTCTAGGTGGTGAAATGAGGATGTCCAGCCTGATGCACAAATTGAATGAGTTATGTATAGACGGTATCAAGCCTCATCCATAGAGCTCGGTTAAAGAGGTTAGAAAAAGTAAGAACGCGAGGAGAAAGAAGTACCGTAAATTATCCTATGCGCAGTAGGTTGACTGTATTCTTCGTACCCAGTGACTAAGTTTTGTCCGGTTGGGTAAGTAAGAAGAAAGAGAGCATGAAGGGGCAACTACAGCAGAAGTGTCAGAAAATGCCTTATTTTTGAACTGTGCACACAAGCACATATGAGTGTATGGCGCACTCTCAATACTGCATGTGTTCTGTGTGCGTCTGTATACTGCGCTGTGCTGTGTCGCAGAGGTTGCCAGGAGAAAGCCAATTATTCACCACCCTGTGCATGATCTATATTTAGCTAAACTTGCTCTCTAGCTAGCTAACGAGGCAACTAATCCAGCTAGCTCTAATGCGTGCTGTGTGCATTTGGCCCGTGGGTGCGTCTGTATTTCTCTAACTCTTGAATTACGCTCGAATTTGGAGAAGAAACAAGGGACTGACCTCTAGACTTTGGCGCAACTAAAGTCATTCATAACTCTTCTTCATCATCCCCCTTTTAGCCTATGGATGAATCAGATTGCAAGTCTGGCTCTAGTCCCAAATCCTCAAATGAAACAGCATCAGCAGCAGCGGCAAGAGTTTCCATCACACATAGTGGCAAATCTATCCGTCTACAACGAGCTAACTCCTCTCTTCCATCAACTACCACAGCTACAGCTCTCTCTTCCACTAACGGGTCTTCGAGCAGCATCAGTTCGCAACATGTGCGTCAGAGGCTGAAAGAACATTTACTCAGTCGTCGAGTGATGAGCGTGGAAGCCTCTTGGGGAGCAGTCTCTAATTCTGGAAATTCTGCAGGTGGGGGAGTAGTGACTGGTGGTACTCCTCCGCAGACCTATGCTCCTCTTCGACGCTTTTCTCGATCGTTTGACTCGGATCCCGCAGTATCACCTCCATCACCCTCCTTAGGCGAAGAAAATAACAATGTTTCTTCTCAGCGTCACCCTTCTCCTCCGTTGCCAAGGAAGAGAGCTGCTTATCATCGCTCTGCGGCCATTTCTCTTGAGCTTCCCGCGAGACAGTCGTCTAGTGTTCTCGTTGAATCCGTTCCAAATTCGAGGACCTTCGACGAGATTGCAATTGAGAAGCTGAATACAATTTGGAGAGAGGCGAAATCGCAAGCACATTTCCAGCAATCTTCTTTGCGTAAGAACATTTTGTCAATGTTAATTTGAAAATTTTAATATAAGTGATTGTAAGAGTAGTCTGGTACTTTTATATTATTTTAAAACAGTTGGTCATTATTTAACTCAGATTTACAAATATCTATAAGTACTGTTTGTGGTCAAATATTACTTCATTTGATCAAAAAAGGTAGGCTAAAGTTTGTATTAAAGATGCTGCCTGGCTTGGGAATGAGATCGATCTTGAGAAATATTGTTTTCCCCTAAGCTTTGATTTGCGTTGCGGTGATAGTATGGTCAATATTCATATCTGACAAACTAGAGGTCACAAGATCAATGCTTATTGGTGCATAGGCACTGATGTGATTAACCAACCGTAGCAGTCAATTTCGGTCAACTGAGGTGTGGTAAAATGCAAATTTCTCGCAAGAGCGACTCCAAGAAACCTTATTTCAATCCGAGTCAAGCCAAGTGTTAATGGACTGAGACGCTTACTTATTCGTTGAAGCCGAACCGTCGTATTTTGTGATTCAGTGAGTAGTCTTTTCAAACAATGTGCCTTCGCACAATTCGCGATAATTAATCCGATACAAGAGATTACAGTCTCGTCTCGATTTCATTCACACCTTAAACCACCCCATTAAACTTATTAAAATAACTGTTTACCCATCCAGAAATAATGCATTTATTTTTAGCTGGCTCAGGAGGCAACACCTTCTCCCCTTTCCTTAAGCACCAAGCCAGTTACAATCCTCAAATGGCACACATGTGTCCAGAGGATCTCTCTAAGACAGGTGCCCTCAACTCTCTTCCCAACGTCGATATGCCCCTAGACTTGACAGCTTCTGCAGCGAATGATTCCCTACGGCGTCTTAATAATGAGTGTATTCTTCTGAGACAAGCTTCTGCCAACCCCGTGCCTACTGCATCAGTTAGTGACGTCTCTTTCTTTATGCAGCAAATTGAAGCTTTTAGAGTAAGCCGCGCCTATTTTATTTACTTATTTATCGTGGCAGGGTAAAATAGCTTTGCAATTTCCCATCATGGGGAGCATCCGAACACATAGGAAGCGAAAGTTTACAAGAATGTAGTATGTTAAACTTTATGTGTGAATTTTTGTTAGTAGAAGTGAGATCCAAGGAATCAGGCGAATTTTGCCTCATCTGAGCTCTTTAATAATCAAATTAATTACTTTCTCAAATTGGAGTTCTTTTATACCTGTCCCTTCTTTTTACCATCTTATTCTCCATTTGGAAAATCTGAGTGACACGCTTTCATATTATTTCACAGCCACTCCCTTTTCACGTAATTTTTGTACCACCTATCTACTGGACAAAGGAGTCTACCACTTGGTAGGTCATCTTTGGGTTTGTTGTGGTCGATCCGCCAGTGTCTCATTTGTAAGGAGTTAATGACATCAAGATTCTACAGATATTTAATTTCTCTTACACACATTTTTAAGTTGTGGTTTATGTTCGATAATGTGAGAAATGTATTTCTTTTTAGTATTCACCATCCAGATTTCGCCTTTCTTTCTTTTCTTACCTGACCTTAGAGAGTTGTAGTGAAAGAAGTAATCATTCAGGCATAACGTTTAGTTTATTTGTTCATTAACTACCTATAATCGATGTACTGTTAGGCAGGCAGGCAGGCTGAGATGAATGACTTTCGTGGGTTATGTGGTGTGGGCTGTAGTTTAATTACTGCCAAAATATATAATCTTACCATAATAATTCTATTGGACTTTCATTCATGTACACTTGTACATGGCTGTAGTAAGAAATGATGGAATATTTATTTATAAAACTTATAATTTTGAGAGAGGGTGGGGTGAGTTGTTGAAAATGGCTATGAAAAGAACTATTATTAGAGTAGAAGATAAATATTGGCGAGTGCCATTATTGAATTTTGGCTTCTCTGAATTTTTCTTAAACCTCATATCTTATAAAGCACTGAACGAAAACGTGATATAGAGTTTGTTTGCCACATTAATATCAGTGTCATATCTCCAAGGCAATTTGTCGGCCCAATAATAAAAAGTTGTAGTGTTAACGGTCTCTGACGCTTAAAGGTCAAATCATCGACAAATCAATGACAGCTTTGTTCATTCGATCTGTATAGACTAATTATCAAATTTCAAGAATCGAATTAGAGTAAAAGAAAGTTTTGAAAAGATGTTTGTCTATTTCGAAGCAAAGCTGTTTCATTGAGTCATTCTGCACGCCCCATCGTAAACATTCGGCAGTGTAGATTATGTACATTGATTATCTATATCTGATACAATGCGATGTAACCACCGTTATAAAATAGGCTTCCATTGAGGCATACTGTGGCTACCGCTGCTGACATCCAGTAGGAAAAAAAAGAAGAGTTGCAGCCTAACTGCTTATAAATAAGTTGAAATATGTGGGATTGATTGACTACTTAGTTAACCGGTAAGGCAGTATTTGCATGACTATCTTCCGTAGCATAAGCATGTAAGAAGCGTATTGGTATAACTCAGTTTATGATGTAAGAATTCTTAAACAGAGAATCAGCTTCTTATCAATTTCATTAGACTCTGATATGAGCAACAATGAAAGTTTGAAACCAAATTTTCAATTATTATTTCGCATAACAGATGGTTGGCTATTGATTTTATGATTGAGAAACAGCTATTTTTCCAAGTCCTTACAGACAACTATTGAACAAAGACTGTGAGTATTTCAATTATTAGACGATTTTTTCTCAGTCGTTCATCGGTTTGCAGTATGTTTTTGATGGATTTAACGGTTATTGACTCCTCGTATAAATTAGAAGAAATTGAAATATGTTCATTATTTTTTTAATTACAAACGAACAAGACATGTAACAGAATAAGAGCACCGACTTCACCTAATGGTTCACCATCATTTCATACGCAAATATAAAATCATTAAAATTTTTCTTTTACAGAAGGCTTCGATGCAGAAGCAACTTCTTGCCCTCAATCCGGCCTCATTTTCAGCTCCCTTCGCACCTCCAAACCTCTCAGTGGGAGCGCATTCACCTAGTGCAACGTCTGCTGCAGCTGGTGGAACAGTATCCAACTCTTGTCTGCAGGAAACCGCTGCTTCCATTGTGTCCTCCCTCACCTCCCTCTGTCAGCCTCCAACACAACAACAACAGCAGCAACAACTCAATCTCCTTGCCACATCGATGTTTCAGTCGCATCTCAGTAAGTACATAGACTCTTAAACTGTATATATGCACTTAGTATACTGATACTCTTCACGTTCTCTTCTATTTTGTAACGTTTTGGGCTACCTACTGTAAAATAGTTTGCCCCTCAAATAGGCATTGAGATTTATATAAGGAATTTGAGGCATCCAGAAGGTCATAAAGAATGAGTCTAGTTTTTGGTTATGATTGATTTGGGATGTTTTGAGATACATTTTTGTTCCATTGTCTTCTTTTTCTTCCAAGTAAATAATAATGATAATGATCCACCAAGGGTTTTATTCACAAGCAAAAGTCTCCGATCAGTCATTTGAACTGTTTTAAACAATTTTTAATCCTCCAGCTTAGTCTTTCAATTGTAATTTTACATAAACGGAGTGGTTCGGCCATCTTTGATCTGACACAGACATTATTGAAGTCTTGATTTAATCCATTTGATCAAAAGATTCAAGGCAAGATTTTGGCAGGCAAAGGGTGTGCTTATCTTTCATTAAAATCATTTAGTGAGGGAAAGGAAAATGAAAGTGGATGAGTTTAGCCTTTAAATCAAGATCCCTCTGTGATAGATGTGCTTCCGAAAGTGGTCAGTGTTAAAGACTGTATGGTTTCATCATTTCTATCTATGGAGCTACAAAATTTTTAGTTAGTACACGGTGATGCTTTATCACTATTCCGTGATTACCTATTGTCTAGAGGTTGTCTTTAGTACAATAGCTAAGCATAGTATCTCAGTGTTTCATCGCTTTAAACGTTTGTAAGACTTCTAGAATTCGCTTGATATGAATTTACAAGTCAGAAATGATGGAATTCAGCATTCCTCGCGAAGAATACCGGTGTGCTAACGTTGCCAACGCTTGAATTGTTGTTCTTCTTTATGACGTTTATCCTCATATTTTTTGTTACCTACTTATATGTGTATTCGGAAGTTATGCCTGATATAATCACCTTGAGATTGTTGTCATTATTTTGCTTGAGTACACTCAAATTCACTTGAGGTCACTTAGGCACGCTCCATAAGTGGAAGCCATTGTGGTTTTATTTTGTTTTATTTATATCGCACCAGGCAACCTATATTACACCCTGTTACCTTTCAACTTGCATATCGAGTGTTTTGAATGTTTTTTTTCTTTTCTTTTCCAGGGAATAAAAAAGCCATGTAATCTCCCTTCCTAAGAACTGGTATTACTATAAGCCATTTTTTGTCTCATTAATCCACTGCGAAGTTCGCAAAAAAAGAGGAGTCAAATAAATGTGTGGATATTGATAAATGAAAGGTGGTGTTACAATTTTTAATGGAAGTTTGCAGGGACGTGTTAGTATTAGTTATATAGCATTTATGACCTAATTACATCAATTTATTACCAAGGACTTGTCGCGCTTCTGTTGGAAAAAGGTGGTTTAGGCGGTAATATTTTCGTGCTCTTTCTAAATCCTACTCCCACCCCATTGTGATGAAAATTGTTGGAGTGTTTTGGCTAATTTAACACCGTTTAATGAGATAAATACTAGTAGAGTATTTTGACATGATTGACTGGTTCTAGATACTACAGAAGTTTAAAACAAATGATGACTAAATTGTGTGCCATTGTTCGCAGAAAGCAAGGTAATACCTTTGCACTGTTCCTCAAACATTACGCCCAGAAACGATTTCCAGTGATCAATATCTAGGTGCCGTAGGTGTTGCAAGAAACCAAACTGGCACAAATCAGATTGTCATTCACATAATTCTGATATTAAATGTAATGTTAGCATAGTTTCTCGGTTTTATTTAGTTTGATATACATAACTAGCTCTACAAATAACTAGATGACTGCGTAAAGGAAACAAGGGATTCAATCTCCCATTTGATTTCTATGATTTTTCTTATTTATATAATTTCAGCTCAAATATGAAAGTATGTCTGCATTTTCGCCTTATCTTCTGGTGCTGATTAGGTAGCAATAATTTAATATACATTTCCTTAGGAAAATTGTCTTGAGTTACCTATTATTTCTTTTTAATAAACTTTTGGATTTATTTCGCAGTGCTATTACTTTAAAGGGGTGTTGAGACAGATTGCATCTTTGAAAAATTCCAATAATTTTGTCTTTTTTCATTTACAGGCACTCAAGTGAGTCAAAATCTTCGTGAGACCCAGGAGAATCTTGCTGCACTGACCTTGAGTGGTCCTTCTCGTGACAGTGTCGTTCGAGGCAATCCCCCGACCCAGCCTTCTCCAGCAACCCCACCACCACCTTCCACCACCGTGATGCCTTCCACAAATGATTTCATTCGAGGTGCTCTTGAAAGGGCTTACGATGAACTTCAAAGACACTGGAATTCTATTCCTGTCATCAATTCTTGGCCAACAGCTGTTGAGAGAGAATGTGCAGTGTCAAATGCTTCTTCAGGGTATGATTAATATAAGAATGGTCGCGTTGTGCCGAAATATCAAATCGTATAGCAAAAGCATGTTAATTAACTCCTTATTTTTGTTATTTAATTTGATTTGATAAATAATACAATACTTATAGCCTAGCTGAAATTGCTAAAATTTTTAACTTGTGAGGTGCTTAATATTATTCTGTTTTCTCAATCTCCTGAAGAGAAAATGAATTGAAGTAGCAAGAAGATCCATCATAATTAACCAACCAATCAATAAGCACTGAATATCGTCGATGAGAATTTGCTCAGTAGTCCAGGTGATAAATCATGTTATTTGAGTTTTTGGTGATGGACTGCAGATCAATACTATACAATCCGAATCCAAAAATCTAATGAAATAAGGCTCTTTGTTATCCTGACTTTATTCTCAATGACTTTTCGATCCTCTCTCTATCGTTTAGGGGACTTACTGTTAACCGACCTCTACTTTTCTACAGTGAAAAATTTTAAAGTATTTTTACTTTACCTTGCTTCACATAATAACAATTTTACATATAGCTCATTGGCAAAGGTATCATATGTTTACTGCATATTATGTCATATCTGAAAGAAAAAGCCAAAAAAATCAGTGGATTTTGTTCTTGAAATATCTTCCATTTTCTTATAATTTGGATTTCATTAGACTAGTTCAAAACATCTAAAATAGAAAATTCTTCTAGGTAATGGTAATTCTATTAATCTTATCAACCGTTTTTATCCCTTTTTTGGTTTCCTCTCTTTTTTGCGCTAAAAAATCCATGGATTACTTAATTCACTAAACATCCGACTTCAGATCGTACGATGTCGAAAGAGCTTGACTACTGCTTTCATGTTTTTCAAATGCTTCTTGCGACAGTGCAAGTGAACCAACGTCACTGATTCACATTAATGAGTTCTGAAGTATTTATACCGTAACTTTATTACATTTAATTGGAGTTTACGATCTCCCATTAAATAGTTTTGTGGTCTGTTTTATTTTAACTGTCATAAGGTTGGTCATTCTCATTGATTTACACTCATAAACCATTTTTATTATTGGTTTTATGTTCTTCTCTTTGTCTTTTTTCTCAAATTTGTAATGTTCCAGTCTGTCATTGATTGTTAAACCATAAAAGTTGAGACTATGACATTGCCATCACTAACTCAAAACCTGACGGATCAATCAGAATGCTCTAAAAACAGGGGGTCGCATGACTTCTACACTTGCATTTCCAATATGTGATGATTTTTGAAAAAAGCGTTCGAAATCAAACGTCAAGGTGAATATATCTATGATTCTCAGTTACAAAAAATTCCTAAGCAAGGGGAGCGGTACAACAGTCACACTAGAGGTTAAGTGGAGGGGATCGAAAACATCATAGGACTCAATTCATTTGATTTGTGAATTCATCGGGTTGTCCTCTTCTACTTAATGTGTATAGTTCTCCGTGTCACGTTCCCGTTATTATTAAAGTTCTTACATAAGCATTGGAATCCTCAGTTCCTGAATAAGTTCGTTTTCTCGATACTCAAAGCTTACTATTGGTTGATTAAATGGACCGGATTGCCATACCAGCTTGGTTCTTTATCTCTTCTGCTAATGCTCAATAGCAGTTGAGGTCGGTTGTGATTTTTCTAGTATAGCGGCGCTCACTAAGCAGAATTCATTTTAAGTAAACTGATTTTGCGATGTTTAAAAATATTCATTAACGTCGTTTGAATAACTAACAGGTACTTGAGAGATTTCATTAAAAAGCTGCATGCACCAATTAGCAATATGATTTTCAACTTGAAGAGTTTCTATCAGCACTGAAATCGGTGTTCGTTCATTGTCTCGCTGATTGTTGGCTTTCTAAAGTGCCTTTATGAGAAAAGGCGTAATGCATTGTATTTAACATTTGAAACATATCTGGGTCCTCTAGCAGACGTTAGTTGAATTGACTGCTTTCATATAACTCTGATTTTCTAGGACAATTCAGATAGAAGATTCTAATGTCCTCGGGATAAGTATTTAAATGAACTTTCGTGGTGCAATACGAATTGGACAAAAAGTTGCGTAGCTTTCACATTCGTTTCATCGATACGATCTTAAAATAAATGGACATATTATTAATTTTTACTTAGCGCATGCCCTTTCAGGACCTTTTAAATATTATAGTAGATCTTGATAATTTTATTGTTTCTAAAACTCCTATCGCTGAGCCAGATCAATTCAGTAAGCTTCTCAAGGTCATCTTAAAACCCGTGTCATCTGATCAATCAGGTTTTTCTTACGCAATTTTTAAATATTTTTGACCTGACAGCTGGCTTTGATCTAATGACCGATATAATAACGAGGGTCGAGGAAAGTTCGATATTTTCTTTAGTCCATTATTCAGATGAAATGGAAGAAAATGCTACATTGCTATTTTCGGGTATTTGTCATCTCCTCTTTAGGTCAGCAATTAGTTCGATACATATTTCTATCTTTACTTATTCTGCAATTATTGCTTGAATGTTTAAACTATTTCCATGCTGAGTAATAAAAAATGAGGTTGATTTTAAGAACGGCTTTAGATGAATGGAGAATTTTGATCGTCCGGATAATGGTAAGTGCTAGAGTTTCGAAATTAGTGACTCAATGGCACAAAGTTCATGCCTTATCTCGGAGTGGCGTATTCTGCTCTCGGCTTCCTGACAGGTCTATAGTCTGGTGAAACTGCCATCTGGCTGGTAGCAGATTTTGAAGAGACCTTTGTTTCTATAAATAGCATTCCATATTAACGGTGATCTCGAAGGTAGGCATTTCTGCCTTTTCATTAACATTCTTTTGGCTTATAACTGTGTCTATATTGAAATTGTTTTTCCCCAGATGATGGTGGGGGAGATTTTATTTCTTTGGTCTTTTGGATATAACCATAGGTGTATGTATTTTTTTAAATTGTCATCGTTGGTAAATTTTAATGATCAACAAGGGATCCATCTATTTGCGATCATGAAACATGCGGACTTTAGTTTTATTGATGCGCTCATTATTGCTCTTCATGGATGAATGAAATTTAAGGCACGAAATTACGGCATATTTATTTAAATTAGAATATTCTATAAATATTCTATGTACTGTTTTGGCAACCACTTCCCGGCTTAATCTCCGAATTTTGTGGCTTAAAAAGGAGCCTCACTAAACTCCGCTTTAGCAATTTTTCATCTTAAATTCTCAGCTCTACTCGGCAGTGATTTGAGCTTAACTTGCTGTTTAGCGAGCTTTTTATTGTGGGGTTTTTTACGTATCCATTTATAGTTCGTTTATGGATTTTGGCTTACGTCAAGATATTTTTTTCCAAGTTTTATCTAGATTTTGTAACCAGAGAATATTTATCGTTTAATAAAGGAAATGTCTACGTCGAGATTTAGTTTTGCAAGTAACTTTGTCTTTAGATATTAGGTAATTCGATTATTAATCAGCATTTACATAAAATATTCATGAGAAGGACGAAGGATGATTTATTCATATTCTTTTAGTTTCTCTTAACGCTCGAGATTCCATTTTAGAATCTGTGGCCTTGATTTTTGAATGACGTTTCTTGACAGTCCTCGCATCCACCTGTTTATGTACTTCTGTAATGACTCACTCTCGATTAATCGGTTTCTGGAAGTTATAGTTTGCTGATAATTTGTTTTTTCTTGAACATTTAAACGTATGGAAATGTTTATAATGAGTTACTTTTCAACTATCATCTCTTATCGCTTTCAAAAAAGTGGGTAAACATTTGATATTCTTCATATCTAATCTTGGACAATGTCTTTTAATTTTAATTTTGGGGTAGGAAAAAGATATCCTGACGTCTCTGACGTTCTGATTATAATATCCTTGTAGAAAAGCTGTTTGTGGTCTTCTTAAATATCTAAAGAGAGAGAAAATCTAAACAAATTTGGGCATTTCAAAATTAAAAGTAAACTGACACTATTATCCCGCCTTTCTTTTAAAGACATATGCAATTAGAAATTTGAATCACTTTCGAACTTATTCAAAGTTGGATCACCGATCATTATAAACTCAACGTGTAATGAATGTCATTGCTTACTATTTAAGCAGTACAGTAGTAATAACTCCTTTCCTATGTTATTCCAGAACTGGTCTTCTCTTCGATCCCGCTATGCTGTCCCACATCTGCCTTTGTCCCCATGGCAATAATCCTCAGGTTCATCCTGAACATCCGTTGAGAATCATTTCGATATTGGAGAGAATTGCCGGCGTACGCCTTCAAATTCCACCTGGTTTGCTTTCTCCAGGAGAACAGGACTCGAAAGTCGCTATTCCTGACGGTCTACCTCTGGCTTTCTTCTGTAAATGGATGCGGGCTCGTATGGCTACTCGAGTAAGTAATAATTTTTATCTTTTCGATCATAAACTGGTAGTGTAATGGGTAATTAACTGGCCTTTGGGATCAGAGGTCGCGGATTAAATGTCCGTCAATGCACACCTAGCGAACCGAATTTTAATCTACATTGGTTAGCGTAAAAAGTATGAGCTCTTACCAGGGAGGCTTTATTATACTACCTCTACCCAAGATGAGTGTTGGAAAAGGCTTTCCTTTCCTGGGCTTTTGAGGAGGGGATATTCATATCTTCTTTTGATCTGGTTGATGCGATTTTTTCATGTTTTTCGCTCTCCTTACAACAATGAAGTAAAATCTGTTTAGATTTTTTCATTCTCAATTTTTCATCAATAATCTGTTTCTGGCGTTATTTTGACTGTCACTTGGAATGTTTTTAATAGAAATAACACCCGCGTTTTTAAAACATGTGATACCGGTGCAAACCCCAATGTCTCATCATATGCCTTGACATTAAAATTTTTTGTTTACAAATAATTTCTGTTTTTATGCGTGTTTCTGAATAGAGCTAGGGGAACTCTTGCACTCAATGCTAAGTTGCTATATAAACTTTTAGTATTAATATAGAAGGGACAGTCGAAGTGGTTGAGGGTTAAAGGAGAACATTATTGGCGCCTATCCTTTATTCTAAACATTTGTTGAAGGAGGTTAGTTTTGTAACTGCTTAGTTGCCAACTCTGTAAAGTTCAGACTCTTCTAGGAGATCTAGTTTTGCTGCTAATGTATCCTCCCATTGGATATCAGTAGGCTACAATTTAATCGCACTTTAAAGTCGCCTTGTTAACTTTTTAACAAGACTATAAGAGAATATAATTAGTCACTGTACCGATGCGGAGGCCTTGTCTAAACTAATTGTCTAGCTATTTGAGCCTACATGCGCCGGCTTATTAATTTGACGAAGACCACCCCACGTGTATTGTTCATTTTTCAAAATTAAATAAGCTCTGCGGCTTTAAGTTGACGCCTCCTTAAATAGTTTAGCTGTTTTAACTCCTTTCGATCTTCACCATACATGCGCATCATTTATCTGTGAAGCATCAGAAGCCACACTCAAAGTAGTAAAGTAATCGAGTAGAAAATTAAGCGGAGGTCGGATTCGAATAAAAGTTCTCTATGCGGTCCGGGTGTCAGAAGTCTTACTTTATTTGAATTCCGGAAGCTCTGATATGTCCACTTTCTCACAAGAAGTGTCATTGGTTAAAATGTTCTTGAGCTCAATTTTCAGGATTTGATCCCTTAGTTTCTGGATCAGTTTATGTCCTTCCTATTCGGAACTCGTTTACCGATTGATTTAAGTGAATGATGAGTCGTGGCACTTTAATTCATTTTTATCTTCATACATCTATGAATAGGAAGATGAGACTAGCGAATATATTGTAAACACAGCAGGATTGGGTTTGACGAATATTTTTTGTACATAAGGTCGTGCTTAGTAGTTGTACTAAATTTTTTATTGGCCTTAAAAGAGCCATTCACATAGAAGGCCATGTTTCGTGTCATGTCAAGTGAATGAATTGTTCTCTGTTCGCTTCTTACTTATCTTTCTACAATCTTATTGTGTCTGTAAGCTTCATTTTAAGCTTATTATTGGCTAATTTCGGATCTATTATTCTGAGATCACTAGTTGGTGTGTGATGAATAGGTGGTTCGTATACTTACGTTTATTTTCTATTTAGTTCGGCTTATTTTTTGTATTTTCTTTTCGAAACGGATTTCTTTATTATTATTATTATCCACAGTAATACAAAATTAACTATTTATAATTGCGAGATGCAACTGAAATCAGTTAACAGAAAGTCCGATAAATGATAATGGGAAAAGGATCAATATGATGCAGAAAGCAGTGTCAAAATATTTAAATGTTTTACTTAATTTGTTTTTTGGAAGAGGGTCTTACAATGTTCATTAATCGAGTAGATCGACTCATTCACACGTGGTTGATCTTAATGCCATATATGGAAATCAAATCATAACAGAATGTAGTATTTGTTGTGGTCAAACGTTTAATTTCCAACCTACACTATTCTGCCAACCGCTTTTTGTTATTCTTCGAAAGAACTGTGAACTTCATTGCTTGCGAATCTGTATTCTTTCATTACTTCAATCTATCAGTTGCACCTATTATTGTGGATACAATTTTTTCAATGAATTATGTCTTTTAATGTCATTTGGTAAAAGGGAAATTTAGGAGAATTAGTTTAGTCTTAAGACCTTAAGACCTCCTCTTTGGATACATCATGTTGTTACAAGAGGTAGAAAATGTGGATGGTTGAACTGGTTCCAGTAAGGGATATTTACATTCCTTTTCATATTTTGTAATTAAATATTTTTCAAAATTGCTAAGTTGTTTGTCGGAAGTAAGCAAACATTTGATCTGAGCGAGTATTGACGGTTGGCTTTTGACACCTCTACCATCATCAGAATGGGGTATAAGGTAATATTTGCTATAAGAATAATAAGATTTCCGCCATTCCATTTATTTAGTTAATCTGAATTGCATTCCTTTGTACCAAGTGCATAATCACTCAAACGTCCGAAATATCATATATTCTTGTAAGAGGTAGAATGAAACAGAGGGAGGGTTAACTCCTTTAATTTTTATTACAATGCGTGTGAATTACGTTCTGTATCTGATTAAATGCAATGTGAAGAACTTGGATAGTCAGGTAGAAGGAAATATGGAGATTAATCGACGACTTAATTTACTTTATTAACTGAAAACTCATCCTTAGTATTCTTACGGCGCCCTAAATGTAGTGAGAACGCTGAATAAAGAATAATACAAAGTATCTTACTGATCTTAGATAATCTTGGGAAAATACTTACGCATTAGGTGCTATAATAAGATTATGCTTTACTTATGTGGGTGAATTCAAAGTAATATTGTGAAATTTCTGTTGTTTTGGCTTCCGACTTAATTTTACATTCAGTTTCCTAATCCTTTATTTTTACTCAAAATAAAACAAATTATTTAAAATTTTATTCTGAATACGAGATATAGTAAAATAGTCCACTAAAGGTCAAAGGATAAGGGCATCAGTTGGGAGACAAGAATAAAATTAGGGTACCTAAAGAATCTTCGTTTGATATTTCTTATAGTTCTTATAGTTCTCCGCTAATTTCAGAATTCATACTACGTTTTCTGATCGAATTAATCTTCCGGTGTTAATTCGATTAATTTAAATAGCTACTCTACCAATTTGATTTTCTTTCTTGTAATACATGTTCCTCTTCCTCTATCTAGTTCCCTGAATTCGTAATAGCGTGCGCTTACGTATATCGTAGTTGATTAAAATCGTCTGCGAAACGTTTGATTCGTCGATTAATTTTATCTATTAAAACTGTTCATTGGGCAATAAAACGTTTTAGCTTTGCCTCACGAATACCTGGATAGCGGTGACGAGCTTTTTATTTTATTTCAAAATAAAAACCGTCCTCAAATTCTTATCAGAAGATCTTGAGACCGGACGTTCAGTTTAGAATGGCACAGGGGGTTGACATGCCACACTGTTCAATTCTCAACGGCTTTTGTTTCCTAGATCTGTGAAAATACCATATTGTCATCGCAACGGTATCGGGAACTACAGCAGGAATTCCAAAGAGAGCACATCTTAACTAGATTGCATCTTAGTTGATCATGCCGATTATAGTTGTTTGGGTAGACGAAAGAAAAGCACCTAACGGCAGGGGGACGATCGTATCTTCAAGGACGTTCATACTGTCAGGCACCGGGAGTCTGGATACAACAGTCACCAATCCAGGAATAAGTCATTTGTATGTTAACAATGAACAAGTTTTTTCTTAATGAACTTATTGGAAAATTTGCTAAAATACATTTCGAGGTTAAATAAGTAAATTTCAGCAATAGTCAATGTAAACAATTATGCTTCTTGTTTTAGTAGAGATCAGTTCGTTTTTTAAACATTTCTATTCGGTGGAAGAATTTATGAACTAATTGGAAAGGTAGTTTTGTAGAGTTAGATTGCGCTTCTTTTAAATGATCTAACTGCTGATGGATACCCTTTTTGTCTTCAAATTTCGGGGAAACTGAAGTGATTGCATTTAGTTGTAATTAACATTGAAAGAAACTGCATTAAACAAGGGATTTTGTAAAACGCAGAGCTCAGTTCCCAATAGGGTATTCATCTGGGACAAATCTTTAATTTGGCATTTTAAATTACTTACTATTTTCGATGCTATTTCTTGTCATTTTTGAGAGACGTTCTTTATAGATCATTTTCCACTTTGTGTCGTAAATGTCATATTTTAGGGTCGAAATTACGTAATTGTCTCATTATTGGCTTACAAATTTCGCAAATTTTGTTTAACTTTGCATCCTATAAGACCTCAGAACTTCTCAAGAATATCAAAAAGGCCTGTTCTTTCGGTAAGATTACAAAAATTTCATCTAATAGGTCTTTGAACCAATAGCCAAATTCAGATGAGAAAAGTGATTAACATTTCGATTTCAAAAATCTCAGATTTATTCACGCCTACAATCGCTTTGATATCCGTAGTAAATTTCCAGACAATTTCTTTTGGTAGTCGGCAGACAGATGATAAAAAATTTTACGATTCTTCGGTCTGTTTCACCTTCTTATTCCTCCACCCACGTCTTTAACTATGATATCCCACGGAAGAACATGATAGCTTGATTTTCTAAGCTCCGTGGGGGCGAGACGTGTTTGAGAGGAGTAAAGGTGCGTCCCGCCAAGTAATCTTCCACTTACGTTGTTCCCTAATTTCTCTTTCGCTATCTTAAGAATTATCCAGTCATGGCCCACCTACGCTCATACATGTTCATGAACGCGTTGGCTGTTTGAATCCTGTACACTGTTGTAGTTACCGCGTCTGTAATACACGCTACAGTCAGAGAAATGGCATCTCTATGAGTCAAATTAATTCCCTTATTCCTCCAGTCAAAAAAGAATGAGATATGAAATTTTTCGCGTAATTAGTGTAATAATTTAAAGTTATGATATATGGTGTACATCATCCTGTAAACACTTGGTAACCTCCACTGTCATTGTGGTCCAATGTTTATTTCCCGCCAAGAGTGTATCAAAATTACCCAAACTGCTATCAGGATGTTTTCTTTTAGAACCATGTTTATTCTTATTCTCCTATTTGAAATTGCATTATTGTAAGGTATTGGTTAGTATAATGTACCTGAAATTTGCAAGTCTTTCTAATACGAGATCGGGAGTTCAATCCAGTGATTGGAATTATTAACGGCGTTGAACATTTAAAGCTTGACAGGTGCCAGTTTCCTTGTCGATGTAGCTAAGACGAGTATTAATGATAGGAGACGGAGAAAACAAAGGTCACAGCTGCGGGTTGTCACTGAGTTGCTCATCATCCTTATCAAGATGCAGGCACATATCCCCCTTGACAGCTTGACAGTTATCTGTGGCTAAAGCTGTTATAGTCGAGTGGTGTTTTGGTCTCTTAAAATCAGTTACATGAAGACAATTTATGTTCCTATATGATGATATTTAGTAAATAAAATGACATGGGTTTGCTGCATTGTCTTAACGTTCTCTTTCTAGCCTGAGTCAACTAAAGTCCACTGAAATTTAGCGGACATATGCATCATAGAAGCAGAAACTAGACTTTCTAACATTGCAACAGCGTAGGAGAGGCATACTTTATAAAAGTAGGCAACTGAGCAGTTACAAAAGTCACAACGCACCTTTTTCATAGTTATGTCTTTCTTCATTGTCAGTATCATCTGGAGTTTTTTTAGATATTTAGGTCGGGTTCTAATTGAGTTAACATCGAATTGAGCTCCCATCCCTATTTCTAACTTATTATAACCTACTACATTTTGGTTCGATTAATTGATCAATATTTATTTTACTCCATACTCTTAACCGGATATCTAATGTTTAAATTACTGATCGTCATTTTTTCGGTATCCATTTCTAATTGTATTAAGTGTTTTAGCTTATTATTTTGGAGGAAAAGTCAAAATTTCCACTTTTCCCTCAATAATCATGCTTAGTTCATCCACAAGCCGTCAATTAAGCTGCAGTAGCACCAGCAATACCATGTGAGTGACTTAAACCGTTCTATTTTAGGCATAAAATGAGAAACAAATAAAATTTAATTTTAAGTGATTATTATGCAATACTATTGAGGTTGGCACACATGCTATGGTGGATTCTATAGATATGGCTTTGTTTTACTGGTCAAGTTCAAGGTAAAAGTAATACAAAAATAATGGAACAACAATACACCAATGTGTTTTTCCCTATCAGTCATAGTTTCTCTAGATGCCCCTCGATAATTAGTTTGGCTCCTGTGACGTATTATAGGAAAAAGCGTCTTGACTAGTTCACACTAGTATTTTCGAACAAAAACACAACTGTGGATGACAAAAACATTTGGGTGAGAGAATTGTCAAATCATCAGAATTCAGGTAAGTGTAAATGAACCATAATGCACAGAATATCGAACAATTCATCATGAATTGTTCAGAAGATTTCATGATACTTTGGAAGTAGGGGATAACCATTCTTCTGTAATATCATCTCAATGCCTCTGAGTCTTAAGATTGTCTAAATTTGCATGAGATTTCTGTTTTTTAAGTTCCACATATACGAAACTTTAATTTTCTATCCTTTAAGGGGCCACTTTGATTAGTAAAGGGTGCGTGTAATTTATTTACCCATGCATCTTCATTTACCAATGTTTGAACATAATAGGTTTACGCAAAGGCCGCGTTCTCTATTTATTTCCTCTGATCTGGTTTGTTATATTTTTCTTAAATATTAAATTACGTCTACAGATCTCTGGACGTATATATATTCAAGAAAGTGTTAAGTTATGAAGCTGGTATAAGTATAGTGATGAATCGCCACAGAAGTACATGCTCAGATCAGTGCAAAGTTCCTGGACACCGGCTCAATAAATGAGTCCTAAGACTTTTAAGAAACTGTAAGCGGTTGCTTAAGTACAAATCGAATTTCAAATAAAATATCCTGTGATATGTTCTCTTTTTGTACAAAATGATTAATAAATAATTATTTATTGTGAGAATTGGAAGTTAAATTCCAATTATGCTTAAATGAAAATGCTCTCTTTTCTATGGTTGTTTAATCAATTAAACTAGCTGTAATCGTTCTAATTGTATCCATAACTCCCGTTGTGGTATTAGGGTTCTCTGATGGATTAATACTCCTATAATATGACCACTTATATCTCTGTTGAGATTAACCGTTTTTTTTAACGTAGTGGAAGTTCCGGCCTGTTCTTGCTGGTTGTTTAATGAATTGAAATCAGTATAATTTTACTAAATAGTTGCGCGAATCCGACATCGAATGCGGCGTTGGGAATCTCTTTGACTGATCAGATTCTCCATCTCTTTATAATCCGGCTATTTATATATTTCTGTGTTAGAGTGCAGCGAATCTACACACCTTGTGTTATTTTTGGCATCTGTGAACACGAATTCCCTTCTGCAGCAGATTTTGGCCCTCCGCCTAAGTCCTTAAAAAAGAACACACACATTCTGCACCCATTCAGTAGGAAGATGACTCATCATGGAATGCTTGCCCTGCTTTCCCCCCTATGTGATGCCTATTTTTAGACGTGAGTTAACTTCTACCGTACCTGTTACCGATAGCTGCCCCTTTTTATATTTATCATCTGGAATCAAAGTTCACTACCCGCCTTTGCGTTTACTAAATCGACGGAGGGTGGGGCTTGAGTCCAAAATATTTGTGGATAGGTTAGTTTAAAGTATTTTAATAGAACTAGGCAAACTATAGGAATCAAATGTGATTTTAGAAGTTGATTTTCATCCCTAAATTCTGATCAAAGTTGAAAACGAACTCCGTCGTTTTCTTATCAATGCCAAATATAAACTAACATTGGTTAATAACGGCTCTATAGCGGTCGTTATGTATTCCTTCAGAAAACTTTTAATCCCTCTTCACTTCAATAGAATTTGGAGTTTCTCCAATCAAAAAGTGTCGTGGTTAAATTCGTTGAATTATTGTAATCCATTGTTTCTGCAATTGTCAGCGCTATATTTCACTGCTCCGACAGAGCGGGTATGATACTGGCTGGTTCCACAAAACACATCCTTAAAGCCTCAGCCATAGCCTTTATAAGGCATGGTTCCTAGTTTTTGGTACATCTAAAAAAAGTTTTAATTGAATAGAAGTTGATCAAGGAAATTTTCACCGAAGCTTGTCCATAGTATTCCTTACAGTGTTCTCTTGAAGAGGTATCTGTTTTCCTCTAATGGTTCTACTAGATAACCATTAAGCCATTTGTAGCTGATGAATTCTCAAATTGATCGGGATATCACCTGTTGTTTGGACTTAGCAATGCTTCGTCTTGCAGATTATGCATATAGACAGGTCATGTAATTGATTTTCTATCTTTTTCAGGAGGAATTGGCCATTTTCCACACTGAAGAGCACATTTCTCGTTACTGTTCCGAGGAATTATCGGCCACTTCTTCAGAAGACGAAGGTGTTCACGATAGGGCCATGGCGGATGACGACGACATGGTGCACAAACCCTCCGCCACAAAAGATATCCCCACGGAAACAGGTATTTCCCGGAAGAAACCATCTGTCGAAAAAATTTCTAAGAGATCATCCTTTCCTCTTGTCACTCTCCGATGTGGTGGAGTTGGTGTAGACTCTGACACCGTCTGGAACCCTGGAACTACGTCAACTTCTGCTCGATTGGCTGTTGGACAGGTTCTATGCTTAGCTCACAAGTAAGTAAACTAAGCATTATAGTTTATTCATGTAATTTGTCTTTGAAATTCTGCAGAAAGTGATCTGTTACATATTCATTCGGTTGAGAATAAGACAAATGAAATTATTTATTTATTGTGGTTAGCTCTAAAAAACTGAGATATTATTATGTGCCAACTTTTCATTTGATAGATTTTGTAAAGTAAGGCACTTCTGCGCTGTTGGAATAATAGTTTCCGCCAATGATCTTTGTGCTCACAAGATATCGCCAGGCTACAGCTAACTCAGATCCGGAGAGATAGAGATAAGACCGAATGCAGTTACTCCAACAGACTTTATCAATTTAACGAAGGTTATAAACGATGACAAATCTCCGTACTTTTTATGTTGAATATCAAAACACCTCCGGACTGGCAACGTTCTTTGAGCCGAGTAATTCTCAAATTTTTGGGAGCACCTTGCGTGCTCGTATATTGTTAGGTCTAATGGGCAACTTCGAGAACCTCTGTGTGAATTATTAATTCTTAGACAAAACATAAACTCTGATGCTTTGAGTTGAGATATAAGTATGCTTATGTCATAGTTTATATAATACTGTTATTTGTTCGTTGATTAAGATTGCATTAATCAAGATGTGGATTTGGAACAAAGATCCAAGAGTGAAACTGGATGTGAACTTTAACTGATCATTTTCTTCTTATCAAATGAACCAAATAAGGATTGGTATCTACTATCCCTTAATAGCATTCTATTCAGTGTTTATGCTCTTCAGTCACTAGCCAAAAACTAACTCTTTTTCAAATTCTGCTTGATGATTTTTTTGTTTTTGCAGTAGAGATTGTTAGTGATGGTGCTTGCTGATGAGTGTCTAAAAATAGGTGTCTAAGACACGAAGGAATTTTGATGGCTTCAGATCATCAATAACAATAACAAAATTCGATCTGAAAAATAGAAGATATCACATCCAACTGCATCGGCTAACACTTAGCTCGTATTTATGTTTTGTTATGGTCTTATTAAGACCCCCTGGACTAGTGTACAAAATCAGCCGTTTCTCCGGCAAGATCCAAAAATGACAGTGTTTTCAAATGATTCTGTTTGCATTTCTTACAACCCTCCATATTTAAATATTGTCCTTTGTAAAGTAGGACCTGTCTACACTATTGTAATACTAGGACGTCTAGCTTCTGTTCCTATGATCCGCGCGTACTAGGTTACCGTTGACTCGGACTTTAAATACACTTACTCCAAGACAATTAACGAAAGAAGGACTAATGAGTACAGGTCACCTTCATATTATTGATGTTGGAAATTGAAACACCACTGGGCCGGTTTTAGTTTTTATCCCGAATAACTGTCAAGGTGTCCGGGACAATGTGCGTCCGCCAGTCGATAATGGCGATGGGAGACCTAGAGACAACCTATGGAAATCACTCATCCCAAGGGGGAACAGCAGACAGAAATGCAATCACCCCAAGATACCACTGATTTAGCAAAATACATCCATGGGAGTAAAATTCCTTGCTTTGCAATTAACAGTCGATTGGAGTTTTGTCTTTCAAAATGTCCAAAGCTGCTTGCACCCCCCTATTGTTGATGGATACCTGGAGAGGACCGATAGTGAGATATTCCGTGACAAGGCATATACTCTGTGCCCTTGAGCCGTGTTTGGTGACAGTGTTTGGCCCTCTTTTATCGTTAATGATTGAATTGTTTCCATTTGTTTTAATGTTGATTAACCATGCGTTGAAATGAATTGAGTTGAGAACTTGGTTAAATCTTTTCCGGCATTCCATTTTAGTACCGTACCCCTCGCATAAACCAAACAACGCCATTATTGATATCCTATGATTGATATCTTCGATTATGCCTTTTTATTCACAGCCACGAACATTCATTTACTGCCAGTGTCCACGAATTTTTTTCTTTCCTGCTTGATGATAACTCACCATTATTTTATTCCTTTAGCCTTGCGTGTGGACGTCTACGCAACGGGTTCGCCATAGTTCATCCACCAGGCCATCACGCAGAGCCAGATCAAGCCACCGGTTTCTGTTACTTCAATTCCGTCGCCATAGCCGCTCTTTCCATTCTCCAATGTGGTCTCTCCTCTCGGGTACTTATCCTCGATTGGGACATCCATCATGGCAACGGAACCCAATTCGCTGCTACCCAACATCCTGGCCTACTTTACATCTCACTTCACCGTTACGATCAGGGCACATTCTTCCCTGGCACAGGTTCCTTCCATCGCCATGGCGGCCAAGCCAACGGTGGGTGTATTATAAACATTCCGTGGGGATGTACAGACACAACAGCAACTTCTATTAATGTAGCGGCGACTACAGCCGCGCGTAGAGAATCCTGGAAGTCGGCTACAACACTCACAAAAACGGTTTCCTCGTCAAGTGACAGTGGAATTCCCGAGGATGTCACTACTGCCCCACTGTCTTTGACCATGATGGTTGGACAGAGTTGGACGGACTCTTCACCAGCTAGTTCTTCAGCTGGGTCAATCGATAACACCATAAGATTGAAGGGTTTCCCCGGGGATTCGGCGACAGGTAGTGGGACTGTGGGACTGTCGGATGCGGAGTATCTGGCGGCGTTTAGGACTCTGGTGATTCCTATGGCAACGGAATTTGCACCTGATGTGGTTCTGGTATCGGCCGGATTTGATGCAGCGACTGGACATGGTAGTGCTCTGGGTGGATATGAAATTTCACCGGGAGCTTTTGCGTGGATGACACGTCAAGTAAGAAATCAAATTCACATTAAGAGAATAAATTATTTGCATTATTAGCAGAATATAATAATGATTCCAATTCTTCTTCTGGTTGCACTTTTGCGTATTGGTATTTTTTGAAATAATGAATAAATGTATTGTTCTTGTCCTACTGATGCATTTTAGTTTTTTATTATGCACTCCCTTTTTACATATTTGTAAATTCTGGAATCTACTGATATCAACAATTTTAAATTTATCATGAGATCAAAGAGAGCATTTGATGACCATCTAATGCTGAGATAGTCTTAGCACAATTACTCTTAGCGTTCCAACAAAATTTTCAAATTCCCTTTTCATCTGACTGAGGCATATTGAACTTTTTTCTAGCTACTTAGCCGTATTCTTTGTTTGTCGGTTACAAGGCTGGTCTTTCCTAATATAAATATTATACCACATCTATGCCTTCCTTCTCTTGCAGTAGTGAAATTCGTAAGGTCTGCTGAACTGTATCCTACTTTCAACAGGTTAATTTCATAAAATTTGTAGCTTTGCTGTATTTTCAGAATTACTTAAACCTGTTTTGATTTTGCAGAATGAAAGTAACCTTTTGTCAAACACTTAATATTCTGGACCCCTATGATTGTAGCAACATGTATTTGTACTTTTTGTAGAGGTTCTATTAATCTTTCGATACGTTCCGTGAAAGGAGTACTGCTCAGGTACAAATGACAAAGCCTTATTAATCACTATCTTTGTTCTATAAATATATATAAATGAACTTACAGGGGACTCTTGCATAACTTTTTTTAGAAAGAAATTATTCCAAGTGTTTTTCATGAGGACGTACTCCTTCTAACGATCGGTTTTCTCGTTTGCACAGCATCAATTAATCAAGGCCATACACGGATGGCTTTTTAGAACAATAGAGATGATTACGGCCGATTTAATTGGCAGTTCGAGTTGGGTTATTGCTCTAAATTTACGGAATTACATTTACTAATATCATAATTAACTGCGGTTAAGCTATATTGTTTGATACTCTTAAGCACTTTTATTCCGCTATTCCCAGTGGTTCCTACATTTTTGAAGAAAAACCCGGCTTTCCATAGTTCACATTTCAGGATTTGGCTCTTAGAATCGAAATTGGACCGTTTGAGCTCAAAATTGAACATATTATTTTCTTGGTAGTTTTCTCCACAATGTTCGGAACCGATTTGCCAGCAGGTTTTATCTGCATCCCGTTCTTCTGATAGTCAAAGAACAGATTGGTGATGCTAATTGCCATTTTATGATTGGTCAAATAATTATTGCCTTCTTTTTGGTAATTTGGTTAATTCAATCAGGTTTCTTAAAGCACTATACCGATTTCATCATCTGACGTAAATGTTTACGTACTTCGCCGTAACAATGTTACGGTTCATTTCTAATAAACTTGGAATGAATTTTTCGAGGTCTCAACTGACATATCTATCATTAAAAATGATTTAATCTATTTTAAGTTAATTTCTCATTACTTTTACTTATTCGGTTCTCTAGATTGGTTTGTAGATCTTTTATGCACTTTAGATAGGTACATCTGATTTACCAACTGGCGATGTTTAAGTATTTCTGTAATTCTAGAGCTCGGTGAATATTAAAAATATTGCTTTCGTCACTATTAACTTAGAATCAAAGGGGAAGATAAAAGTGATGTATCTCAACTACAAAATATTGATTTAACATCAGCCGCCTATAATGATAATTGCCATTTCATATGATTGTTGATGGTCGGTTCATGATTAAGTTAATGATATCTTTATTTACTCAACCCGTCTAGACTAATAAGAATAACAATTGGTAACGTATATCACCTTAAGATGTGTATTTTTCCACCTCGGGACAAAATATCTAAACTTGACGCTCTGTTGGAGATCTAGGCGGTTACTGAGGCCTAATGTAGGCTTAATCACAACAGTAAAAGTTACTTTCAGATTTGAGTTAGTAGTACTAATTAGTTTATAATTTCTTATCGGATAAATGCTGCTGGATGTGTGCTTTTAGGTAATTATTCCGAATTCGGGGCAGTTCAACGAAATGAAGAGAAAATATTTTCTTGAATATTAATGTCAGAACTAAACGTTACAGGTCAAAGTTTGAAAAGGATATCGAAATGGAACAAGTTATTATAAGGCTTTCCAGAACTCTCTTCAATGTTATAGAATTTTTAAGCTATGTATCATTTTGTCAAATTTGTTTATTCGATACGATCTTGAAATAAATTAACTTATTATTATAATAAATCTTTAGACTAAGTTAGCTTTGGAAAGCTTCATGCTAAATGAACGGGAGACAACAGCCTTTCTTGAATGAGAATAGCAAGAGTTAAGATGGATCGCACTGTATATTGTATAACTAGGAATGGATGTGGGGAAAAAGGAAGAAGAAGTAGAAAGAGGTGTTGAAAGTAAAAGGGAAAGGCGTCAATACTTAACCGATGGAACCCGCGGTGTGATAAAGAGAGCTGAGAGGGTTGTCTGGTTTTGTGTTATTTGTGAGTCACTCTCTGGCAATTAAGCTATGCCAACAGACCATAACACGAGATAAAACTAATACCGGCAGGTTGACTCACATCCAATGAGAATAATTATGTCCGAAACGGAGATCTAACGTCTATTTTTTTCTACTCCAGTGCATGTCCTTGGCCAACGGAAAAGTTGGTCTGGTCTTGGAGGGTGGCTACGTTGCTTCCGTAACAGCAGAATGCGTTTCCGACTGTCTCAATGCTCTCGTCCTGCCCAATCCCCCACCTGCCATATTGTCAACTGGGGACCGCTCCTCCACCTCTAGTCTTCAAAGTCTTGCTCATTTGGAAGACAGCCTGACCACTGCGAAAGCCTGGATCGCTCCCTCTGAACTCTCCAGAGCCCCAAGACCCGAGGCAGTGAAGACACTGCTTGAAGTTGCCGCTGTGAACGCTTCAAGTGGAAAGTGGAAATGTCTGTCAAACATGGATGCCGTTGCGGTAGATTTTGCTCTGTAAGCATTAACTGGCGGAAATGACGATATCTTCAGAAGCAGCGGGTTTGCTGCAGTCCAATATGAGATTCGTGATCTAGACTGTCAACAGGATATTGTGAGATTATCCTCTGAGTTAATACTATAGTTCTATCTGTTCATACCCAGGAGGTAAAGATAGAAGATCTGTAACTCAAACGACTGCTTAATTATCAGGAAAGTATTACTGTCTTGATCGCTTTCGATATTTGGGATTAATTGTTTGTCCGATTAGCCAACAATGTAGTATTGACAGGACTTTGTTCCTAATCATAAGCAAGGAAGAAATGAAGTCACATGTTCCAATACTAGTGGACCGAATTCCATTCGCAGAATTTTATGAATTCTGGTCAGGGCATCCACAATAATATGCTTTTGAGTCCCGACTATTATTAAGAGGATGCTGGTTTTGAAATGTTTAATTTCATTTTGGAGCACGTCTTTCGCTTTGCTCATCCAATTGTCTTGATTAATTTGACCTCAAGTATCTCTACTTGTGCTTTTGATAAAATCCATGATATAGAATCGCCCGTCTTCTTTTCGCATATTCTATTTATTTATTTTAGACCCTTTAATCGAGCTGTGGAGCAGGAACGTTCAAGACTACTGTCTTCGTAGGTAACCGCACCTCCCCAACCTAACTCCCACCAATTTCTGTGATGCCGCTGTCCTCCCTACTGATACGTTGTTAGTAGCGTGCGAGGACATGGCTGTCCCGTGTACATTTCTGCGTTTGTTAATCCTCTCTCCACAATATACGCTTTAACATTGTGCCTTTTGTTTATCCAACAGCAATAAGCCTCTTGTTCCCTTCTCGTTTTTGCTTTTAATTAACTCCTGTTATATCGTTCACGATGGAACTATTTGACTCGCGCACTGACTTCCTTTGTCTCTTTTTTTATTTCTTAATATTATTACTATTACTGTTGTTACTTCTGGTAAATAGTAACTTCTCTAATAAACAACTGCTGAATGAATAATGTAATAGTATATATTCCTTTCTTTTTTGCCTAATTTGATGAAAGTATAACGATTTGTGTTTCCTTTTGCAATAAAATATCTGGAAATCATTCCCTTTAATTTCTTACATACTGATTAGAGGAATAACGTTTGGGTTTGGAGATTCCAATTAAGTAGTCACCATTTCAAATCAGCGTGGTTATCATTACACAAATTGGAATGTTCGGTGCACTATAAAACAAATTTCAGTAGTGGTAAAGCGGATGTTGTTGGCCCTGTTCGTATAAAAGTTAGGGGCTGCATATCTCTTGAGATAAGAAGAAAATCAGAGTAAGAATATGGGTAGTGTGGAGTACCAATCCTGATATTTGGGTCATTAATTACTAAGTGGAAATGATTACAGGTTTGCGTAATTATGTAAAAGCGGAGGCATACACCTTGGGGTCAAATCGGTACTGTAAATCGCTTCAGTTGTAAACGAAAACTTGGGATATGGGATTCAGCAAAAGAAATACATTTTCGAAAAGAGATTAAGTAACATATAGAAAGTATTGTTCTTCTGGATTTCGAGGCCCGTAGTGAGGATAATTTCAAGTTTTCAGCTATGTTTTTGAAGTTGTTTTTCTATGAGTAAAGACCAGGGATGTTGCAATTTTGTAGATCATTAATTGGAAGGTATCAAAATTCATTCTGTCAGATAGTTAGATTTGGTGTATCGCAGGAAAAGTGAATTAATTCTATTTAAAGAAAAATACGGAAAATCTACCTAGATCTATAGCAACAAACAAACTTGTAAGAATATGACACCGCGCTCACTATGCCTAAGATGATAAGTCTCCTAACCCCAAGACTGGGAGTTTTGATATTACAGAGCCAAATGTACTGACTTAAAGAAGTCAAATTAGTTGCCTAAAGCAGTAATTTCACATAGGCAGTTCTTATAGCAAAGTTGAAGGTGAGTAGTAATCAATATCTCGTAGGCGAGATATACAGATTCGTAGGAAATTACATGAGAAAAGATCAGAGAGCAAAAGTTTCACATAAAAAGTTTAAAAATAGAATTAAAGATAGCAATGACGCTCCAACCTACTTAGTATGAAAATTACTCATTTTATACTAGTCGCAGCAAGTGAAATTTATGCTAGATTTTGAGGCAAGAGGTCGTATTAACGGTAAATAACAATATTTGGAACGTATATCAAACATATATTCCGTTCAGTGTACAAATTCCAGGCAGTGAATTTAGCATGCTGTTATGATTCTTATTTGATACCACTTGCACTCCCTTAATTTTATTTTTATAAATAATAATTATTAAATACTTACATTGAGATAGCAAAAGTTCTTTTTTAAAAGTGCTACCGGTGTTGATGTGTTCATAATTTATTTTCGCTTTGAGTGAACACTACAACAGACGACTAAATATTCCAGTTTCGAAAATTCTCTCTTTCCCCGAGACGAGAAAAGAGAAGACCAAGTTTTAAATCAATGATCACGCCTCTATTCATCCTAAACTAAGGCAACCAGATCTATGAGATTGAGTATTGGGTGTAGCTAATATAGCATGGGTTAACAAAGGTCATAGAAACCTTACGAGGCTCAGCTAACTTAAAATTTTAACCATCTAATATCTGCTTTCTTAAGACTGTAAGTTGCTGTATATCATGTAAAATCGTTTTGTTTTCTCAGCCATTGGGAAAAAAGAAGTAAACTGAAGCGTCAAAGCCGATGCGTCAAAAAGTCACTAAATATCATAAGTAAGCATTTCCTACAATCCAGGCAATGATTCATGAAACTTGAATTCTGGAACATGAACTACACACTTCATAAATATTTTACAAATCGAATCCAAAAATCATTTCAAGTTGTACTCTTTGATACCTTGGCGTTTTAGATACCCTCCCCTTCATCATTTGTTGAGCTTTCTATTAACCGAGTTCAGTTGTTTCCCATAATTATAAATTATAAAGTCTTTTTGTATTACTGCTGGTACTAATAATTATAATAACAGAAACCAAAATACGGGAAGGCAAAGTTAAGTATTTTGTTTAGGCTAAGAAAAACTGGTTTAACGCGAAATCACATTTAATTTGTGGCAGCAGATCACTACTTCAACTTCATTTATGTGATACTTATTTCCAACTTAAATTGCCAGCGAAGGCATAGGCGAGTGAATGAAATAGCAAGTTTAGGATATATAACAAGTATGCGTGCCTAAGACTTTGTTATAGAGATAAATTATTTGACACACACAAGTTCGTGACTTATATCCTAATTTTGCTATATCTTTTAATAAATAAATATTGGTTTAAACATTATAATATTATTAAAAGTAAAGTTTAAATCTTAGCAAATACTTCACGTTACTTCCTATTTTTTGTATGCTATGTTCCTTGTCTTTTTGTATGACCACGAAGCAAAGTAAAATAAATTACAATTTTTAATAGTTGTAAATCCTTTTATCACGGAAATTAGTAAATAGCTCAATTAGGGTTGAAGTGTGGGCCAAATGGAGTTACATCAACACAGTCAAGGTATCAAAAGAATCTTAAGGAATCTGAATTGAAGATGTCTATTCTTTAATAACTGGCTATATTTTTCAGGATTTGAGCTTTGGGTTCCGTATTTACTACAAGTCCACTAATCTCAGAGCTTACTGGGCCTTTGATTGAATGACATTTCGACACACTTCTCTCTTCTAATAGACAGGAGCAGCTAGTTGACATTACCATAGTATTTCAAATAACACTGAACTGATGGTGAACTATATTAAAAGTATTTATAACATAAAAGCGTCTATCTGTCACAGAGTTATAGCACATGCAACTTAGATAGATTCACGATTATAGCTTCGGGAGAATTTTCTGATTATTTGGAATTTAACATTACTTGTCTAAAATCATTTAAGAATAAGTTTTAATATTTATTCAGAAAGCCAAATTTCCTTTTCCTAGTAGCATAAGCCTTTTATTATCTACCCCGCACATTTGATAAATTAAAGTAAAATATCTGTTTTGCACCAATAGATCTTATTTAAAACAAAGGGAATTTCCGACTGTAAAAACAATTTTGTACAACATTTCAATATATAAATATTCTAATTAAATTTCCTTCAAAACCATGAAAAAATATTAATTAAAAATGATGTATTAATTTTAAAAAACATAACACTGATGACTTAAGGGTTAATCTAGCTCATGTCATACAAACATTTGAACTATATCAGTTAATTACGCAGTAGTAGATGGATTATTTGGTGATTCTGTTCTTCGAATTTTCCCGTCGACTGAGTGTCTTCGTCCGATCTCCTGATGTTGAATCAAATTCAGTACACCAGAAGCTGACCGCTTCCTTACAAGTGCATCTCCGTTATGAGAAGGGTTGTTCGAGCCGCGCAGAATAACAGCGATTTCTGATTCCACAAAACTCCAAGGAATTCCAGGATTTTCGGTCAGCGCACACATTTCACCACTTGGACAATGAAACCGTCTCCGTTCTTCAATCGGTTTCTTATCTTCCTCTTCCGAATTAGTAATCTTTTCATCTCGCATTAGGATAGATCTGACACAAGAAAAACAAAATCTATGCTTTGGACGAACAGGACATTGAATAAAGTGACTTCCTTCTAAGGCTGCTCCGCACATTAGACATTGAGCTTGGAGTCTTTCATCTTGGAGTAATAAAAGAGCTTCTTCAAAAATGCACCAATATCCTCGTCGAATTTCCACCTCCAAATCACTTTCTATAATATCCATCTGCTCTAGAAGTTTGCTTAGACCTCTTACGAGTTTGCCGGATCCTGAAGGGTATTCAAAAAATAGGCGATCGCGAATAGAGCAACTAGAATCATATGAGAGGCCCACACAAAGAGCAAATTTTGGTGATGAATGACAAATTGAGCGAATGGGAGCCGGAAATCTGATTTCTTGATGGTGATTCTGTTGCGAAAGTTGTCGATGTTGAATGTTGCTATTTTGATATTGAAGGAGCCTTAGCGCTTCCATATAGAGAGTCATAAAAGTTGGATGATTTTGAGGGTAGAGAAAATGAGTCTTAAGCGGTTTGGGTTTCTCTTCGTATTGAAGAAGGGCTCGTTTTTGAGCTCCGACCCACTGAATGACTTGTTCTATTTTATCCGCTCCCTCATAATTCACGCAGCCACGACACACTGGGACAGAAAAATCAAAGACAAGTGCCCAAGGACTGCGGGGCAACTCACAGAGAAAACAATGGATGCGTATGTAATTTTCCGATTTTGGAAGGTTGTTAGAAATAGGATGCCGAGCAGATGTCATGCTAAGGGGATAATGACTCCGACGCTGGCTGTTAGAGTTCCTCACGTGTTCACTGCATCATGATTGGCTGTTCAAAACGCTTCCTCTGATTGGTCAACTGACCACGCTCAAGCGTCTATGAGCAAAATTTTCCCGTTTCCGCTATTGTTAATAGTATCAAAACCCATATTTTTTGATATTTTATAATTTCGGCGTTTATTTTGACCATTTTCAAGTTTTCTTTGCCAAGTGATATGCGAAATTATTGGGCTGTTATCTAATAACGTAAATGCTGGAAATAAGTAGATGAAAACCATTACAGTAAATTCCTACCTACCGGTATCTCCCTTTAGAGATAAAATTATGCGGGATGTAAAAAAGCACAAACAAATCATAATCTAATAAGAAAACTAATTCGTTATAATTAATGATTTTTTTGATATGCTAAACTATTATTTCAAAACGTTGCACTGGGTTCTTTTATTGAACTAGATATCAATGTGCCGGTATGCTCAAATCCCAGTTTTTCACCAAATTAACAAAATATTATCCTAATGTGGCTATCTGTTTTACTCAAGACAGATAAACAGTCAAGGCTAGAGTGAAACACCTAACTGTTTTTTAACAGTTATCAAACCATGTGATCTCTTCTCTAAAACATTTGACATTGATTTGGAAAATATATTCTTATCCAACTTTACATCTTTCGAAATCAAGGCAGCAACGTTAATCAAGAGTATCTAACCAAATGCATATAATGGCTTATTAACCGAAGTTCATTTAAACTCTATTTTATAATACCACCAAGGCATCTAGGTCCAGAGCACCAGTTGCCAGTGGCCGTAAATGGAATTCCTACTTCTAACGCCCATTAACATTCCCTGTTGTTGGCAGGAAGCTGAAATATTATGAAACCATTTCATCATTCTAGCCCTGCATTGTATCATTTGCTGTGCAATCCCCTGAAAGGATATCAAGTCCTATCTACTCACGCACTATACAAAATTAAGTTTATTTATAGCATATTGTGCAAATTAAGGTATGTAGTTGTTATCATTATTCTTATTGTAAGTGTCCATAGTAATAAAAAATCTTTACTATTTTTATTTATGAGAAGCAGTTGACATCAAATGCCGATAAATTCAACAAAAGATAAAGAGAAAGTGACGAAAAGGATATAGAGAGCTACCAAAGAGTCTTACTTCATTTAACTCTTGGACTTATGTTGTGCAATATCTATTAAATGGGCAAGTTCACATTTCAACTTTCATAATTTATCTCCTAGATTGCAGTAAATGCCTGTCTAAGATGTTTAGTGCTTATTGACCTCTTTTACACATTCTGACCACTTTGGTTTACTTTTTTTCTAAAGATTGAGAAAGCAAATGATCTTTTATGATATTCTGGAGTTTACAGCTCTAGCATGGCAAAGATAGGGTACGCTATGATATTTGTATACTCCGTGCCCTTCTTTTAGGCATATTATTACTATTGACAACATTGATACATCTTTTTAACTAATGGTAACTTAATGGCGTTTGGAAGATTTTATCCTTCATTTCCGGTAGCACGCAATACTAAGTGAGTGACTGACCATAATCGGGACTTTTTTTAACTGTAGAATCTCAGTTTTTTCATTCCTCATTGATCAATCATTTGTAAAGTCCATAATGGTGACTCCCAAAATTTAGCTATTAAGATATACTTCTAGATATACATCATATCCATACTGATTTTCTAGCTACTCTTACGAAAATCATCCCTATCCATTAAAATGCTGTTGTAATATTGTTCTAGGCATTTTGACCTTGCTACTCTATAAGCATATGGATTACGATTACATCTGTAAGGAAAAATAGAATATTACAAATTAGTGGCATAATTTTTCAACGATTTAATCAGAAAATAAATACAGTGCTTAAAAGGTCACATTAAAATAACATAAACAGATTTCTGGTGTACTGTTAGTTCTTGTAGTTGCACTCCAGAATAAACAGATTAGATTTGCCAAGAAAAGTTTCGCTTTACAAGATTCGTAAACGGTTCATTCAGTGTCTTTTGGAGGTAAAGACATTTTGCATCATTAAATTCAACCGATCAAGCATTTGCCATGTTAAAAGTCCAATCTACAGAGAGTTACCTATTTGAGCATGTGCTTAGACTTTTATTTTCACAAACACGAGTGATGGAACTATAATTGGCAAGATCGGTGGGACACATTTTTTGTAACAAGTCCATTTATTCAGCACACGCATTGGACATTAGGATGCATGACTTTTAGGTTATTATGCATTGAAGGTAGAGATCTTGGTTTTATAGTTACTTTTCCTGCATTTGGACATTTCTTTCTAAATTTTCTTGCAATATTTATTTCTGAAGGTTATTATATTCATGAAAACACTTTCTTTGAGCAGCCTTGAATTTGAAACAATAAAATAAACAAATGAGAAGTGTGGCTGCATGATCAATTTTTTCTCTACACGAAGAGAAAATTTTTTGCAAATATTTACATCCTTTTGTTTACAACATCAGCTTCAAATTATGCAATTAAATAAAGTATCTTGTAAATAATAACGAAATGGGCTGATCACCTCACTCACTTTTTTGTCCAAATTTTCTTTCGTGGATTAACTACTAAATTTAAGAGAATCGTAGATTTGCCACTTTGGAGACATTCAAATTGAGTGAGGAAGGATATTGAGATTTCACTATGATACATTCAAAATTTTTGAAATAAAATCTGGTTCTAGAATTCAAAGTTTAAATTAATTTAGCTCTGAATAATAAAGTTTTGTCAATTCAGGTTCAAGAGAGAGTACGAGCCGATTCATTTGATTGTTTTTATTTGGTTTTCACCACTTTCCTATATCAGAACCAGGAAAAATTATGTCACATAAAAGCAGGTAACACAATATGAAAAAAATAAATTTACCAATAAATTAAGTTTCTGTTCTCTTTGTCTACATATTTAATTTACTAAGTGTAACTACCGAAGAGATTGCAAACATTATTTACCCAACTCAAAATTATATGAAATGAATTCATACATGAATTAAAATTACTAAGGTTAAATTCGGTAATTAACAATGGCAAAGAAAAGGACATTCACTCAAACAAAAGCCTAGGATTTTTACTATTTTCAGTGTGTTGCAGTGTAAGAAATCGAGTGTATTTTGAGATGTTGGAGGAGGAAGGGAGGTAGTAAAGACTTGTGTGTGTTTGAGGGAATATGAAGGAAGAAGATCATAAATTTTACTTAGTTTCTCTCACTCTCTTCGTGCAACCTCAAATAGTGTTCGTGCACAAGTGCCTGCACGAAATGGAAGCATCTATAGCTCTCTCGCTCTTTGAAGGCTGCTACTCCTGCTCCTGTTGCTCGATTAGGGTGATAAATCAATTTGTACAATCAATTTTCTTTCGCCACGCCTCGAGTCATCCTCTGTTTCTTTTCCTCTCTTGAGCGTGATGGTGTATATTAAATATTACCGATTTGCGTGCTCATACAATAACGTACAACACAAACTTGTTCCTGCCTTCTTCTGTGTGCTATTGGAACGGAATTTTCTGACAAAACATTCGTAACTTTTCAATCTTTCTTTATCAGTTGAATCAAGTCAACTTGTTCTAAACTTTAATGGATAAATCGCCGCATAATATTTTGGAAAGTAATTTGCATAAAAATTCAATGTTTATCTTAAAGATAAACAAATTTGAAGCATTTTTGTTAATGCAAATCAAGTAATTAATGATTTAATGGTGCTTCAGCGATTCCAGTATCTTGGAAATATTTAAATTTACAATATCCTAACGTGACTGCTTCATCAGTCGAAAAATTTTATGCTTCTGTAAAACATTTTATTACAATTAACCATACCTTTGGCCAGATAGACAGTACAGTTTATGTATTATTGCAAATTTGGCATCAATTGTCCCCAAAAGGCGTACTGGGTTTAAAATTTCTTTGTTTCAATTGTCATTAATATTTCCCTCAGTAATACAAAAAATTGCATTTTTTGCCTGTGGAAAGCAATTGAAATCGGTTAATAGAAAGTCCACTAAATGATAAAGGGGAAGGAACTACAAAAATCTCGAGAATAACGTCAAGGTATCAAAGAGTATTACTTCAACTGGTTTTTGAATTCAAATTGTACAATATTTACTAAATAAACGGTTCATGACCCAAAAGTCAAATTTCATGCTGTTGAATTGCAGCGAATGCTTTTTTAGGATGTTTTTTAATCGAGGAGGATCGTCTTGATGCTTCATTTCAACTTTCCTTCCTGTGATTGAGAAAGTAAAGGGATTATACGCAATTTTCAACAGTTTACAATTATAAAATACCATAGATGAGATATCTACAAACCAGAATATTTAATTTTCTAATAATTAATTATCTTTAAGTGGTATCAACCTTGTATAGTCATTGGTAAGTTCAGCCACTATAAAAATTGGATTTCAACCTGTTCTAGTTCATGATCCATAACCACATATCTTCATTTTGTAATCTCTACCACTATGTACAGCGTTAAACCGGAATTTATTTCAACGTAAACTCAAGCATAACAAGTGTTACCGTGCAACGGAGGCATTAATTGGTTTGTTTAACAAATATGCGGCATCCATTCCTGAAAATTCCGGTTGATAATTAATTCTTGATACAACTAATTCGCTAAAGGGAGACCTTCAAAATTTCTTCACCTTTATTACAACTCACAGCAAGAGAGGAATATTTAAAACTTTTTCATTTTGGAGAAGCAGATGAATTTGGGTGTACATAAAGTTCAATATGGTATGAGGAGGCTCAAAAAGAAAGCGGTAGAAGAGAAACTCTTCTTAATACTAACTTACAATTAGACAACATTACTGATAACTAGCCATTAGCTACAAAAAACTAAAAGAATAATAATAATATTCAGCTGCACTTCAAATCGATTAGTATTTGGTGTGGACTCAAAAGTGGAGAGAAAGTCAAATTTCAAACCAATTATAAACGATACGAACACCGTATTCTATTTAGACTGATTTTCATTAACTACTTGGATATTCTTCTGTTATTAAAACAGTCATCTCACTTCTGCGCTTTCCGTCAGCACGCAAGGATGGGAAGAGGAAGGCTGGGTGAATGTGGAAAGACATTTGCGAAGTTATCTGATCGCCGTCGCCACCTTCGTCACTTTCCCTGCAGGTAGATAATGGACACACAGCAAGTGTCCAAAGAGTTGGAGATTTGGTCGCGTGCGACTCCCACAACTGCGTAGATGTTGTTGTCACCTTTCAATCGCACGCAATCTCAAATTGCGAGGTCTTAGAACATCAGACAAATATATCCAGGAGATTTCGCAAATATGAGATGCCTTTCGTGCTAATAGAAAGAAAAATTTAATCTCGAAATTGAGTGAAACTTTTTATTGAAATTGGAATGAAATTTCTTTACATTCTTTTCCTTAATTTAAAATTTTATAGTTGTAATTAGTGCTTTATGTCAGTAATTAGGCCTTCCTGGCTATTCATATTTAATTTGGTTTCTTTAAATATCATTTTTACATAAAGGAAAATAATATTTTCCCTAAAATGATTCTTCTATTTAATATTTTTTATTTCCCGCCTTCTATTTTGTTTTTATTTGAATGAATATCTTTACAATACGATGGTGAAATGCGAACAACTTAAACTACCTAGTACTTACGAAATTGTGCGTTGTTCTGATATTCGTATTTGCCACTTAGGAGAGCCAAGTTTTGATTACCTACTAAATGGGTAGACTATGTCAATCCTTCTCTATGAAATACAATTTAAATACAATTTTAATCTAAAAAATGTCTATTGCGAGTAATTACTTGCCATTGGTTTCCGAATTTGAGATTGTAATCTTCTTTTTACCAATTCCAGTATCATGAGCAATCTTAAATTGTAAGAATTAACATCTTTAGCTAAAAAATAACTAAACGGAATATATGCATATATATATATATATATAACAAAGGATCTAATAATCACGAACGGAAGAGGTGGATATACCAGATCGATGTGACCAAGCTCTTGATTAATTTTTGTCCAACTGCACTGAATGCCATAGATATGAATTATCATTCAAATTCAGAAGTTTAAAACGTTAGATCGTTATGGAGACATTATCTACCTTTTTAATAAGAATTTGACAATTAGACGAATCTAGATTTCAAATAAAGTAATGTTTTTTGATGACCTGACCTCAGTCCCTCATATGAGAATTTTAGATACTTCTAATCGAATAAAAGCCGTTATTTATCATCGTTTTGAGCGTTAAAAATGGTGAAAAGACTGAAGAATGAATCCATATACATTTCCCAAATTTTTATCTATGTCATTAATAATCTCAGAGACCTGACTATCTCGACCTCCGAGTAGTGCTAAAGTGATTAACCCTACTGCAACCTCATATATCTCACGGATAACCATCTTGTGTCGTCATGTGGTTTATTTCAACTAACGAAATAAGTGAAGTAAGTAATCCTTGAACGAGCGTTGCTAGGATTCAGCTTTCCCTCAGCCTCCATCTGTTTATCTTATTCTTTCAATATTTAATTATATAAAACCTCTTTACACACGCCCCCATGACACACAGGCACACATATGCGTATCAATTATCGGTTCCTGAGATTACTTCCAATCTCCTCTCTCCCTCATCTCCATTTCTTACTCTCTCAAATTCTCCTTGTGGTTTAGGCAATACACTTTGGCCTACGCAACTTTTTGTATTCTAATTTTGTAACTGTTGTTGCTGCCGTTAGCTGTTAGTTATAGTCTTAGCTTTTAAATCAAGATCGGTTCATCACGTTACTCTTCAGTAGTAAGTTCATATTCACAAGGAAACATCGGTTTGTTTTCCTCAAAATTTGACGATTTTTTACGTCGATGATCAAAAAAGTTATTATGAATAATTTTACTTAAGAGGTTTTTTATATCTATTGTCCGGTAAATTTACTAATATTAAGTAAAATAACTGGATTTTCCTTTCCAAAGTGTAATTTCACCAACTATCAAAATTCATTTACGAACTGGCTGTTTGACATTCAGACATGCCAACTATTTGGCTAAGGTGCACAATTTATTCCACTTTTGATTTTTCGCATCTTAAGATCCTGTGTGTTCTTTCCGTGGGTGCATTAAATTTATCTGCTTTGTATGTGCGCTCTTTTTAATATAGAGTATTAAGAATTGGGTGTTGTTTGTCGCCTACCTGGGTTATTGTAAAATTCACGGATAATTGAATTAGAGATGACATGGCAAAAAACTTTCTGCCCTTCACTGGTGACTTTTAAACCAGTGACCCTTCTCATTATATACAATATAATTTAAAGACATTTAACAGAGCATATTTTGAAAATTTTTCTGTACCCTACGAAAACTGTTTTCTCAAATATTTTAACTTCATATTATGCGATTAACATTAATATCACGGAACATAGCCAAGTATACCAATGTCACAACCAGTATTTACTAAGGCAATTTAGAATATCGTCATTAGGGAAACAAATACAGATGAGAAGATGTGTTGCTTCTTCCAAATCACGAAGGACGGAGAGCAGAGCGTAGCGAGAGGGCAAAAGGGGAGCGAGGAAGAGGGAGAGATAACAAGAGGTCACGCAATGCATTCCTTACTGTTTGCGTGCAGACCACAGTTAATCCTCTCTCGCTTTGAGCTGATTGGGTTGGTATTTTGGTTGGTCAGGCTGCGTGCAGACTGTCTCAGTGGGCATCACACAAACATCATCAGTATCATCACCTTGGAGACATTGACAACCCGAGAGGGATGATGGGGCGGTGGAGAGATCGGGGATTGCGTGACCCAGAAGTGGGGAGAGAAGTGGGCTGCGTCTCTCTCTCTTCATCCTCTATCCTACTCTGCTCTACTCTTCTTCCCCAAATTTGCGTGCAAAAGGGCCATTAGAAGAGGAGTAGGATGAATTATTCACTGGCTCAAGCACCCACTCCCAGTGCTCTGCTTTGGCCTTGTGTGAGCTCAATTACGTGCATGGTAACTGAGTTGATTTAGAGCCTCGGTTGAGGAAAAGATTTTACGTAGAATTTGTATTTTTCCCATTGCTATTAGTGTTCCATGAGAGAGGAAGCATGATATTATTGCTTTATTTCAAAGTAACTAAACCCTTCCACACAAAGTAAACAGTTTGCCCGAAATGAAACTGTAGGTACAAGTGATTACAATTACGATTCTGAAACCCGCTAAAATCCTCTAAACAGATTCTCAAAATATGACATCCCTTAAAAATATCAAAAACGTTAAAAATTTATTAGTATTGGGTAGATTCTATTAAGCTATGCTATGTCAAAGCAGTGATCATCGTACACGTCAGCCAAGTCAAAGGACCTGAAATCAGTGCTCATCGACGCACATCTAGAGATGTGATTAACCAATGGCAATAATTTGAATGGTAAAATGTATTTTTAACACTTAATAAAAAAACACGGGGTAAACAATGTGGTAATTTTCTTGTCGCTGGATAACAGTCCCAAAAGAAGGGTATAGGTAAAGGGGAAATTATCTGGGTGGATCCTCAGTATCATTGACTCTGTAAAAGAAATGGCGGATTGATCAACGTAAACTAAATGACGATCTACCACCTGACAGACTCATTTAAATAGTAGAAAAATGCCATAAGAAGTCCGTGAGAGGAATATATCTGCATAATTATGTGAAATCATTTAAACTCTATCCATTTGGAGGAGGTCCTGCTAATTCGAGATAGAAAGTAGTCAATGAGATGGTGATGAATTGAATCACTCCCCTACCTCTAACTCTTACTTCTTCTGCTCCCTTTATCACTTCAATTAGCACAGAGTTGTCTTTCCTACTACCTTGTTCTTAGCTGTTTCTCCTTGATTTAAAACTGGAATCGCTCTGGGTGAAACTGCTATTACACTCCTAATATCGCATAATGAACTCTTTCGCTAACTCGAAAAAACTTATTACCAATAACAAACGAATCCATACAAATGCTCCATTAATATTGTAATAATCGATGAATTATATTTCTCAGTTCAACCTTATTTGCTATTTTATGAGCAATCTATTAAATCGACATATTTAATAAATGAGAAGAGTGTATAGTATTTTTAAAATGAACTTTAATTCCTTCTATTCTTGCCATTTTATTACAAAAAATAAGGTTGAAAGAAGATCTCCCAGAGTGAATATTATAATGAAAATACACTTAAACAAGTGCTATCGAAACATCAAGGAAACATACCATATGAGAGTAAAATTTCTTTTGATGTATTCCATCTTTTGTTTGCATCAGGTAAATAAATTGTTAAAAAGCTTAAATTAATAACTTAATAAAACTGTTAGGAGAATATAAAAACAATCAGAATAGTGAAGGACAGGCTAAATGAGGTACGATAAAGCAGTTGGTCAATGTCGTGTCCTTTGTTAAATGAGAGACCAGGGATATGAGCCAGGAGGCGCGCATTACTAGGAGACGAACAACATGTTTAATTAATTTAAATTAAATAATAGATCAAATTAACGGATTTTCGTATTTGTCTGTGGAATTTGAAAAAGTTTATATTCATTTTAAGATTAGTTTCATTAAACTATTTTTGAAATTTTTAGTCTGGAGAAAGCGCTTCGACACAAGGGTTGAGGGAAGTGAATCAAGTAAAAGTAGAAAACAGAGCCTATAGCCATGCTTTATGTTATAATCTTTCTTCATGCGAATTTCATGATCTATCCCGTTTCTTTAATGAAATCACGCTTGTGAAAGACGGGCTGTTTAGACATTCTATTAATTAAGATTGTTACCTAAATAATTTTTACTTTAGTCTTCTTTTATTTACCTCTTTACTTTTTGTTATCCTTGGGCATCAGAAAATTTAAAACATGCATTACTTTCTTTGAAGAGTTAACAGATCAGAAATACTCCTTTTTGATTAAAACCAAATTTGAATTAGAACCAGTTTGTCTTTTTCATTAGAAATACTTTTAATGGTCCCTAAAATTTCACCTACTTTATTTTCGCTCTACTAAGTAAGAATCTAGAAATATTTGTGCTAATAATAAATGGCTTAAATTTTAGGATTAAATCCTAAAGTTATTGCTGTGAAGGCTATTTTTATCAATTTAGTGTATCAGCTGCTATTGGTTAACGTTTGAGCGCCGTTAAAATCTTTGTTAAATGTGGGTCTACTTACAATTTTTAAGTAGAAACAAAATTTTTGTCTTTTTACAAGAGGAAATAAATTCCATATATTTATAAATGATATTGCGTTTTTAATATAGACAAATATATCGCAAACTTCCATCATTAATTTCTTAGGAAATCCGATACTAATTTTTATTTAATAAAGGCATATGTATTTATTTTTTAATATAAATTGCTCTCATTTGCTGTAAATTGTCAAGAGACAATTGGGACAGTCACGAATATAACAACTTATTAAATAAATAAAATCTTCCCTCCAGAGCATGGACTTTTAAATCTGCAACAGAGGAATGTTCAAAAGGATATCGTGAGATACATCTTTCATTTTTAAGCTAGAAGAGAAGAAACGGATTGATTGACTAGCCTACTGCAGGATATAACTTCTCCGCTTTGACAGAAATCCCATTCTTTCAATTTTCATTTTGCAAAAATTATTTCTAACACAAATAACTAACAGAGGATAATTTTTACCCGGTGAATGAGTCCTGACCATTTAAAATCTCAATTCTATGGACACTCGCAATAAAACGATCCAGCTTTCCTATTTGTTCTCCGTATAAATTCGAGTATTATGAAGCAGAGACCAGGTACTTAGTACTGTAGACAGTAGAGAGACAAACATGTTTAATGAGGGCTTCAAATAAATAAAAACGAGAGAACTAAAAACGAATGACGAGGAATTCTCAAATTTGAAAATGAAGAAGATAAAGTTTATGATGAGTGGCATTAATATCATTTAGCAAATTCGATTTTGTCTTTCTATTTGTATGTAGTCTTAAGCTGCTTTCCGTATTTGGTCGTCCAACAACATTCCACTTAGGAAAAAGGATGTTTTTTCTCATCAAATTTGATCACTCAACAATATTCCACTTAGGAGGAGGGAATTTTTTCTCATAAAATTCCTTAAATAATCGTTTCACGAGTGCTTATTTTCGTTTAGGCAAAGGCATTACTTGCAAGAAGCTGAAAATTACCCGAGATTTGAAAGAAAAGGTATTATACAAGTAGGACTGTAGTAAACTCAACAGCAAAACTTTTCAAATGCAAAAATCAGTCATTTTTCTATCCTTAGCTATTTTATTTAAGATATTTAGACCTTTTCAATCAAATTTCCATCCCATTAGGAATTATTACACATGCAAATTATCTTCTTCATAGTCGAATGGTCAGCTATTTAGATTCAACTGCCCAAAAAAATCCCCAGAAATTTTACCAGTGTTTTCAAAATATTGCAATAGCGATTATTTATTTTTAGGAAAAGTATGCTTCGAAGAGAACATGTCGTATAAAATGAATGTCATTAAAAATAAAGGTAATCTCATACGAGGCTGCAACTTCTGTACCGGGAAATTTTTTCGGTAAAATTCTACGACAGGCCAGGCATATGCACATATAATTAACTTATGCTTATTTTAAGATAATTTACTAGATTCAAATATGAATAAAGAATAAATATAATTCTTAATCCAAATCGGATACAAACAAACTCAGATGGTGGTAGGAATCAATGATCATCGGTTAATCACATAACCGATAGGTATGTCACTAACTTAAGTAATCGCTCTTATAGATATAAAATATTCCCTACAATTAGTTTTAATAAATAAGGACTTTTATGGGATACTACTTCTCTTTTGTGGAACTGATCCTGCAAAAGTAGCATTGTGTTTTCAATAGGTATTTGATTGTTTTCCATCTTCTTTTTTTGTGTTACCAATGACGCGGCGGTAAATGTACAAGCCCGCTAATTTAGAAGGAACAAAGTTTCTTGGAAGACCAACAGCATTGGTTAATTCTACTTACCAATTTGAGTAGTAGAATGCAAAGTTTTTCATAAGAAAGTCTTGGGGAAGTCTTCTCTTCCTAAATTAAATGGTGTTAATACCTCTCTTGGTGGTCATGGAAGGTAAAATAAGGCCAAACACAATCTAATGCCTGTAATAAGGTGAAATACGGTGTGGTTGTGGTTATCTATGAACACACATTTTTGTTCTTATCTTTAGCTGACTCAACTAATTTGATGAGTGTAAAATAGGAGCAGGTAGTGACAATATCAGCCGTTGATTATGAAAAAAGGACGTGAATCAATGCATTGAGTGTTTACTGTTTAATTTATTTTACTCAGTGTCATTCTCTTGAGTCACAGTCCAATTGAAATGAGCGATAAAACTAGCTGATGAAATGGTTATAGAGGACTTTTAAACTTGAAATGCTTAGTGGACTATCATGCCTACATTGACCCGTTTACCTATCTGATATCAACTCAGAATGAGTTTCCGCTTATGATTTTATGGTCACTTTTTCAGAGGCGTAAAGTAAGATTGCTTTGACAACTGACAAACTAAACTGATATCCCAAACCTCTTTTAGAGGAAACTAGAAAAATGGAATGACAGTACTATTTATTTGTTCAAAATTCCGCCAATTCAATATGTACGTCTTCTCCTTCCAACTGATGTAAATCAGGTTTTTGAAATGAGATATTATAAAAATATTTACAAATTGAATCATTGCTCCAGAAATCAAATATCTGATTCAGTTTCATCCCAATTACATTCAAATTTAAGCTCTAGAGGAACAAAATATTTTCAAATACCTCGAGCTTTGAAGACCATAACGCCAAATTTGCACATATCACAACTCGAGCTATGGGGGATTCGTTCGAATTTCTCGACAAAGAATTTTCAATTTCTCCACTTTCTCTATGAATTGTAAATTTTGCTGCTAATGAAAATTAGGTGATGAGCAGTTCAGATAAGTTCATTTGGAGTGAAGAAACTCACCCTCAGCCGCATTAAATCCGTTTAGCTGTACTTCATTAAATTCATTCAGCCATTTTATTTCCCGCCCCTTTAGACTTTTTATTGGCTGTATGGTTGCTTTGTGCACAGCCCGCTTGATTTATATTAAACAAAAACACAAATTATTCCTTTTGGAAAACAGAGACAAAAATATTTGGGATTCAATAAAACATAACATAAATAAGTCTCTCAAGGCCGGGTTAAAGCGGCCACACGATCTATCAACGGATCGATTCTATCAGATACAATTTGAAATATGACTAAAATTCTGTTTTACGAGCATTTTGTTGTTAAGGTATATGACCTTATATTAGTTCGTTTACTCACTGCCAAATGTAATACCAGGATTTTAAGACTATTAAAGTACATAGTTATGCCATACCATGATCTAAAACATTAAGGAGAATTATAGTGAAAGAAGTGCTGCAAGAACCTTATTCTATACGAAATGAAGGTGTAATTCAAAGAGCATTAATCCGCTTCAACTTAAAATTAAGAGGTAATCACTTCTCTCCATTTCGATTGTTGAATGGTGACAGTGATCCCTTATAATCCACATGGAATTCTTCTCACACCTTAAAATATCGATTACGATGAGAAATTGCGGAAAGTTTCCCCATCTTTTTGAACTGAGGGTGGAATTTAAGTAGTGCTAATCGGCTTTCTCATTTGTCCCTATTCTAATTTCAGCTACAATTGCATTTGCTTTGTAATCACCCCAGTTATCCTTTATTCAGAACATGAAGGGAGAACAAAAACTTTGTCCCGATTTCAAAACTTCGACCACTGTTTTTAATTGCCTTTGGACTTTTAATTAATCGGAAACGAGGCAAAAAGCTAGATTTTTACCCGGAAGAACTTGTTGACTGTAATTCTAAATTTTCAATCGTTAGTGATTCATTTGGTTGATTTGCTAAAGAGGCATTATTCCAAAATTTCTGAAAACAAAGAAAGCTCCAATCGACTGATCCATATTCTCTTGGACACTGTTTTGGTCAAGAATATATTATGAATTATTAAAATTTAGGATTCTAGACCATATTTATTTAAAAAATTTAAATTGAGAAATATTTTTTGATAAAACTCTTAATAGCTAACCATGTGCGGCTGTTTCTATGACTTATATTTTGTGGGCAGTTTGACAGTTGTCGGGACTGCTATCAACCGCAAGATCGATAAGTCTATCAGAACTCTTAGGGGAACCCTAGGGGTCTTTAAGCAAAACTTCCTCCAAAACTCCTTAATAGCCATGCGTTTATCCCTACTTTCCCAACTTTATACCTTTATATTCCCGGGTGTGATCTTACTTTTAGCCCGACTCCGTCGTTTCGGCTTCTGCCACACAACTCAGCTACCTTCTCCAACTCCTACCGTCAACTCCCTAAGTTGATTTATTCAGCTAGCTTCTCCATCTACAGCTCCTTCTTTTGGTTCTGTAGCCCTCTCTCGTCTAATTTCTCTCTTCAGTTTCTTCTTTATTTCACTTTAAAAATAACCGAAATACGAACTTCAGCATTTTATTCATGCCTTTCAGTGCTCTATTATATATTCTTGCACTATTCTTCATTTTACCTATTCCAGTGAGAATTTTGATTTATTGACAAATGATGCAATTATTATCCTATTCGACATTTGATATTAAGTAGTGACAAGGCCTAATAATCTCCAAGTAAAAAAGCTTTATAGTAGTCATGTACTATTCACGCTGAGTGACCACTGCTAACAGGCATCTCAATTTTCCCGTGTTCAGATCTTGTAGGCTGGTTAATATCATGTAAGATTATTCCAATTTCTCAACCTTTGAAAGGAAAACTGATTCGAACAGGAAAGACCAAACAGCATAATTAAACGCTTGGTCAATAAGTGCGGGAAATCATGACCTAGAAATCAGCTACTAGCAAAGTACTTTATTAGACCTCTTTTGAATTGAAATGATCTAGTATTTTGTGTTTTACGTTCACGCTGCATCGTAATCAATAAGTCATGTATTTTAAATACCATTTGCTATAATTTGCTCTTCCCTGTAGGATACCGTAACCGATTCTTAGATTACCTAAGACATTGCGCTGGTTACAAATACGACCTGACAACATCACAATACAAAACAACTCAAACCACTATCTCAAAATAAGACGCACATTTTCGTATCGATAAGTGATTTATATTATCCCAATTTACAATCGTAATGTAAATAAATTCATCCGAACAAAAAAAAATCAGAAGAAGCAGGAATTAGAAGGTGGAAAATAAAGAATCATACTTATAAGAATTATTTTGGGAAAAATATTATTTTCTTATATGTAACCCTATTAAAACTGGATTCTGAAATTCTGTGAGAAATGTATATTTTGCTGATTGAGATATCAGCGAAATTCACGGAAGAATATCCAAGTTTCAGACAAATTTTTTTCCCAAATACTTGCCAATCCCTGTTTATTTCCTCCTTATTCCACCCAAACACTAGCTTGCCTGATCAGGGAGGGTCAACCACTTGTGGCCACACACTGCTCAATAAGTGGCCACCGCAAAGTGCCAGCCCAAAGCCGGGGGTGGGTCGGACTGATTACATTATCAATCGCGCATGGCCACCGCATAGGTCTGAATTAATAACCACCCCTTTTGCGCACTCTGGAAGTATGTATTTTCGACTGATCTGGTTAATTGCCACTTGTCCACCTTTTCCTCCACGTCCTACCATCAGATCACTTAACGCACTTTTTTGCGCATGTGAAAAGGAGGAAAATACCGCCTTTGTATTTTGATCAACTTAATAGCTGTGTTTGTTGTAATATTCTCAGACTGAGGTATTGAAAAAAAGATAAAGAAGTAATTTTCTGGTTACGATCTCATCGTTGTAAGCAAAATATTGTTAAATGGAAGCTAAAAAATTGATTATCAAATCATTTTTTCTCATGCAATAAGATTTTACCACCCCATCACTTTTTAATAATGATTATTTTCTAAAGCACTGAACGGGATTGTAAAAATATTTCTAAACTGCGGACTAGGTGGGGCCTATAGCGTTTGTCAATATTTTTAGAACAACAAAAAAGGCGACTTAAATTTTAATAACATTTATTGCCTTAGATAATAATAATAATACTTCCTACTGCAGCGCTCCGAGGACTAGAATCACCTTTTATAGCGAAATAAGAAGTAGAATCACGGATGCTTGGGAAATCCGATAGGTGCTACAAGTTGGATCCAAGACTCTAGATTATGTTGGCTTAAGAACATGGGTGTTAGAATTGGTCGATGAGATGTAGATGGGAGTCGGAACTGTAGAAGCTGACTGCTATATAGAAGTAGAGAGTGAGACATTTATTCAACCATATCTGGTGATCCTGAATATATTCTCTAGGTCATTTTACGGCCGTACTTTATAGTATTACGAGCTAAGACAAAGAAAGCACTCTAACAACGAACCACTTATAATTGAGTTAGCCAGATAATGACCAGGCATTAGGATTTCCTGGTCTATTTAACATGTTCTAAATTCTGGATTTGTCACTTTGCCCACTTACTGCCTGGTATCCTAATGATTGAAAATCAAATTTCAGAGTTAGACTTTTAGTTTCTTAATAAGAAATCCATCCCTACGATATTATGAGATCATTGACCAGTTGATTGAAAGAGGTGCTTGATCATGTTACTACAGCAAATATTACTCTGAGCTGAATTCAGTAAAGTTTTCTTCGAGGTGAATTCCTACTTTAGGCCGTCATGCTCCTGCTCCAATCCAGTTGCATTTACAAACTGATAACTTATAAGAAAACTTAATATAATTCAAACTCGTCTGAATCTTAATATCATTATTATCGGTGCAATTAGTTCCTTCCTTTTCCACTTCCTACTAACTGAACCGAAAATTTAATTAATTAAAATGTATTAATTATGTTAAGCAACCTGTTATTCTTGCCCCACAGATTACATCAGTCATTTATACTAATAGTCGACATGCAATCTGATTGGAAATGATTCAACACAGCTATAATGCCAGTCAGTGTTTTCAAAAAGTCCGTGGCTAATTACTTCCGAGGTTTTTTGTAAAAGGATTTCTAGGTTCTTTGTTTAGTACCAACGGAAAATTAGGTTGAAAGAATCATCAACAGAAAAGCATTCTCGGGTGGTCTTTTTGTGATCCGAACTCGTTTTTACCACTTTATTAAAGGTTAATGTCTTCTCTGAGATGACAATAAATGGTTTCCTGCGGAGAGAGAAATCTAATCTACATTAAGAAGATCATGATGAAACATTCACCAATCACTTAATCATCAGTATTATATGCACTGCAAAGTTAATTTATGGCTTAGTTCGTAATCAGTTGAAAGCATTTTAGCATTAAGTTATGTCCAATTTGTGATTTTCTGAGAAATAAATTTACTAATCTATCTATTCGAGAAATGAAAGTCAGAAACAAGAGCGAACCCCTATTCAGGTTTACCAAGAATAGGATCACTAAGAATTCCTATAAAAATGTCATTAAGAACGGAAGATAAGTAGTGATTCCCAATTCCTTATAACGAGTTTTCTTATTTCGGCTATATTTCTCGTACTCCTCAATAGTACATTTGGGACGCTTCGACATTTGTGCTAATCTAAGCTATCCATCCGCTTGTGCAGGCTAATGTCTGAATGAGGAATGCTGACGCATTCGCCAGCCAACTGTCATCCACGCAGACAGATTTATGTCATTATTTGTATTCCCATGCTGTCGAATTTTTGCCTAAAAGTGCATTATTTTCGATTTGTGCCATATAAACGGGCATGTACAGGGGCACCATTCATCCAAACCCCCCGTCCTTCTACCCTACATTTTTGTCGCAAACGTGTCTTTCTCACTCCACTGACTTTCCATCTTGTTGTGCGGTGAGAGGATCGAACGAAGTCAGTGGAGTGAAAGTTCACTTAGACTCCTTTATCACTTACCTGTCACTTTTTCTAGATAAATGCTGATCAATACTTCTCTTATTGGAAAGTGGGAAGCTCCCAGATGCTAAATTTGCCACATGGGATTTTTATTATTTTAAACTTTCAGGGGACTCAAAAGATAACTTTCGTTCGTAGGTTATTTTTCAGGGCAGTGGAAGGAAATTGAACTTGATGTTAGTCTTCATTGACATTTAATTACAATTCATCATTAAAAACAGTTCAGTTTTATTTGAAAACAGAAGAAAGTGAAACCTCACGTCAGAGCGGTTTTTATATATGTGGAAAGAGGAAGAATTATTAAATAAACGGTATTATTTAAAATATATTTGTTAGACTTATCTTCCTGCTCATGGTTGTAAAATATAAGTTATTCGAATTGCCACTGGCACCGTTCACCTAAATCAGCTATTCAATAATCTCTGAGTATCATGGACGAAAACTCATCCAGCAACTCAGAGATCAAATCAAGAAATTTGAGCTTTGGAGAATAGCGAACATTTTTTCCCCTGTGAAATCAAAAGAACAATGGATCCGAAATTCAAATAAATACACCTCGGCTACTTTATATTCTCCTATTTGATTTCCATCTCCTGTCATTTTCCATATTCAGATGGTACTGCTTGATTGAAGCTTCTAAGTTAATATCAATGCATGGGAATCAAACTACCCTTTTTCAACTTTCATGGAGTCATCAATACTGATTTAAGAATGCCCTTTGCGGTTAATGTTGAAAACACGATGCTTATGCTGTAAGATCATTATATAATTATTGACTTTTGTTTGTAATTTAAATTATCAAATTTATCTGTTAGCTTTGTTAATATGAGTTACTTCCACCATTCTCTTTCTTCTTTTTAACTCGAGAGTTAAAGTAACAAAAGAGAGGCTACTCACGAGATATTTATAGGATCTTTTATTGTGCTTTGAACATTAGTAACCTATATCCATTAGGAGTGTTACGAATTAACAGCCATAAATCCCTGAATAAAAATAAAAGAGAGCAGATCAATTAGGCATTAACAAGCTCTGTTTAATATGATCTTTTGATAATTCGCACAAAACAGACCAATAGTATAAATGTGGAGTTTATAGGGAATATTGTAGTAAAAAATATTTAAAATTTTATTTTTTTCTCATTCATGTAATAGTCCCTTCTTGACAGAAAGGCTAGCCATTTTCTTATGTGCCAAGAAGCTCTTGTTAATCTTGTAGATTGTCAAGCCGATAAAATGTGAGAGAATTGGGGTTTTTCATGGATGCGATCATACAGATAATCGCAAAGAAATTCCATTAAAATGAAAATTGTTAATTTAAATTCAACAAACCCATATTAGGGTAATATGAAATTTGATGAGAAAGGTTTGAACATTAATAGTGCCATAGTGAGCACCAGTCTCAAGAGAAAGGAGTATACACACTAAAGTGAGATGAAAATACATTATCGGATTGACCCACACAAACCCAAACATAATGGAGCAGCATTTAAGAACTTAAAAAAGAAAGACAAATATTGTTTCAGTTAAAAATTTATTAGTATGTCACAGCAATCAATGAAGTGCAGCCGGGCAGTAAGTTAGCCAAGGCATGTGAGACCAGTGATTAGTAGAACATAGTTAGTGAGTTCTGCTATGCTGCACCCAGCTGTGTGTGTCGGTTCGTCAGATCGGGTTGATTTATACACCTGTTTTAGTAATAAGATGTTTGGTGTGATTCAGAAATTTAGTAAGCCGACCGTCCAAGACGCATTATAGCATCAGTGTTAGGGGAGAAGAGGGCGAGAGGATTTTAAATGAAAGATAAACATAAACTTGGCCAGGTGAATCCAAGGTTAAGTTCAGACGGCTCAATGGATAATGTCTCCGGTTGTCGGATCTTGAAGTCTTTATTATCAGAATAGAAATTCAGGTCGTGCCGCGTCCCAGTAGTAAATTGCAAAGAGAACATTCGCAAGAAATGCTTAGGGTCTGCCTGATTCATCGCAGAAAGTATTCGAAGTGATCTTAAAATTGAAAAAAGTTATTAAGTGAAGGAGATTTAATGGAAATTTGATTAATGATTAAGATTTAAATGGGGTGTTAAAGTAGATAATGCACAATAGTCTACCAGCTGACAGACTTCTTTGTTTGGTAAATGACTTCTGTCACATCAAATCATCGAGATCTTCCATATAAAGAAAATACGATGAAATGGGATAAACTCACTGAAGTTTAATAATGGAGAATGTATAAAATCTGATTGTTCTATGGATCAGATCAGATTGAGTTCGACTGGTTTTTAACTACCACTTCTAACCCATTTTCTACATATTTGGATGTTTTTATATTTTTAAAAGATTTAATATTTTGATTCATTATGAGTGATAATAGCTATATTTGGCGGTATATAATTAGTTTGAAATCGCATGATCCTTTATAAAGTACGAAAAACATAGATCTTTTAAAACTACGCACTTGGATATAAACTGTCTACTCTCCCATTCAGCTCAACAGTAAGATCAATTATTTCGAGTTATGCTCTTTGATAAAGAAATGCTATATCCATGCTCGACAACTATGCCTTCTCCTCAGACAAGTTATTTAGTACGTTTTCTTAAAAGGATCGCATTGTAGAGATTGCACACTGGCTTGTAGAACCTTCATTAAAATATTTTTAAAACGTAAATTTGATGATTTAAATCTCACATAGCTCGCCACCACTTAACCCTTTTGAAATCTATGGCATGACGTATTTGAGATTGTTAAATTTGATTGGTTTGCAGGAAAAAAGCGATAAATTAACAATATTTCAATTTTCAAGGGGTACGCTTTGCATTTGTTTATATTTTAGCAATATTAATTTTCACAAAATATTAATTAGCCGACAAGTATTAGAAAGTGTATATCTGAAATTAACCGAGTTTTAAAGATTTGGTGATGGTACTAGTCCCAGTTTTAGAGTCGTGAAGTGGTTAAATTTCAGTCAGATAACTCCGCCGTCCATTAAGGAAGACCCTTAAGAAAGACACCCATCTTGGGTACCACTATGATGGGAAACTGGAATTCTGCCACCCTTATTAGCGAGCCTTGACCAATGTGTTCACTATTTGCGCACTAAAGGGTATGAAACCGGTGGTCACGGATTTCCCAGTGGTGCTCTTTTCAATCGCTGATGTCCTTAGTAGTCAATAAAATCTGAACAATTTTTTCTCCATTGTTCAAAACTGCTAATTAGTGTAAGCCTGAAACATTGCCCTATTTTATTGAGGGCCGTAATGCCAATAGACAAAGGAGCTTGCTATACCATCATTTGGAATTCGGAAGTTGTGAACACGCTCACATATCGCCTTCACCATTGCAAAAAGCATGTGGACTTGTTCTAAAATTGGCACCTTGATAGTTTAGACATGACTTAAGGATGACCCATCATTATTTTGGCCATGGTCCAACATTCACCCATTAATCACACAGATATATCTTTATCGGTAAGTAAATATTCTTGGGGTTATCTTTTGTGTGACATTTTCTAACTGAACGTACTACTTACGTAAATGTTGGCTACACGCCGAACTAAGTCAGATAAAGGACATTCTCATCACTTTAATGCATCGTAACTACCCGATTTGCGTGTCATTTAATGTAGATCGATATGGTTTCCCTTCATAAACATATGCTAATCAGTCTTGAACTATACACCTTTGGGAATTAGAAAAATAAACACAATATAAAAATGACAGAACAGTTTGAGTTGCTAATTTTGGACTTTTAATTTAATCTATCCCCAAATAATTTCACGCTCCAAAACTATTTACTAACGGTTCCACCTCGTTGTCTCTGCATTCTATCACCAAACTCTAGTAGTCAAATATCAGAATAAACGTGCGCAATCCAACTAGTGAGTTTATTTAGTTAAATAAATACAAACCCATATGGTTACATTTAATGGGAGAAAAGTGCCACTGAATCGGGAATTAGGGATGGCTAAGCTCCAACGACAAAACTGGGTCAATCATTTGTCAAGTGGAGGGACAATAGGCCGCCTCTGAAGGAAGGGAAAATCACACTAAAATGACTCATTAACTTGTTTAAATCACCGATTTATGCAATACGCCCACATAAAATACTAGCGTGGCGATTTTTGGGTAGCAAATTATGCGGAAATAAAACGCTTCAGTGCATCGTAGTTGAGATTTAAATCGTTACAGAGATGACTAAGGATTCAAGAAACGTTTAGAAGATCACCTTGGGCATTGCGTTTCGACAAACATTTGTTAAATTGGGAATTTTTGGTGACTTCATGCTGACTTATGAGTAAAGCATTTGTGATGATATTCTGCCAGTTGAAAAAATAAGTACTGACCCAGTGCCAATATTAAAGACAATATAAGAAAATCAAATAGTTGAAATGCCTTTACTGAGCATCTTGCTTCAAAATTTCATAAATATTTAGAGTAAGTTAATTCATTTTGGTATTTATGCTATTTCTACCCACTGATGTAATCATTTAATAATTGGAAATTTGTGCTACTATTTGAAACAAGGTAGGTTTCGAGTCTTCTCTTGGAAGTTGTTTGTTGGAATGTAGGGATTGCGTCTATGGCATAATTTTGTTCATTTTTGGTAATTATTTTCAAGATAGATTCCTAAAACTTATTTTCCTAAGCCGGATTTTCAAGTTTACGATGATTTAAATAATATTCCTACTGAAAATTTACTGCAAAAGTCAATAAAGAGCATGAAAAACTTTCATTTTAGGGAATACGTTAGACGAAGGGGCTATAAAAATGTTGGCCTTGTAAAGGCAATAAAGTTTTATTTTTAATTTATCTGCTTGGCGGAAATTTAGGTACATTTAATCTCAAAATAATAAAAACGATAATCTCTTTTCATATTGCCTCACTTAGATTAGGGTTAATTATGACCGAAATTGTAGTAGTAGTGTAATTTTCAGCTTTTATACATCCCAATTAACATCATACTCCATTGTGCGTCCAAATACTCAAAATTCATCTCTTAATAGGAGTTCACGTCCTCTATTCTCTAGTTGTAATCCGAAAGGTAAGTCATAGCTATTGCTGGATGCAGTGTTGAACTTATCACCCCCGTCAACTTAGATTTGCCAGCCACTACCGCATCGGTGCAAATCGGGTATGTTCATCTTTTTTCTTCCAGACTGCTATATGAACAGATTTATGAACATGTTTGTACGGTTTTTTCACAATTCCACTCTCTTTTGACATCTTGATCAACACATTTCGATTGAAGTGTGGGTCCTGTTACATAAGTTAACTAAAGATAAATTCTCTATGTAGATCTCAAAATGTTTTATAATCAAGCATGTGCCAAGTCATTTATCCACGATAACGTTTAAAGCTCGAAGATAGCAATGGATCATTTCAGAAGTCAGTGCGCAGATCGTCGCGAAGAAATTAACAACCATCATATGAAAAAGGCTACAGGCCACATTTTGAAGTCCAGAAATACCAAAGTAACCGTAAGCGAATGATTGTGCATAAACCAGATTTCAAACAAAATTTCATTTTATAGTTGTTCCTATTATGCTTCTCTTTGTAAAGAAAGCTCATTAATAGTTAGATTTTTTAAATTCCATTTAATATTCGGACATTTAATATAAGTGTCCGGTATTTTCCTGTTCTCGTTCCCTCCCCCCCTCCATCCGCTTGACAATTGAGGGCTCTTCATTTTCAGATCGAACAGTAAAATTTTTGAGATTAGATGAAATGATCGTCCAAGAGTTATCTGTCGTGAGTGAGGGAACATGTGACTGAGACAATTTTATCTAATCGCCTCAATTGCAGTCAATGACACAATGCGTGGGTGATTTCGAACAATTCAGACAATATTTACTGCCTCTCTTTCTTTTTACAAATGTCAAGACACTTACAATGCGATGAATTGTGTATTGGTTAAATGGCCCATAAATCGCTAATTGAACAATCAACAGATTATGTTTACGATTAGAGTGAATGTACTTTAAAATAATGATTTAAGTTTTTTTTCCTTTTTATTCATAATAAATTTTAATGGGAAATAAGATTATTAGGTAATTTATAAGGAAGTAATAAAGATTCCATTTCGAAATTCCATTTTTTATTAACATTTACATTATGAAATTTTACAACCTTTTTGTCTAATTTTATCTCCTGTTTTTCGTGGTTCCTTAAAATTGCATATCATCTATTAACTTGCTTTACTCGAATACACGATATCATTAAAACCAAATCGCTTTCCCCGAATTTGTTTCGTTGCTAAAAATTTATGGGTTCCTCTGTCCATGATCAAACTGATGGTCTAAAATTTTAATGTATTGCCTAAATTTCTAGAAAACAATTAAAATGGCGTTTGCGTTCTGCGGTCTTTACGAATTCATAAGTTCTAAATAACGGTATTCTCCATGGAATGCTTTCACCTTCTTCTGCTTTTTGCCTTAAAGATAGTTTCCTTTACAAATACTCATTTTGAATAGATAGATTATGTCCTAGAACATCTCCAGCTATAAATCTCACATTCTATTGTTCCTTCATTAAAATGTGCAAGCTAGTTGTTTTTGAAAATAGTGCCAACGTCACTTAACTTTGATGGAAATAAGCTATTCTGGATTCGGTATCTTGAGCCACATTCTATCATCCCAGTCAGAATTAATCAGCGCAATTGGTTACCCGCATCATTGGACGTGCACCACTGATGCGGCCGTTAACCGCTGCATCATCAGTACAAATTAATCAGCTAGCTATTGGAATGGACGTGTTTGATAGGACTTTTGGGGGCTAAGTACTAGGTTTACTAAATTTAAAGCTACAAAAAACCAAGTAGACGGCAAAGTATTTGGTAATGATAGCACTTTAATACAACATAGCAGAGACAGAATGAAAGTGGTTACACAAACAATGTGCAGAAAGAGCTGTAAATAGAAACTGGGGCTAAGAGATTTGACTGTCGGATTCGGGTCAGCAGTTACATTAAACCTGATTATATAAATTGTTAAGAAAATTAATTAAAACTAGTTGGAATAGTCCACAGACAACGTGGGAGTTCAGCTTGACGCTTAAGAAGTTGAAAAGAGGAATGTTGTATCTAACGACCGCCCCAGTCGCCTGCGGTCGACGGATCTTGATAGCAGTAATTGACAAACTGTCTAATTTAATCTGAACCCTAGAAACGGTTTATCATAAGCAACTCCTGAAAATATTTCTAAATTTGAATATTTTAAATGAGAACGCTTAAGATCTTAATTCAGTGACGCCCGAATTCGCTGATGTTGTATCAGCCACAGGTGAACGGCTAATCTTAAAACAGAAAGCTCAAAAGTTGTTCAAAAGAGCAAGTAGCTTCTAGGAGTTCAGATAAATACTCCCAGGAGTTTTCGATTCACTTTCCTCTATTGCAAGATATTTTTCTGATTTCATGATTCGGTGGATACTTTTATTTCAAGCTTTTGAACTTGAACAATGCTCATGTATATCTCCCAAGCCCAATTAGGAAAGTATTACGAACACTGTGAAGGTAGTATTATGAAGAATAATTAGGAATTGGACTCTACCACCCTCTTTATTATCTTGACTGAATCAATGCCATCAGTTATTCTCCTCACTGTGTGCAAGAGCATCCAAATGAGCTCAGTGGCGCTCAGATGCGAAGATGTGGATCGTGTGTTTCTTATTCAGTCATGAGTGAATGGTTATAAAATCAAATAAGTCAGATAGCGTTCAACAAAAGTAAAAATTTACAGCTTTAAGTTGTTATAACACATTTTACAAATTCCATTTTCCAATCATTCCAAACTTTGCTTGGATGGTCATGTAAATTTTTTAAATGAAACTATGCATTCAGAAACTGAATATGCTCAATTTACCGATTTTTAATAGAAAGAGAAACTGTAACATTAAGGGAAGTTGGCATTTAATAGCAAAATATAACAAGGTTAATTCCTAATAATGTGTATTTATCAAGTATTTAGGAAATGGACCGATTTTTATGTTCCTTTAAAGTTCCGGGTCTTAAAATAAGTTTGATTTATTGTTCTTATTCAATCTAATTTAACTTATTATCAATCAGAAGACAGCTGAAGATAGGTGTCACATTGTAGTGGAAGTTGTCCTTTACCACATTTGACCGATATTCACAGTGATCGCTATGGTTCTGATAACCTGTCCAGACTCGAAGAAATAAAAAGAAAGGCAAAACTTAATGATTGATCATTGAAACAACGGGGAATGATCTTCATTTACAAACAACGAGTGGTGACGAGTGCCACTGTCTATGAATAATCCATAATTCACAGACCAAACACCACGAGGAAACCTGCAATCTAAATGGTTAAGGATAGCCAATCAAGTTTTGATAGAGATCAATTCTGCTTATAGTTGAACTATTCGTTCTAATGCAATTCAAAGTAAATTCTGTGTGTTATTTCTTTGGAGTAGTACAGATTTTCTATCACGGAGGAGATATTGTAATAGATTCCGTTATTAGTTATTCCAGTTGACCATAAACTAACTCAAAGTTCATATTAATGTAGGTAGATATTTATTTGTCGATACTGCACTAAAAACAGTAAAATTTCAAGGATAGATTTGCGAACAAGCAAGATTTCTAGATCTCTAATGAATGAATTGGGATCCGTCGTATTGAAAATCACACCAGATGTCGATTTTTTACATAAGTAGTTCCACATATCTTTATAATCAACCGACTGAATAGTTAGTTCTAACAGCTTTATTACAGGAATAGTATATATCATAAACCGCACAAGTTTCAAGGATTCGGATGATAGCATCCTCCCCATTTTCAAAGATGCAGAGTGACGGGTTGGTTTAAGTTGTGAATCGCTATTAATACAAATAAGCTTAGTTTTGTTAAAGTTCGGTATATGTCATCATGGTATCTATTTATGATCAGGCAAATGGGAGTCAATGGCGAGTGATATTATTTTATAAATTTAAAATAGCGTGTGCGCATTGATAAATGCCTTGTTCATTTTACTTCTTGCACAGTCCATTTCCGAAGTCATAAGACCATAATTAGCTCTCCCAAATAATTAAGTGCTAGAATTTTAGAGGCAGATCAAATACGGTATATTAAGACTAATTTATCATGTGATTTTTCATACTGTTCGTGAGGTTCTATTTTGATGACCTATTTATCGAATGGTGTGTGAAAGCCAACATCTTGCCTTTATGGTGACTTATTAATGTGGCCACATCATTTTCTATTGATTTGAGAGTTTACAGGTTCAAAATAACGTAATAGGACTGAAATCGGTATTGTTGGGTAGAGCACTATGTAATTTCTATTAGAATAATTAATATGAGATAACCGAACTACAATGAAGAGAATAGTTCTCTAAGTGGGTATCCATACGCATCCAAGCTCTCTACTGTTTTAGAAATCTGTTAATAGTAAATTATATATTTCACAAAATAAAATTAACTCTACTTAGAAAACTGGAATCACAAGTAGTCGACTTAAGACATCAAGGTAGAAAACTGGTAGAAACATCAAATTAGGAATAAATGCATGTCAAGTGAAGGCTAGTATATTCCTCCAATATTTGCCGTTAGAAAAAATCTGCCTATTTATAAATTTTGACTGCAAGACTGAATTCCTTCAATTTGGATTTTTCATTCCCTTTCTAAATAGTACTTTGAAAGCTATAACTCGTGCCATATATTCTAATGCGGTTTATTGAAACCAAAAAACAAATCAAACAAATTAATGAAAATATTAAATTCATCAGAAGATAATTTTCCTTATTAATGTTATAGATCACTCTACTTTTTGTCAATTTCTTACGCCACTTTGAAACTTCTGATAAGAAAGCATCATTTACCTGCCAAGTTTCCTTAATTTGTTGCAATATCTTGTCACTGGATTTTTGCATCCTCCCTTCTTGTCAGCAATTGCATGCTTCTTGCTAAAGAAACCCGCATATCTCAAGACAAAAGGGAAGCCTTATGTATATAATGATAATACCTATTAAGTTACTTCTTCCATTTAGCTAAAAAGTTAATTTGCTGTTGAACAAATCTGTCGTCTATAATCATCTTAAAGTGTCACACTTTGTGCTCTTAAAACGGCAATCGTTTTTTATTAAATAAAAATCAAATAAATACTCGTGTATTAAACAATTACAATGCTAAAATGGGTCGCTTAACTGTGAGGCAGACGAAACTTGACAACCAAGGATTTAAACAAAGATTGAATATGATGGTGGATGGAAATCTGAGAATCGCTCTTGTGAAAGACCAGTGTCCTATCATTCATCTGTTTGAGAAGAGTTTTTCAACGCGGTTGGCCATCTACATAACTAGATTCGATCCGATCAGAATTAATCTTGTAGTTTTTGACTTAGTAAATGCTCGTGTTGACCACTATGCCGGTGATAAACAACGAAATGAAAATAAATTATTCTGAAGCTACCTTTTGAAAGAGAAGACAGAAGAGAGCTACTTCTAGTCCATTGGAAAAATCGGCTTGATAAGAATTTAACTAGAGATGGTCATTATATTTATGGAAGTGCAATAATCAACACATTTATTTCAAATGTACTAATGTTATTTTCAGAAAATCTTTTAAATATTGTCCATTTTGTCAGGTATTTAAACTAAATTTATTAGGAATTTAGATACCGTTGCTAATTACGAAGACTTTGGCACTTTATTCAACAGGTATAACAATTAGAGTAAAATTCATTTACTCATATCCCTTCAGGTGAATTAGAATACCCGAAATCCTGATTTAAATTTCACTTCAGTGAGTTTTCGGTTATTTTTTCAGCCTTATGTGTAAGGTAAAGAAGAAAGGCACGTACTTAATGGGATGCTTTGTTAATAAACATTTCAGTAGGTACTTACAAGTGAGAATCGAAAAAACAACAAATATAATCTAGATTCTGATGTTGTTTACCGCCAAACATTACTTGTTTACGTGTGGGAAGCGACTCAAATCGGGTAAAAAAGGTTAACAAATGATAACGGAGAGGAGATTAAGAAGGTGCTGAGAGCAAAACCAAATCAGTAAAGAGTTTTACTTCTACTGATTTTTGGAATCGGGGTGTAAAATATTCAAAAATATTTGAATTTTATAATTCTTCCCCTCGATTGCATCAAATCTTGTCTACGATGTTAAGTGTTTATTGACTGGTTTTATTTATTCAAGAAGGGTCGCTTCATTTCACTTTTTCTTCCAATGATCGAGAGATGCATGATTTACAGTTTTAATCATTAAAGCTTATAAGTGTATTTGTATTGTGATAATTGGCAAATATATAACCTTGAAGTAATGATAAAGCCGTCAATGTGCGCTAAATTTAAAATGATTATTCTTTTAGGGATATGCAGACGAAATACTTCATAACCAAACGTTTTTCTCGAGCTTTACACGATGGACAGTTATTTGACCTGGAGGAAGTTTTTTTTCATTTTACAGAACAAATATTTTATTTTAATTTTTTGGAAGAAAAAATCAACAACAGAATTATAAAATGCAAAACAGTTTTGTATCATAACGTCTTTTAAAATGTTCTATTGTTTTAAATCCGTTTCTAAAACTTACCTTGCTAATTTTAATGAACACATTAGTTGCAATTGAGATTCCTCATACAACAAATGGAAAAGTTGAATTGATTTAAGTTATTTTAGCTTACATTTCTTGTGCATCAACTTTCAAAGGGAAAAAATCATTTCACTTACTTAAAAGAAATGTTAGCTAAATAAATAAATAGCCATTAATAGTTAATAAATGAATAAAATCTCTCTTTCAATCGAGTTCACTTTAGGTGATCTTCGGTGACCTCTGCTATGTTAAAATCATGAGTCATTCAGCCATTATCTTGGTTCTGTAAGAAAAATTTATACAATAAGCAAATCTCGGCTAACCTTAACTTACGGGTTCATTACTTAGAAGATGGAGATAACACTTTAAACTTGACGAATCCTGTATATACTACTTAAAATCTAGCATAAATTTAGTTGATTTTTAAAATGCAAATACAAAGGAATGCAAAACCCTCCTCTGGATTAACTAACATCTAGAGTAATTTACTCAGTCACCATCAAAGTCTAGCTCTTGACAAATGGAATTATTTCAACAACACCAAGATATGAAAATTTTAATAAGATAGAAGGAAAAAATCCCCAACAGAAGCTATATAGGCATTTTAGGATTCAATACGGATATTTCCAAATTTTCCTTGTCCTCATCTCAGTAAATTTACCAAAATTACAATATACCCTCGGCCAAATGTATTGCCAAAATCGAGGATACCAATATAATGAATTAAAATAACCAACTTTAACCCCAACCCTGACAAATGATGCTTAGAATGCGTTTTAGAAAAGTTTTCAAACCTACTATTTATGTCAATCTTATATGACATAAAGAGCAGAAAAAATTGTAAATACTGTTCAATTTATGAGTGTCATTTCTTTTTATGCCAGTTTCAAGTAAATTTTCCCTCTTACAGCCTCTAATTGGCCACCATCTCTATCAATTTTGTACTCAATTTTTTAGCGTACAAATCTACGAATACAAAATAAATATTGCTTATCAATTCTTCACAATAAAGCGATTCAATAAATACTTTTAACAACGATTTCCTATTATAATTTTAAATGAAATTAGACTGGTAGAGTTTAGTGGTCATTCTCTCGATAAAATCGGTCTTGCTTTCAGCTCCAGTATATATGTAAGTAGCTTTTTAGGGGTAAGGTCATATTTTGTATGTTTTTTAAAAAGCTTTTTTATTAAATCTATCCTGATATTGCAAGAAGAGTATTTAATGGATAAGCAGAGAAAGTGGCCTAAAATCAGAAACCATTCATTCGTATGAGAACTTGGCATAACCCCGGCGAAGGAGTTTCAAAGTTGTAAACGTTTGCGGGCTATCATTAGGGTGAACAGCATGCCAATATTACATTTTGGTTCACTTATGAGGCAGGAAATTGATTCGAGTACTTTTGACTTTTCATCTCAGTCAGTTTTGATCAGGCATGGTACTTCCAGTGGGTTTCAAGCATACGGTGTAATATGCTGTTAGATGAGTGACCTTGTTAAAGGTGAACTTTGATAAACATTGACGTAGTTAGAGAAAGGCGACCCCAGATTTTATGTTACATGACCATAAGGTATGTCTACGCAGTGGTTCAGTCATAGATCTCTCTAATTGTTTTTACTAAGTGTGAATGAATGGGATTAATTTTCATAAAGTGTCAAATTATCAGCACTCTAGGAAATTCAAAAATATGTTCCAATTTTGGTGAAAAATCAGCGCAGAATTTGCTTAGAACAGCGCAAAGGTCGTTAATGACTGCCATTCAAAACAAGGCCATAGGTTTTATAACTGAGTCTCGAGTGTTTTAAGAAATTGTCGGTAAACACTTATGTATAGATTACATTTCACAAACTTCGTGTTATGTTTTATCTTATCCAATGTTCTTTCTTCCCCTATTAAATTTTTTGAAATAGAAAGTTATTCCTCAATTACCGAGTAGATTTTAAATTACCTTCCACTCTTCAATAAACTTATACTATTGTTTTAAACCAGAATTGAGTTAAAATCATTTATTTCTATTTATCTTAAGATTTAAATGAATTTGACATTTTTTTCTTAAAATACATCACATTGAGCTATTTTTTGCATCTAAAGGGTACTGATCAACATAATTCTGCATAACCATTTCTCCGCAGTTTAAATTTAAAAAAAGAACAGATAAACCTATGAAAATGGAAAGTTTGCTTCTATAGCAACGAGATACCCATTCCTGAGGCACAAATAGACATCACCAACACTGATAATGTCACAATTAGAAGATTTGGGGGTAAGAGGGAGAATGAATATAGGACAGCGTTTGTGACGGGTTGGGGTTGACTTATCTCCAAATGCGGTCATTGCGATGCCGCTCTTGGTGGGGTAATACAAGAGCGGTGAGAGTTTAATCTGTCAGTTGTCTCATCTTAAGGACGTATCCGATGGTAGTGTACAGACAGGGACTTGAAACTCCATCTGCATCACTCTCATAGTATGACACTATCTCACTCATGCTATTGCGGCACGTGAAATGGTGTCCCGTAAATAGGCAGCGTTGGTTAAGATGCTGTGATACGAGTTAAAAGAGGAGAGGGTACTACAAGTCAACTCTCTTCAACACTCCTTTTAAATTTTACGAAGAATCGAAACATTTTTGCTTACGCAATTGCAACGTGTCTGTGAAATTTGGTTTTGGAGATTTTATTAAAATGCAGACAGGTACGAATCAGTTCACCACCACTGTTAAGCAGAAAGCAGTAGTGAGTGGATTTAAACTAATACCAGGAAGTGCGTTGGCGGACTATGGAGAATCATCGGTGATGCGAACAGAAAAAAGTGACTCATATCTTATTATTAATACTCTGAAAATAGAAGTCATTTCAAGTAATTTGCACATTAGGAGAGTGAGCTACACTCTCCGTGAGAATACGGAGAGCTCATCGCTTCAATAATTCGAAAAAAGAAAAATATCTAATGTCCCGACTTCATTACTCGATTTTTTTTTTATTTCACCATCCCTTTCAAACCATAGTGAGTGGGTTTGCTGTGCCCCTTATTCTGATGCTTCTTCAGGGTTAAAACTTGTGTGCGGCCTTGTGAAATATTAATTACAATTAGCAGTAAAGCGGACCAAAAAATGAAAATTTGCGTACTGCTTTGCGAAATGCATTGAACTTCTCTAATGGTGCAATTTTAATAAATGTAATGTATTCCAACACGAATAACATTGCTAGAGGTAGTGAATCGTATCAGATCTTATTCATAAGTGTTTTGAAATACGTATATATATAACGAAATTGGGACTGCGTGCAGAGTCAGAAGGCACTAGAATGAAAAAATTATATCTAGATCACATCGTGCTATATTGTCACAATCATGACTATTCAGATAGACATATGAGATAGCAAGTGTCGCTTTGTCGCAAAGAAGGTTTATCTTGTGATCCTATATTAAGAGCCTGGATGCCATAATTATGCTACAACATTCTTTAGCTTCTATCATTATGATCTATTACGCGCTTTCATAGGATAGAATTCTGTGTTTTAAAATGAATGACTTAGTCAATTTCTGCAAGCGATATTTCCATAGAGGTGGCATTGCGCTTCATTTTATTTCTACCTTATTACAACCAATGATATCTAGCTATTTAAAAAGTCTTCAGCGGTAAAGAAAGCGTAAAAATGGACAACCCATTTCATTGTTGGTGCTTTTCTGGAACAGAATGTGCCTCCGGAGAATTCGAGCACATTTACCATCTCATTGAGGAGGAATACTCTAATAGGCTCATTACGGACAGAAAGGACACATTCTAAAACTTTTATGAAGGAATAACATTCATCATCTCTAGGAAATAGTTATTGTTATGAATTTGGTAACCTATCCATCTGCACTAATATCTGGTTCCTATTTTGTCTATTTGCAGAGGCTCCTTTTCACTTTTGCTGTTCCCTCTCCATAATTATCACGCGTGTTAACGGTTGTTTTGTTCTCACTTATGCAATTTTCTCTTTACTTCCATACCTTAATATGTATTATCAGTTTTTGCCAGGTTATTATTTGATCGATTTTGATTGTGACTGGTTGTATTAAACTCGGATATGTTCCCACTACATTCCTTTTAACTTTCACTCTAAATGTACCTTAGACAATAACAGCCTTTGAAATGGAAGTCGTGTATGTTACAACTTAGCATCTAGATGACTGAGTTTGGAATATTGCCACTTCAACAAAAATAACCAGTGTCCTTTCTAAAGTAATACCGAAAATGCCTTAACTTATTCGATATATAAAAGGCCCAGAATTTTTCCTTTTGTGGGAATTTAAGCCACATAAACTAGGACTTCTGCAGATTGCAAGTGGACACCTCATATTTAATAGCCTGAAAACAGAGTGTATTTTACCGTTGAATTTGCATGTGACCATTTTTGACAACTTTATGCCCATGTTTGGTATTTTTACTTTCTCTGATCATGATTTCTCTTCGTTAATTATTAAATTCTACACCTCATATGAAGTCTGATTTTACTCTGAAAAGCCTGCAATTTGCAATACTTACTTCTAAATATAGACACCTATAAAAAGTTCTTTTTGCAAGTTGGCATGAGATGGCTAGTGAGAAATAGTGTTTTAGATAAAAAAACATTAAAATAAAACGATTTTAAAATACTCCATTAATTTGGTAATAATAAGAAAATTACCATCAAATATCGAAAGATCAACAGTTTTTTGGTATCTAAGGAAATGATATTTGGATTCCTTTGATTTCATTTTCTGTAAACTTGAATTTGGAAACCTGCTAGAATGACTTATTTAACAAGTCCCAGTAATTAAAGCACTCCACCCTGTATGAACAAGCCACTTCTGACTTTTAGAAGAGTCATTTGCATCAGAACCTCGACCACTTCTGAACATCGCTAAAGGTCACATCTTGTAATTTACACATTAAATGAAATCCGGAAAACTGCTCAAGAAAGAAGAAAAATCAAGTTTTGTTTCCTTATTTAAACTAATCGACCATTTTTTTGCTCAAAATTGAACTTTTTGAATATCATTTTAGTCATGGACAATGACAATAATCAGCAATATGTGTCAATATATTTGATATTGTCAACTTGACAGTTAGTCAAAACGGAACAAGTGAACGAAAATGTCGATTCAGTATACATACACGTGAAGCATATAAAAATAAAATACTTTAACTCTTATCACTATCTGGGACAACGATGTTCTTAAGTATTTTTTAAAATCTGTGATGATCTTTTTAAAATATATTAAATTAATGAAATTTGGCAGAAAAGACATTTTTACTTTCTTTTCACAATCAATGATTGCCGATAAGCTTGGATGCGGATATCTAAATAGGAACAAAAAGCAAGGAATTTCGGACAGAAATAGGGATAATTTTTTCCCAAAGTTTGAATAATTCAAATCATTTAAATTTCAGAAAGCGGCCATTTTTGGCAAAAATTATTCGCTAAGTTCGGCCAATTCGTTTCAATTTTTAAGTGCGGGATTATAATAAAGCGTCTTCGATACTTGCAAGGAGCAAATGTAATGGAAAATATTTATAAAAAGATCTTATTTAATATAAAAAACACAGGCAATAGAGTTTTTCCTATTCATTTGACGATTTTTTGTAATAACAGAGTTTATTTGATATTAAGACTTATATCTAAACAATTTAATTTTTCTTCACTACGCGTTGGCAAGGCACCATTTTGAATTATCGGACTACAGTGCCTCTTGACTTTCAAAATTGAGCTCCCCCTTTCTGATATCTCAGCTCTAGATATTGGGATTTGTTTGACATCCAATGCAAACAATGTGCCTAAATGGTATTTCTTCCAATTTATGAAGTGCAAAGATATTCCCGTGCGTCCTCTATTTCGGACATATCTGTGGCCAAATTTACATTTTAAAACATGCAAAGACCATAGAAATTCAATTAACAACCAAATTATTATTAAATCATCTAATTACTGCAACTATTTCCGCTATTAGAACGTCTGGAAACTGAAATTTCTTTTATGGTTCTTATACCAAATCAATGCAACAACCCACAAAATTTCCACTTGTAGGTCAGAAAAGAACTTGACTGTCCATATTAAAAAGAGGCTGTTAATCGATGTGAAGTTTTTCAGCAACAGGAAATCAGACTGGCCACCCATGCTATTTATTTGGTAATCCAAATCAGAATGTCAGATTTTGTGCCCTAAGTGGGTAAATCAATTAGCAAATGATAAAGGGACCTACGAGATGGCTACATGAAGAATTGATGAAAAATACACTTAAAATATAATATTTCTTCTGGAAAAAGCCTAATAGAAGCTAATTCATATCCAAGTTATTATTGCATTTCATGAAATCATATAACTCCCTTATACCTCATCGATTTCAAACTAACTTCAGTGCATAATGCTAGTAATGATTTAACAAGTGCGAGGGTTAGAGACACTTAAAAATTCTTATTCTTTTACTTGAAACAAATGAAACATACTGAAACTCAGGGCAAAATGTGCATTAAAGACAAGCTATTCATTTCTTTTACCATCAGCCAGTTTACAGGAGTCTTGGGAATTCACAAACAAATAGTCCCAAATAGTGATCATTCTCGATCCAATTCCTCCTTTTTGCAGCATGGATCTGAAGGGAATATCCAAAATGGAATAAAATTATGTTGAAAATGAAGAAAAGAAAAATTAGAGAAAAAGGAGAGAAAATGAAAACTCTGAAGAATGGTTTGACCGCGTTTTTCAAGAAAGTAGCAGAACTATCTCGGCAGAACTATGACATGTCCCCTGACTCATCCCTCATGTTAGTTCCCAATGATTAGCTCAGTCATAGTTTTTAGGTTCTCTATGAATTTTGAATTTTCAAGTTTTGGTGTGAATTAGGACATCAGGAACTGCGCATAGATTTTTCAAGGTAGCATTATACGTGAATAGTACAGTTGGAAGATTTGTATTTTCTAACGCTAGCTTTCAGTATTGCTATTCAATCTTTTGAGTTTCTATAGAGATAATACTTATTTACGTGTCACTTTTGTTATATGATGTAATTTTCAATTTAAGTTTATGCAGGATTGAAATCTCTTTAGTCACTTTCCGTCTATTAATTATTTATCACCACTTAAACTACCATACGTATGATTTTCTCAATCAGGGAGGATTTCAATTTGCTTCAATATGTAAAGCGACCTCTTTTGAAATAAACTTAAAGTTACAAGGTGAAATCGATTATCCTGGTTAGTACTGAAGACTTCTAAATTAAGTTTTAAATCTAACCGATCTATATTTTTATAAAAAATATTCACTTAACAATGACCATACGAAATGATTAATAAAGCAAGTCAGAGTGAAATTGGAGATGAGAAAGTATGAAATGGGGAGGCCTACATCAGTAGGTAATTTTTTAGCCATACCAAGGGAGCATTCAAGTAACTTTCTCACTTTCGTCAAAAAGCCCTTTCTCGATAGAAGAAGGAGGATTAATGAATTAAAATTCATTACCGATGTTCATGACATGATGGTATTATACATAGCCTGATGGTTTGCAGTTTATGGACAGATTCGAATTCGATCTCATATGAAAAATTTTATTATAAGTTGGCAAAAGTATTAATACGGTGACAATAACTCTACATTGACAAAGTTATGGACACTTTGAAAGATTTTGTTCCTGTTCTCTAATATTATACAATCAATCCGGATCTGAAATCAATTTATGTAGTTGAAACCTTTCTGCACGGAGGCCTGCTTATAATTAGAAAATAATTTATAGTTGAAGTAGAAATTTTCCACTCTAATTCACGAAGAAGTACACAAAAATCATATTTTCCCATTCTCATACGGATGTGCGCATCGGCAGTGAAGCGAAATAAATTTAAATATTGACAGGTTGGATTATGGTATGTAGAAAATTTGAAGAATACTCGTAATTAATTATCAATTTAACCTAATATCACACCTCATTATTGAACTTCATTTGATTTTTTTCATAAGATATTCCTGGATTCTTAACCTATTTTGTGATTACTGCCGTTATCCGGCAGATTTGCGTTTAGGTTTACTCGGCTATTAAAAGCCATTTTTCTCTACCTGATGATTATACTACTGATGTCTTACCTCCATCTTCTATTAATACTAATTTTAGTGCAAAGAATCTGAAAATTTTGAATCATGAGAAAGCCACTGAATAAAGGAAAAAGCAAATGAACCTGATAAGGTAAATAACTCAAAAGGAAGTCAGCAAGAAGCAGATAATGGAGTTAGGACATCAGAAGTCTTGCTTTATTTGATTTTTGAAAGCAAGTTTATGTTCTCTTAAGGAGTATAATTCAAATTTAATTAACCGATTTCCAGATTTATGGGTGAGATTATGCTCAAAATTTTAAGAGCTTATTGATCAACTGATTTAGTTCCATGATTGATCATATCACCCCCATTAATTAATGTCCTTTTACAGTCAATAGTAGGTTTATAGATTTATCATCGTCTTTGTCCTCTTTCAGTCTTATAATAGTTGGTAGGGCAACGGCTTAGCTAGTTTTCTCTTTCTTAAAATGGCAGGTGTAGCTTTCGTTCAAATACCGATCGGCAGAATGACAGCTAACTTCGAGTTTCTTAGCCGGAAATGTTAATATATGTGAAAGAATTTTTTTTATTTTTAAAATAATTTTTAATGAATTGTATTAAATTTTCAAATGCATCACGAAATAATTAAAATTTCATTGTATTATAAATAATTATGATATTTCATTGAATTCTAATTTCTTATTATTGGGTGACTGACTGGCACTTTTAATAATTTCGGCAGCACACTTAAATTAACCAGGGGAAGCGTTTACAGCAGGATGTTCACGTTATATTATTAATAATATTAAACGAGAAATTTCATTGATTTATTTCTAAAAATATGGTAATTTTATTTATGAAATTTGTTAGTCATAAAAATAAAAGATAGTAATTTGGAGGTAACTGAACACTGTAATTCTTAGGACAGCCCTAACTAGAAATGAAGAGAGAACAGCTTAGAGTAGTTATTGCACTAAAAGAGTTCTTCTATACAAAAATTTTGGATTCATCAGGATATTTGCCACTTTGTCTTAATTGATATAATTGATATATCATTACCTGGTTTTGCACAGTTCATGTCTCAGAATCTGATCCCAATTATCTTTTTATATAAAGGGTGTCCACGGTTTTCGGAGATTATAGTCGTTTTCTGTTAGCCCAATAACAGCTCATGTTTTGATGATACTCAAACAATTTGGATTAATATCAGTTTACTTATTAGGTAATTTTCTAATAAGTAACTGACTTATCTACCAACCCAAGCATTCATTGGTTCAACAAGTATTTGCACTTTTTCTCACTAAAAGATGTTCTAACTTTTTCAGTTTCTCTTTCTTATCGGTAGGTAATTAGCCATCCTGAGTATGCAAAATGAGGAAACGTAAGCCACTTTCTAAATTATATGTTAGTTTAATTCTTAAAAATAGCACAGTAACTCTTTTCTAAATCAGTTCAATAGTTCAAGTATCAATTTTCAACATGACTTAACAAAAATAATTTATAGGAATAATCAGATCAGTGTTAAAGATGCCATTTGGGTAGAGAGATATATTACGCTTAGCAATAAATTTATTTTGAGAATAAAAGGACTGAACTCTGAGGATTTTGTCTAATAGGAAAAGTTTATCTTTCGCTCTGGTAGTGCTGGGCGGTCCTTTGTCTCTAGGAGGTCCTTGTTTTTGAAATATTTATCGGCGATATGTTTCTATGGAAATGAACTCTGAGATTTTGAATAAATAAAGATGTTCCTCTATTCGCACTTTCATAATCGTGCATTGCACATCAAGTTACTGATAAACATTGTTAATTGGTATCTGTCTTCAGTCAATTGGAAGTCTAAATTTCTCGTAACTTATAAATAACTATTTTATAAATTACAATATAGAATTGAAGACCAATATTTATTCCTTGCAATCGCATTGCATGTTGCAACCCTGGATATAGCTGCAAGTAACAACTTCAAAATGTATCAGAAATCAAGACGTCGATTGTGTCCAATTATCCATGTATCTGGTTTCTTAATCTAAATTTGTAAATCCAACTTAAAGCTAATTCGATATTAAAAAATGTTATAGCAAATAAAGCAAACAGTTTGGGGAGATACGAAAGATAAATAACAGTTAAATTAGCAAAGATCCAAATAAGTTTAATTGAATTTCATACACTTGGCCTTTGTGTTTAATAGCATTTAGAGAGTGTCGTTGGTTAAATTTGTGCTTCATGAATATATTTTTCTATTTGTATCACAATCGGGTTTAAATTAGTAGTAAGTTCAACAAATCGTAAAGGGGAGGAAATCAGAATGGAGCAGAGAACAACGTCAGAGTATCCAAAACCTGACTTCGCTTGATTTTTGGATTGGAATTGTACAATACAGACTGCATAAGATATTTGAGGACACCTTATGCACTTTTAGAAGAACAAAAAAATGAAACTGTTAATGGTTGAAACTTATAATTTCTTGTAACAAAATAAACAAAAATAATGTTAACCTAGGTTTTATTCTAAACGTCCTCCTTTGGCTTCTATCACTGACTCATTTTGAGTCCAAAAACGACCGACTGCAAACTTTGATAAAATGTTTTTTATTGACGTCCTCCGTTGCCAGGGTTTTACCTTCCATGAGAGAGGATTTGGTGTTAGGAGAATGCTAATTAACTCCCTTTTATCGACGTCCCATGCCACACATTTTAATTGAAAGAATTATGGTCTGATGTGTTAGAAGACTGCCACAAGTTTGGTGTGATATGATGATGAATATTCTCGGCTATTCATCCAATCCTGGGTTTAAAGAGCTTTGCGGGATGGAGGCGATTCTTGTTGGAAGACGTAGGGTCTTCCTCCACTGGCTGCACTGTCTATGCAAGGTGGCTTAACAATGGTTTAAAGAGTCTCCACATATACATCTGAATCCGCATATGCATTGATTCTAAGGCCCTGTGGCAAAATTGAGGAGTTATGGTGTACCTTTCATTGTTAACAACACCGAAAATCATAATTATTGGTGGAAATTCATGCGAGCATAACAGTTGGAACTTCAGTGGGGTCTGCTCACACATAATCACCTATCATTTCTTGGACTGACTTTTTGATTCTGATGGGAATTTTTCGTCGGAGAAAATCAAAAGCATTCCTGTTCTCCTGACTGCTTCAGTTTCTCTAAGAGTTATTTTGTACACATTAAACGATTTCCTCCAGTTATTTTTATCCACATAAACTGACAACCTCGCCTACGAACGTATGATTCGTATACGAGATCTTGATCAAGAACATTCCTTACATATTGTTCCTTCAAAAACTTGAAGATGTTTGGCAAGTTGTGGCACATTGACTTCCAACGGTTTTCGTCAATTATGTCATGCCATGCACTTTTATCATACTCTGTTGAGTGAGTCAACAGAGCGTTCACAATGTTTCTGTTTTCTCTTGCTCTTGGCGACCAATTCATCTCCATTATTTTTGTTCAGCAACTCCTTTTTAACTTTGCAAACGGAAGATCTGACGACTTTTAGGAATCTTCCAATTTCCAAATTCCTGTATTTCGTCATTACAGACACTACTACAGCATGTCTTCTCATTTCATTGATTATAGAAATATCTGGCTTGACATCTTCTGTTACAAAAATACATTAATTATTATTAAGTTAATTTAAATTACAAAAATATAACCGTTTTCAAATATCTCATGCACCCTGTATCTACTAAATGGGCAAGTTCACGTTCCAAAATTCAAAGTTCACGATTCGTCTCCTGGATTGCAGCACAAGTTTAGCTGCAATAGACAGTGCTTACTGACTGGTGTTATTTAATTAAGAACGGTTGATTTCGCTGATTCACTTCAATTTTTCTTTGAAAAACGGAGAAGACAAAATTTTCTCACATGCTGTTTATCAGGTGAAATTTTTCAAATAGTACAGATGAGATAGCTAAGAATTTTAAGTTAGCAAGCCATGTTTACTCAAGGTCCATAGCTTTTAACATAACAATCACCGAAAAATAAATGAATTTTCCTTTATGAAAATTGTAGATTCCACAAGAACTTTCTTATGATTGATGCCCCCGAAGCTTGACTGAAATAGCCCTTCCAAGGTAAGTTTAGACAAAAAGTTTTAAACACAGATTTCACACTTTTTCTTTTGTATTTTTAATTTCATCTTGCATTTGTATAAGTTAAAGTGATTGGCACTTTTAAATGCGTCTTTCACAGAAGTGATTATTTATTAACCTCGGTTTTGGCTTAGATACTCGTTACATTTCGTTAAAAAAGGATACTGTTACCGCTGGGCTAAAGGTTGATTAAAATGCCTCGAATTAAATTAATTTCGACGATAGTTAACATTTGAGAATGCATGGCTTCATTATCAATAAAGCGAGTACTGGGGATGTGTCATTACCAAATTGGCAATCAGTGACCAGATATAAATACGATCAACACCATTAAACTGATTAACTCGCGGCCTCTCTCGTTACCACTGAAGACTAGCTTTCCTAACTGCTAAATCGGCTGTTCTCAACATCAAGCAGCTAAAGCTAAAACGCCATACCATAACCACCTACCTACGTGCCTCAGTGCATTTTAAATCAAAGTCATAAGAGTAAAATAATATAAGACTATGTAGAAAATCTTATTAATTCGAGATGCCACAAAAAGTTTAATGAGCTATACTCTATGGGTCAGTATTCATTTCTATGCCGCAAACAGTCTGCATTTGCGGATCTGTACACGTTTACTTGCGCACATCAAGAAAGAAAGTGGAATATTAACGTAGATTTAATGTTACATGCATCAAATAGGGACAAATTCGTCTTTTAATTGCTTGCTTGTTTGTTGTGTCCTGCTTAATTGAATTTGCGATGTTTGTGATGAACGCACCTGTGTTGTACCAGCATATATTTTGTTACATCATTAAGCTGTAAAGAGGATTTGATTTTATGACTTACTCAGGTTATTAAAAACTTTTTACACTATTGAACACGCTTATAATTCAAGCAAACATTGTAAAAATATGCATACGGATCGGTTTTTACCCGTTTTAGTCTGAAATTAGAAACTGACAAGTTAGATATGGTTATAATAATGAACTCCAAGCCCCATTAGGAATGCGTTTCCCAAAACTCATCTTGAGAAAAGAGTGGCGTTATAGAGCCAATGTGTGAGAGACCCAATTCTGCCACCCTCAATGTTAGCCAGATGTAACTAGTGCAGTTGGCCATTCCACTCACCGGGTGTGTGTCGATGGGAATTGAATCCGCGATTTCTGACGTGGCAGACGAACACAGTGACTGGTGCTGCACTGGTGCTCTTTAAATGTGGCTGTATTCAAACAATCTATTGAAAAAGAATAATTTAACCTCATATTAAGCTCACTCTCAAGTAAATTTGAACTATGGAAACGGAAGAGATATATTAATTTCCCATAAGGTTCAAATTCCCACCATACGAGATAATTTTTGTCTATTTACCTACAGTAATATCCAAAAATAAGTTGATGTAGTTTTGAATATCTTTCAATATTAAATTTATGAGTGAGGAAAAATGAGACATCTTCAGTTAATTTTTGTATTTCTTTTTCCTTGGTGCCCTCCCAACTTGATATCTTAGAAAACTTTGACATCATTTTTACCTTGAACTAAGTGATGGTTGAGTGACAATCGCATTAGATGTCGAATTTCAAAATTTAATAAAATCGCGATTATACTTAAAATATTAAAAATAAATATGTAAACCATATAAAAATAAGTTTTTTTTCTTCAAAAATATCTTCTGGTTAACAGTAATATACAAAAGCCCAAATTACCACGGTTATTTGACCATGTTTAACTCTTATGATTAAAATTCGGCAGAAATTAATGTCAATGACACGATCTGCATTGACAGAGGTTTGATAGCTAAGGTTATTTCTCCTGGAAATTTAATGCAAATTTGATTGCTGATCCTCATAATATGCCAAATTTATCCTGATTGTACTTTAATCCATTATTCTCTGCTAAATATTCCTGTTGCCAGTGTCAACTGCTTGCTCTTGGCTGCATAAAGATACTCATAAGTCGAGTGGCATAATCGACCACGGAATTAATTAACAGACTATGAATATTAGTGGAAATAGACACACCCATGAATTTGAGAGTGGTATTATGAAAATTAAACATTAGGACTTCACAAATTTAACTTTCACCTATTTTGAACAAGTGCACAAATCAGTGCTTCTGGATTCAAACAAGTAAGGCTTCTGAGGTTCCTACTATATTGACCCCCTCCCTCGTTTAATGTTTTATTGGACGCGTTTGCCGTTCTGTTTATTCTAATGCTTTTTACGATTAAACTTAAACGCTTTTTGCTATACTGTGGGTAATAATAATGCCATGGTCCCTTTAGTCAAATATTACTTCAGAGCTCACAAAATCATAATTACCTATTAGTTTTAAATATCTCGGCCTGTAATCTGCGAGAACGCTATATTTAGTTAGAGCTTGGCTTTCGGAAGAGTATTTATTTTGGAATCTCAAGGTCAAAGGTTCTCGTTTATATAATTTTAGAGATTATATTATTCACAAATCCGTTTGTATTTGCTTGATGCTTGAAGAAATTTTATCCTCAAAATTGCTTAGGATTATGGGTGCAAACATTTTCGCCAATTACACCCTCATGGCAATAGAGTTGATAGTTACTATCATTCTTGGATAGCTGTGATTGCAAATGAATATGTAAGAAAATATAAAAGCGTCACTGGCGCATTGGCCATCATGCTCGTCTGCCACGCCAGAGATTGCGGGTTTGATTTCCATCGACACACACCCAATGAGTGAATGGCCAACTGCATCGGCTAAATCTGGCTAACATTTACGAGGATAGAATTTTTGAAAACCGGATACTTACATTAGATTTTTTAAGCCTATGAATATTATACTCATAATGGCTTCTCAAAAAATTTTCCGGGAAGTTCTTGAATCGTCTCATTTGCCTCAAGGTAAGGGTAAGTAAACGATAAAGTGACAAAAATTTAAACAAAGAAAACAACAAAATAATGGGCAAACAAGGCTATATATTTAACTTTTACTCTTCTTTCAACCTATTATCTTTCTTCCGTTCGCCTTTGAGTTTAGTTAAATTTCTTGAAATAGTGAGAAATCATGGCAACCAACGTACACACAAAACTATTTTTGCAACTCAGAACACTTCATTACAGCATATTTTTTGACTTTTTTATAGTTATGCTCTTACCACTCTAAAGAAAACTGCAAAGTTTCCAAAACCAATATTGCTAGTGCTAGAAAAGCACTCGAGACAATAACCAACGCCGACCCAATGACAAAAACTGCTTGCACATAGATAAATTAGTCTCAGCATTGTCTTTTCTAGTCAATTCGAAATCAAATAGATAGCACCAATCATCTTTTGAGTTTAAATGACGGGGTCTTGTTGGGCTTGAAAACTACACACCACAAATTCACCAGAGCATGACCAAAAGTAATTAGACAGTGCCTTTTTATCAGTTTCTCATATAAAGTTATTGAGGTTTGAATTTTTGTCCTGTAAAACATAATCAAAGCAAATTATGTCATCATGAGCAATTCCCTGCAGTTATTTCATTCATTATAAAGTCCTAAAATAGCCTTATTCCAACGTGAATAAAATTTTTAAAAACTTTATTAAATTTAGATTTTAACCAGTAAATCACTTTGTGGCCATGATTATGCGTTATAAGCTACCTTTATGTTACATAAACACGTGCAATTCCAGATGTCCGCCTTATACTACCATCAAACGAACAAGAACTGATTGGCAAAATTGGTGATTACAAAGATAAGGGAATAAAATCTCCTCTCATAAAATAGCACTCTTTTATGACTGCCAACTCAACATACTTAAATAAACACAAAATAAAATTAATAGCCTCATTTATTTCAAGGAAATATCTCGAGAAGAAAGGAAGCCGTTATTTTCTATGGCCAGAATCTTCATATTTCATTCTCTTTGTTTAGTAAAAGTAGAAATTGATGTTATAGATCCCTCAGTTCATATCACTTTTTCTTTAATAATTGTAATTACTCTATTTAAGTAAATAAACTTAATATAATTTATAGAAATGATTAAAAGGAATTGAAATGGTTTGAAAGAATTTTATAGAAAATTTGTAATAGTTCTGATTAAGAACCAGAGCTTATGATTTTATCATCTTTCTTTTATAATTTTTCGATTCTAACAAAGTACTTAAGGATATTCTTATTAACAGCTTTGAGTGTTATTCTAAACGATATTAGCTGTGTTATAAATTTTTTTTCGCTCAAGTTCATTGGAATCTCAAACTAACTTAAGATCATAAACTTACCCTTCAGTCATCTGTAGCACCTCAAATTGGAGTAGTTAATTAGCCTTAGATTTAAATGATAGGTTATCTAAATGAGCACAACTGCTCCCATTTTGCATTTAAATATTCAAAATTTTATCTTAACTGAAGTTTTGAACATTATGGATCTGAATAAATTGGTGCTAAGGGGTTGTAAACTGCTGTTTTCATTGAAACCGCTTGAGAAACCTCATTTCGTTCCATGTGAATGCCTCCCCTTACGGTATCTCGCACTTCCTCCTATCACACCCACCCGAACAGGTGTTAATTCTGTGAATTCGCTAATGCTGATGGGGATAATGATGTGATTTATGTATGACTTGTTGCGTGGGACGAAGAGGTGAATAAATGAGTGGTACCAGTCATTTTTCTTCACAGCGGGCGGATTTCATGTCGATTTGTGGAGTTTGTTACTAGAAAATGACAATTTTCAGTATATTATCTTTACCTCGTCACAAATCGCTTTATGTAAAACAATTCGATACCTTATGTGGATATTAAAAAGGAAAGATTTATTTTATGAATCCTCATGTCATCGAACACTAATCACAACCGAAATGGGTGGTCGACACTTTGAAATTGAGCTGAGGTGGTACGAAAATGGTCCACCAACTAGTAAACTCTTTTGTTCGATGTATAGAAGCTGAAAGTACTATGCGAAGCATGGGTGGTCATATAAAATCATATCATCCGGATTTCTCATATGAAGAAGATGGCGATATGATGAAAAACTTAAAGTGAAAATATAATTCACCTAATGATTCTAGAGCATAGACGAATTAGGGTTCTCTTGAATTTCTTACTCTTAGGCCCACTGCCACTACTCCCCCCTTGAAATGAAATGCCTTCCATTTTACAAAAAAATTTGATATAAATGAATTAATGTTATCGTTCTGTAATGTAAGCTAGATACTAAAAGATTCTTTTTATTTCTTTGTAATTAAGTCTACTCCTAGCTCCTAGCTCCTAGTAGTTGATCATGACTTGTCTTTTAAGTTTTGCGGAATTTATCGACGGTTTACATTAAGCAAATTTAGTAAGTTTTACTAAACTATTAACATACTAGCCAATATCAACTGACTTTCATGAACTATTACCATACCTGAATATTATCGAAGTGCCATGAACAACCATTTCCTGATTTCTTAAACGGTTTAGTAAGATTCGAACTTTGTAGACATCAATTTATTTAAGACACAAAAAATTTAATCTGAAAATAAGAATTTTAGATAGCCATTAAATAAAAAGTGGACTAATTAAATTTCTCTTCAAACCTTGATCGATTTTTCTCCTTCCTTTCTAGAACTTAGTAGTTCCCCTTTAATCCGTTATTTTACCAAGATTACGGTTTGTAATATTTCTTTGTTATAGATACAAAAAACTAAAAATATTTAAATATTTGCTTATGCCAACCAGCTTCTATTTGGCTTTCATGGTTGAAGCAACTAGGTACCCTTCAGTAAAGAAATTGTAAATTATAAATAAAATGGGTTAAAATAAATTTCAAATTATACTCTTCTATTCTCCCAATAAATGCTATTTCAGTAGCTTTTGTCCATTTTTTGGATAAGTAATTCCGATATTAAAAGCTAATTGATTTTATTTGTCATGGTTACTTAAAATAACAATGAAGACAGCGTCATTCTGTCAATTAAACTCGCCTTTGTGTAATTTTATCATTATGACAGTGAGATCTAATCCATATTTCCTGTCATTTCTCATAGCTTAATATGACCACTCCAGTCGGTAAAAGGCTAATATACAGAGTCATATCAAGAATAATAAATTTGATTATAAATCGTTAGGGTCATTAATCTAAAAGATCGAATTGTTATTACGACTTTTATAAGGAATCTATAGTTTTTAATATTACATTCGCTAGGGATGAAGAGGTGGATTGTTAAATTCAGGAATCCTGGTCTTGAAGCAAATGATTTCTGCCTAATCCCGACTGTCATAGGAGCTGCTTTATCCTTAAGGCCCTCATAGTTTGAGCATTTATTAATATCCCGTTCTCTTGGGCTATATTATCGATTAATATGAACTGTGACAAGTATCATTTATAATTATTAACTTTTTTCTGATATTTAGTAATCATTAATACTATGCTTGATGTATAAATTCGTTTGAATACAATTGCAGATATCAAGATTCCAGAAACACTACGGTTAGTGAAATACGCACTAAGAAAAGGAAATAGATATCTGAATGATTTTTAAACTAGACAAACGTTGAAATTTAATTTTTTTTTACCAACGGTAAGGCAAAAAATTTGGCGCTGGAAGCATCCGAATAAAAGAACCTTCAAGTAAGTTTCATGAGAAGGGACAGGGAGGGAATCGAATAGATGCTGAGATTAAAGTCAAGGTGTGACTATAATGTGATTCAAGTTTTACACTATTTATTAATAATTATATTTCGTTGCTTCATATTCTAATATTCTTATTTTCGATGTCACAATTTGCCTTTTGGGTTTATGAGTGAATTCATTCCGGCAATGTCTAGAGTCTATTGTTATGTTGATAATTACGGAAAGTTGTACCTATTCAGCACATGTATTCTAATGGAAAAGATATCATTATGATACTTACTAACTTGATTTTTGCATAATATAGCTTGTTAAGGTTCTTACAAGGTTTGGGGATCCGATAAAAATTTTTAATGAAGAGACTAGCAAGTACATTTTGACCAATCTAGATTATCTCAATCCCTAACTCTCCCGTACTTTTAGCAAAAGTTCTACGCATTTATTAAAATAGAAATCGCTCCAACTCCATGAATTCTATGTGCAAAATTACAAGTCAGCTTAGCGTTCTATAAGTAAATGTGGGTAAATAATTCTTATAAGTAGAAAAGTGAACTGAATGGACTCCTAAATTTTGGCTGAAGTTATATAATCCTCTTTAGCAGTGCTATGGGAAACGAAACCGTTGACGGTTGAAGAATATGAGAAAAGGGTCCTGGACTAGCCATTCTCTCCAATTTACATTAATGGATACATTGGCAGCGTATGATTGGTGACACCTTCGTTCATTGTTTTGAATTTCGTCAACTGCTTGAATGACAATTCACACATTTCAGACAGAAATTGTAAAGTGTCAAGTGTGTTCTCCTAAGCCAATATTAGACAGAATCCTCTAGTGGTCTAGGTTAGATTATTACCCAAAGAATAAGCAAGTTTACAATTTTCATTTATGTGAGAACCATGATTATTAAAGGTAACGTAAGGGGGGAGGAAAGAGTGATCGAGTGGAAATTAAGAATGAAGTCAGTGAATCAAAAATTAATTTACTCCATTTGAATTCTGGTTCCACTAGATTACCTGCATTTTACTAAATGAGTATAGTTGGGGTGTCTCGTCTAAAGTTTTGACCCCTAGTTTCCTGAATAGATCATCACTCGCGATATTCAAATCTCATTTATCCAATAATTAAAGCGAAAATTTAATAATGCTAACCCATTTTATTTGCACCTCCTAATGATCAAGAGCAGCTGTTTGGTGCCAGTTTATGTTGTAAAAGTAAGAGTAAAGTAAGAGTAATAAGAGTAAATCCATAAGAAATCAATTGAAATTTTTGGGTTTTAGCATGTTTTATTGAGATTTATGTCCAGAAATATTTCATTGTAAAGGGTTACATTGCAAAATATAAATATCAGTTTTTTATTTATTTATTGAATTATAAACTTGATGCTATTTGAAAATGTATTCCCCAGATAAGATTGCTATCAGTACCACTACGGGAGGTGGTTCAAGAATCCTCACGTTAAAACAATCACTTCTATTCTTCTCTTCATTATTTTATTTAAATAAAATATAAAATGAAATATATAAATGCTTCGTCAAGGTAAAAACATGTTCTATACCCGAAAAAGGTACTCTATCTCTTTCTTCTTCATACTATCTACTGAATTCATGGGTTTCATTTTAATGGCATGGTTTAAACAAAATCCTTTTTTTGTTTAGGAAAACACTACATTCCACTTTTTTGCGTGGGGGAAACAATTGCTTTTTAATTTTATTGTTGGGTTTTGTCCAACTTACGGTTATTGTCTTGTTTACAGGGAAAGCAACATTTTCCTGGTATAAGCAAAATCTCAAATGAAGCCTGTTTCCCTACGAAAGACGAAACTGTCAATGGATGGACAAAATATTTCTTTTGTCAGAAGAGAAAGTCTGTACCTGTGTGGCTTCCTACCTCTACCAAATCTACCTTTCGGCAACTTAAAAAAGGCGAGAAATAAAGAGATTCCAACTAGGCTTCCTGTATTTCTGGCATAGTACCACTACTTTTTCAACTGACCACCAAAGACTTGTCATTCATAGAAAAACAAGCTTAGAGGTAAAAAGCCTAAAAGATCCGTTTCTCTATTGCAAACTCTTGATAGGGAGAGAAAGGAAGCCCCACAATAATTGGCCTACTGGGAAGTGCGCGTGTATGAGCTCGATTACGCGCTTCGCTTATTGGTCGTTGGAGGTGATCGCGAAGCGAGTTCACATGTCTGCGTGTCCTGTCCGGCAAGAAGCAAGTAAGTGTGTGCCTAGTTCACTTTCACTCAAAACTGGTCATCGAAACACCAAACATTAACACTCACCCCCTCAGAGCGCAACACAACACAGCCTTCATATGTATAGACTGGGAGAACGTGTGCAATCCTCTTCGTCGTCAGAAGAAGCAGCAGTATCACAGCATTAGAGCTTTCTCACGTCCGGGAAATCGTATTAGAATTCGGCGTTTGACTCACAAGCATCACCGCCACCACCTACCGTCCAATACCGCTATCCTAACACCCTACCCTTCCTCTCTTCTTCAATTTGCACGTGCGCACATCAAAACACGGCCATCTAGCACTTGTATCGCCTCACATCTTTCCAGTGTTTGTAATTGTGGTCACTTCACTAATACTACTACAGCTTTGTACCCACGTTTGGTATAAAGAATTAGACACTCGTAGTGTTGCTGTCGCTTGAATCTAAAATATCCCACAAGCAAATCAACCTTTTCCATAACCACAATGACCCGTGAATATTCTTCCATTTATCTTCTACTTATTCTACATTCAACTCTCGCCGTATCTGTGGAATCCAATCCTCCTGTAAGTGTAAATAGTTGCATTTTAATTCAATTAAGTTTTGCTTATGTCTATTGGTTAGTCTGAAAATATATTTAATTATTTTACAGAATAGGGTATAATTAAAGGAGATTTACTATTTTAATTTTGAGCTAAATTTTATTAAATATTTGTTAGAGTTTCTTCCTTCACTTAACCTCTAGTAAATTTCATTTTATTTTATTCATAATTTGATAAAAATTATATTTTAGAAAGTAGAGAGTTTATTTGCCAATTTAATTCAGCCCGGATTTCATTAAAACCCATCATTTTTATAATGTCTTTTTTTAGTAAAGAATAGTTCAAAAAAGCATTCTACTTGATTATTTTTGAGATCAACTGGCACACAAATTTAACTTCTATTTGGAAGTAGGATTTCCATTTTGATGGATTATTTTCCACTCTTTAAATACAACAATTAACCACGTAGAAGTTATATTCTATATATATTCTCTAAATGTCATTATTGTGGATTAAAACAGGGTTTGACAATATAAATGTCCAAATTTCCTTTTTCGTCATAGTATTCAGAGTAAAACAAAGAAATTATTTTTACTGAGATTATAGAAGTTAGAGGTAATTTTTAATCAACCAAATAATGAAAATCTACCCAATTCTAAATTTCAAGGTTGAAAATGATTTTGCTATAGTACCTTTGAGTAAAATGCGTGTAAAGTTATTAGAAGGCCATGTATGCTTAATTAATGGACCTTAGTCTATGCAGCTGTTACCACTGCCAGTTTGAAGAATGGGTATTCTAGTGTTTCATGTTTTTTCCCTTTCCCGTTTCCCAATGGCTTCCAAAAAGACCTTTAATTTACACCGCATCGTAGGTGACCAGGTGCCAAAAAGAGAGAAGCCTAAGAGAGATGAAGAAAGGAAAGAAGAAATGAGACTACTTGGTATCGTGATTAATACTTGGCATATTTTTTTACAACTCTGTCTACCCCAGACTACCTTTTCAACAGTGCCATGTTGCTTTAGCGATGACTCAACCTTCTAAATCTCACTTCTCCCCTATTTCGATCGATTTTGACAACTGGATATGTCAATTGATAATTGGTCTAAAGACAATAATGGAGAAGAACCCACTATCTTTAAGCTGTCGGAGATTTGAGTAGACAAATGTGTCGGAATTTTCGGTCAAAGTGTCAAAAACTGGGTTATCATTTATATTAGATAGGCAAATTGATAGCCACAATCCTTATTCTCCTACCCATATGTCATTTCATATTTTGTCTGACTTTGATTAGGCCCAAGCTGTGGCCTTTTTACTTACTAAGAGGCCTTGCAAGTATTCAAGCAAGCAAAAAAAGTACTTCCCCGAAATATAAGAAGATTTAACTGCTTTAAAACGTTGCGGCACGTTTGCATGTGTATGTTTATATTATTAGCTGAAAAGGGGTTCCCACAGGAATTTCTGTCCCGATTCCTGTCTTCATTAACTATCCATTCCATCAATCTCTTTCCCGTTCTTTCCCTAACTTTCCCATTTTATATAAAACCCCAAATAAAATCCAGTTTTTGCGATAGCGGTAGCAGGCTTTTGATTGGTTTTGAAAAAAATGTATTATATTTCTTTTGGAGACTGTCTTATTTAGGCAATCCAAATAACTGCATTAGGTGGTAATCTGATGCATTACTATTAATTAATTATTTAAGCAAATTAACGAATTTATTTATAATGGCGTCTCCTTATGGGTAATCCGTGCATATAAGATCAGCCTTGTTACCCACGTTTCTTACATTAACCAGTCATCATTTGACAGTCTTTTTTCGGATGACGAAGAAGACATTTTTATTAATGTAACATTTTATTTTATTCAACTGGGTTTGCAACAGTTTTTGAATGAATTCAATTTTTTAATTCAATAAAGAATACTTAATTTATTCTACGTAAATTTTTAATATGATAGAACAAGGAAAACAATTATTTTGTGTTTAAAAAATATTGCCTATTGCCTATGTTATTAAAGCGCATTTAAAAATATGTCTTCTAATTTTAAGGAAATTTAAAACTTTACCATTATTTTTTGAAATTTAACAGTTTGCCAATAATAAATTGTTATAATTTCTCATTTCTCCAGTAAACTGAAGCTCGTAGTAAGCAAAATCCCTCCATTCGGTTATTATCCGCTATTTTACAGAGTTCAAAGTTTATTTATATTGGCCGCGGTAATCGCCTTACATTTTAACAATAGGCAATGCAGTAGGACTAAATTCAAATAACAGATCCGCGAGTCACGATATCCCTTATCATCTCAATAAATGAAGTTTAGTACCTATCCCATCATTCCCATCGTGCTCCCAGAAATCGATGGCATAGCGAAAAGATCCGCAAGGAATGTCTGGTATGGGGCATTATTCCTTTTCCCATGGTACAGACTACAACTTCGTGAGAACGAACACTCTCACCATAAATAGTCTTCCATTTAAAATTGTTTCCCTTAAAATTGTATTCTTCTAACAAAAATTATTTGGGGTATGTTGGTCTAAGATTGTCGTTATTAAAAAATTTTTATTTAATTAGGGAACCTTTATTGTTAAGACTAATCCTACAATGTATATATGTATGTATATATTCTTATAGAACTTTCATTTTTCACTTCTTTATTGGCTTAGATATTAAAAGTCCTTTATTTTCCTTATTTAACTCAAAATCAGTGTAATTAAGGGAATTTAATTTTCTATTATTATTCCTGGAAATAATATTAAAGCCCCTTTGATTTACATGTAAAGAACATGAAATGTACCTATTGAATATTCAGTTCCTTTCCTATAAATAAATGTAGGTTGAGATAGTGAAGGAGCTATATATATGGAGTTTCCTCTTTTTCTGATCTTTCTGCTTTGCATCAGTCAATGATTGACAGACCTTTCTCTATCACCTTGTGTTAGATATCTACTGAAATATGGGTAAATTAGTATCGTCTGGACTGGTAGAAGGACGCCTACTGGGATTAGATACCAATAGCAGTGTAATTGCAATGTTAGTGTGTTTGAGTATATCGTGGATAATAGCAAGTTCATCGGTAGAAATCCCTAATAAATTCTTTACAATTTAAAAAATTGTAATACTAATTTTAAAAAATATATATTTACATTTTGCACTTAAGTTCCCAAACACTCCGAAATGTTATTAAATTCAGTCATCTTTATCCGACCCATACTAAACACTTGTCCACAACGCACTTGCGTTGAACAATTCAAAGGACAGGCAATGATACAAATCGACCCAAAATGGGGACATCTTATCCTTCTCTTTCCGAAGACTCTGGCATATGTATGGAAATTCTATTAACCTCTAGTTTTAGATTTCAGCAACTTGTCCTCGGTTACGCCAACGGATTATTACCGATAAGATTAAAAGATGCGGGGCAGCTTCAGAAGACACTTCAGCAATTCACCTATTCCAATTAATTGATTGACAGTTGCAAGCGGAACTTTGTTCATTTTGGTAAATAATAGGGATTCAGGAGGGGTAGATAATTAGTAGTAGTGCGGTCAAAAGTTGCGGTGGCTGGGCTTTAACAGTGAACTAAACACACAGGTCGCGTTACAGAGTGGAGAAGAATGTATCATTATCAATCTGCTATATGGATACACATGGTGATTACGACACCACATGGATGACGCATATTGATGCTAACTTTCATGCTTGCTTGCCCGCAGCGATTGACAATTCCACTTGTAAACTGAAGTTGGGTGTCTGGGCCACCTTGAATAGGCAAGAGTCGGGGGCACACACACACTCACGGGGGTGTTTAAGCTGTCTGCCGCTTTAGCTCTCACCTCTCCCCCCCCTCTCCCTCTGCAAATTCAGCCTCACGTATTGGGGTTCTGGTTACTTTGCCATTAAAGTGATTAACGTCACTTTGCACCCGAGGATGTGCCTGGCTCTCTGTACATGAGTACTATGGGACAGTCAAAACAAAAGTAGACCCATTGAGTTGAATGTAAAACCGGACTGATTAAATCTGGATAATAACAGAAGTCAGAATCCGAGTTTCTCACTGTACCTAAGATGATTGCTGAAATATGTTTCCCTAAAGGCGTTGAAAACCAGCACTGTTAAACTTTTGCAAAGATTACTACTCGTTGAAAATGTTCGTATTTGGCAGATTATATATTTTTTTAATTCTAACCACAGATTTGAGTTCTATTACAATAATATTTCTGCACTAGATACTTGCTTTACAATTGTTACTTAACATAACGGATCTTCGCTATCTCTGTTTAAGATCTTAGGAATTTATTTCCGATTAAAGTATTAACTACCACAACGACAAGTAAAAATTAAAACAAAAGGCATCTTGAAACCACTTCGAAAGGAGTCATTTTTCATTATAAAAATCTTCTATGAGGACAAATATTATTATTTTTATTAACATTCACACAGCCGTTCATTAGCTGAATTCTATCGAAAATAAGTGAAAACCATTACCTGTCATTTCCTGCATCATATTTCACTTTCCAGGTCATTGAAATTTTCGTTATCCCAATGTTCAAATTCGTCAACTTTGAAATCACCCACATTCTTCTTGACAAGTCAAAATATTGTCTTAGCTTGACTACTTTAGAGTCTTCGCACCAGCTTGAAATAACGGTTGCTACAGATAAACGAAAATAAGCTGTCTGAAAGTCCGAAAGGCGATTGATTTGATTGGTATAATAGATACTTTTACTGTTTAAGATCAACAATCACAATCTATCTATTAAAAATTATTATTTCGTAGATTTGTTTTTAAAATAGTCCAATGTAAATTAAGTAAGCTGGATTAAAATAGAAAATAGAATAGCTTTATTCACTAGACTTAGTTCAGGGCTCTTTTTACTTCTTGTTTTCCAATTTCTCTTCTCTAATCATATTTATTATTTAATTTAAATATTTATTTCTTTCTACAATTTGCAGTTTCCAAAGATCCATGATCTCTTTGAATTCCACGTTGCAGACATGAAAGTAACAACACAGGGTTCAATAAATTTTACCTCTTGCTGTCTTCCTAAAACATGGATACCTCCAGATGGCTGTCTAAGTCGGTGTAGAATTCTTCTTGGAGCACAGGTTCTATCCACGGCAGAAATCTCAACAGACAATTCTATAAACGCCCCAACGCCAGCCAATGTCTTCCGAACTGATGTCATTTTCTCCGAAGGCAAACTTTTAAACTCCACTCGCGACTTTCGTATCAATCTCCTTGAGAAAGTAAAAGTAAGTCTGCATTATGGTAAAAACGTAATGACTGAAAAATCCGTAAATTCAAATTTAAGAAATGATTAAAGCTTACTCGATTAAACTGATGCCATGCAGTTTAAAAATAAACATAAATAATTGTTATTCTAGCTATTTAACTTACCTTTAGGCTGTGATATGTATCTAAACTAACAAACCTCATTGCTATTTCATATGAGATCTTTTCACGGTAAAGGCGGAATGCTCTGGGACCTTCTATCTTTAATCCGCAACTCTATAAAAATATTCAGTTTCAGTCTTCAATCCTTGAAAGTTATCATTTTAAAAGCTATGGTGGTCTTCTAAGTAGATCCTATCATTCATATAGTGCACAATTACTGGATCAACAATAAAATGAGCCAACAAAATTTTACAAAACTGCTCATTTGAAAAGGAAATAGGTTTTTATTATCTAGATAAATTGAGTAATTTTCTTTTGATTACTCAGCTAATATTTAGTCTCAAAGCAAAAGATGCTTCCAAAAATAGATCAAAAAATTAATTAAGGAAATTTTTTTAAAAGGCAATGTCCTTTTAAAAATCAGACATAATTAATTTTTCATTTAAAATTCGGAGGAGCTTTTATATTTTCTTTATCTAGGGCTTTGTTCGCATCACAAAAGTTATTGTTTGGAGTTGATAACAAATCACGTTTTAAGAAAAAGTTTGAAAAATAAATTAATCAAGTTTTAGTCTTCACAAGTTATCGAGATAGCTGATAATTCAATTAGTCACCAGCTTTTTGACTAAATCAATCGGTAAGTTTTGATTATTAGACGAATAATTGAAATCAAATCTTTATAAACCTGTTATATAATAAAATGGACAATCAGATATAATTTAAAATTGTGGGGGAATATGCAACTACAATGTAAACTCGTGCAAACACAAGTCCATTTGTGCCTTTTTATCAGCCAAGATTATACTTAGATCTTTTGTCCTCGCCTCTGATGTTTAGCACCCGTTTTAAGACATTGTCTACTGAATTACTATTTAAGTAACTAAATCACCGCCAAAGTTCAATAATGTATTGTTCTTTATTTCAGAATCCTCTCTATTTGCATATATCGCTCTTTCACCTAACTCCCATAGAAGGTAAATTACTTTAATTTACAAATCTCATGTTTACTTAATCTTTCATCGCTAGACACTATTCTTCTTGCGCGATTAAAACCACTTAAAATAAGAGGCCATCCACGAAAGATATGGACAACTCAGAATTTGCATAGTACCACCGACACGGCGCCTTCTATTCGTTTGACACTCTCTTATCGAATAGCTTGTCCTCCTGATTACTATGGAGAGGACTGTGAACGCTACTGTGCACCCAGAGATTCTCCTTTGGGACATTATAAATGCGATCCCAAAGATGGGCGTATTGTTTGTCTACCTGGTTGGGAGGGAAGCCAATGCACAGAAGGTGAGATTCTTGCAAATTTGTTCATTTACTTAGGAGATTTCAAATAATCTGACTGCAATTTCTTATCTTGGTTCCTCTGGTTAACCGCAAAGAAATCCTACAAGACTGATTAAGATAAAAATTTCAGTACATATTGGAGTTTAACCTGTTTGTGTAGAAGAAAATGGAGCCTTTAGTTCCGGATAGAATAATTGAGGCCAATTGGAATTTATTTCGAAATTCACTGATTCCTGTTTTATTTTATGTACGTCACATTACAGAGGTGAAATAGTCTAAATTACATTCTTTTTTAAATTTAAGGCAGTACAAATTCTTTGTTCATGATTTGGACATTGTTTTGCAACCAATGATTATTTCTCCCTGTGGTTAAAGTCGATATTTAATATATACTTCTCTTTACTCTAACTTATGCTCAATGAATCTTCAATGAAGCAAGAAGAAATCAAAGAAACCGACAGAGTTCATGTAATTTTCTGGTGTTGCTGGGTGGTCACTAATTTTAATACTTTTTCCTTGGCTAACTCACTAAATTCTTACAATTTTCTCTTATAAATGAATATCTCTCAATATTAATGTAAGGCTTTTAATAATGTAACGTAAAACAATGAAGTCGATCGTGGAACAGATTAGGATTATACTAATTGTTGGTTTCTGGAATAATCACAATCTGGCTGTTTCTTGAAAATAACTAGACAAATATATGAATAAAATATACAAAATTAAATGGAACAGATTTGTAAATTCCGTATGCATTTATGGTTTACAGTTTAATATGTAAGTGTGGCTATTTCTATTCACACCTTCTCACAAGAAATCATTTAGTCTTTAAAACCTTTCATTTCAGGAGGAGAGATTTTAGAGAAGGAGATCCAGAAGGACAAATTTTTAAACAAAAAACATTAACCTCAGTGCCAGTTGAACTTTATTCCAAACTACTGACTTTCTTCTTTAATGCTGCAACACTAATAAGCTCTACCCCACCAACTAGCCACAGTTCTCTTAGTTAGATTCAGTTATTCTTTTAGTGTTGACCTTTCCGCCAAATCCTCAGTAGACTGCCTTCAAAAATATGATACAATGATATGTATTTCTAGATTGGTCTACTATACGAGAATTTTTCTTCATGAGTCACGTCACAAGGGGGTTAGAGACAAACCTGTCACATTTATCTCCGAGTCATCACTAGAGAGTCTGAATTTCGTCTTTTTTTCACACACCGCATTTTGAAAGGAGACACAGTCTCCAAACCGTCTGCCGAATGCGGCTTGGTCGAAATTCAATTCCATTTGCCTCCTAATCAACCGCCCTTTTTTCTCTCTCTTTCAGCAATCTGCAAAAAGGGCTGTATTCATGGCATCTGTGAGTCACCCGGCGTTTGCAAGTATGTTGTCAATCTCTGTTACTAATATGTATTCAATTTTAAAGATTACTTTATATGCATGAATTCACTTTCCTGATATGATTTGACTGAAATCGCAATTGGGACTTCGCTCTCTTAATGTTGTAGATGCAGGGAAGGTTGGACAGGGGAAACGTGCGAAGAGTGTATACCTTTTCCTGGATGCAAGCATGGTGCTTGCAAATTCAATTACAGCTTGGGTTACCAAGAGCCTTTCACTTGTGAATGTCAAACCGGATGGAGTGGAATGCTTTGCACAATCGGTAAGAGCCCCTCTTTTATCTTCATTAATAAATTGTATTCTGTCTCCAGAATTTGTTGAGCTATTTGTGATTGATACCTGACCAGCTATTACATAGTTTGACACTACAAAAATATTTTACTTGCTTTCATCTGGGATATAAGATTAATAAAAATTCATTTGAAGCACTAATTGAGTATATTCCTAGTAATTTTTTAATTTTTAGTGGTCTTTATCTAATTTGGACAGGCAATGAGAGTGAAAATCATCAAAAGTAAAGTTTCTGGCAATTGAAGCTTTTGGCGTGGAAATCTTTACTAAAGATAAGGAACAAATGCTGGCATCAGGAAGAATCTACACATTCTACTAAGATTCGAGAGAGAAAATCTAATTGGTCATATAGGCTGATAACTATGAAGATCAAATTAGGCTAGTGAAGACATGTAAATATATACCTATCAAGGTATAAGCGACGCAATCTTAGTAGATAGTAGGTCAAACATCAATCACATGTCTAGGAAGATATTTATGTCTTTTTCGAGCAGAGTCTTCGAAATTCTAAGTTCGTTACTGTTCTATCCACTGAAATGACGTTAAAATTCACTATTTTACTACAAATAATTGGAAATCAAGACTGAACATATTTTTGTCCAGCTGCTCTTTGTTCCTAATTAGAAATTATTTCATAATCCTTTCAGATACTCAGTATTGCTCAAACCACCCTGAAACATGTTTAAATGGCGGTGTTTGTCACAATACGGCAACGGAGACGACTCCAGGTTATACCTGTCAGTGCCCTCTTGGTTATGAAGGATATCACTGTGAGATCTCAAACCATGATTGTCGAGTTTATGGTTGCAATGGTCACGGAATATGTCAAGTGAGTTTTCAACCTAAATTACCTTACTTAAATCGATTTTCTCAGATCAAATGAAAAATATCTACTTAATTCCCTTTAAAGACTAATGGAAGTTGCTCCTGCTCTGACGCTTTTTACGGGTCAAATTGTCAATTTAATCAGACAGCCTGTTGGCAAAATCCTTGTCAGGGTGAAAAATCCGTCTGCAAAACCTTGAATGAAAATCCAAAATCGAGTTTGGCTATTAATTTCCAATGCCAATGCCAACCCGGACTGAGCGGAATGAACTGTGAAAACAAAATTCGCAAATGTGATGCTAGGCCATGTCTCCATGGTACGTTACAAATAAAAAATAACATATATGTATATATATAATATAAATTTAAATGAAAACAACTTATTAAAATAAGATAGATTTTACATAGAGACCTAAAAATTCTTCATTTGAAATTTTGTCATCTAGTTGATATGATGCTAATCGTAATAGTTATTCAATTAAATTTTAATTAAATTAGTAAAATATATTTCCTATTGATATTTAAAATTTATTTACAAAATTCATCATTTTAGTCTGAAATGCTTTCACTTTTTTCATTCAGTTGATGATTAAAGATAAATTTTATAATTCGGCAAAAATGATTTGAAAAAAATGATAAAATATTTGTTTAATTATTTTAATTTCCATGGTGTCGTCGAACATTAATCAGGCCGGAAACCTTTACTGCAGACCATCTGGATCTTGCACAGGACGAATAATCCAAATATGTCCACGAGCAGTTGGCAAATATTTAACCTTGAGTATTTGATGAAGATATAGGAAAATTCGGAAGTTAAAAGATAATTGGCGATTCGTGATCAGACTTTGCTAGACGCAACTCACGCTAACTTAAATGAAGGATATATTCCATAATTGGCATGAATTAGCTAATTAAATTTGTCTTCCAAATATGTAAGACAATTGCACTCTTTGACTGATTTGGAGTAATTTAATATCAGATGAATTTCACTGGACTTTATGAATGTATTTATCACTATGTTTGCTATTTTTACTGTCCTTGGTAATAGACCATGATATTTTATCTTCAGTTCACGCAGAGCGTTGAGAACCTTTACGAAGACGCCAAAAAAACAAGCTTTTGGAACATCTAAAGAATTATTTAGGATCTCATGCTTTTCTTCCTTCTAATTTTTTTTAAATATCGCCTGTCTGCTACCTAAACTGTACCATGAACTTTGGCCATAGCAAAGTCAGTCAAGTGTATCTGATCAAACCTGCTTTTATATGAGAAAATAAAATTATCAATGCTATATACTGCCCTACTGTAGCTTTTGTATTTAGCCTTTGCGAATCTGACCGAAAGGCGAATTTTGTCTCATATATCTATTCACTTATTTGTATCGCCTATCTCCAATTATCTGCCGTTCTTATTTAACCAATTTCTATTGCTTGTTCCTTTTAGGAGGAAAGTGTGTTGAATTGGCCGACGAATATGAAGGTTATCAGTGCATCTGCTTGCCAGGACATCGTGGACGACATTGTGAACTGAGTGACTCCGCTTGTCAGCATCATCCGTGCGCAAATGGTGGACAATGTGTCTACAGGGCTAACCACGTTGAATGTAGGTGTCTTCCAGGTTGGACTGGACCAACATGTCGCGAAAATGTCAATGAATGTCTGAAGCCAGTTTGCAAGAACGGAGCAGCTTGTCGAAATAGACCAGGGACCTATGAATGTCTCTGTACGCCAGGGTGGACCGGGCATGACTGCAGTATTCCACTAAATACTACAATTATACCTCCGCCTTCTTCATCCGTGCCTATCGCTGCATCTCCCCAAACAGTTTGCCCAACAGGTTGCAATGAAGAAGACAACGATGAACCTGAACATGTCTGGCCACACACATCTATTATCATTCGATTCGCCATAGTCTCATTAATTATCGTTCTGATCTGCCTTCTCATTCTCACATCTTTACTAATCTTCATTCGGAAGAGAAAAGATTGGCGACATAGGAAGTCCGGATTCGAGGAACTTCAAAGACCAAGTATTCAACCCCCCCGACCAAATCCTAGATACTGGAATGGTGGCAGTATACCTGAACCCCTTCTAATCTGCCCACCGAGTAGTACGACATTAACGAGGCATAAGCCAATTTATGGACTAGAAAAGCCTCCAAGACCTTCAGGAAAAGAGAGCTTCTGTGTAGAAAAGCCTCCTTTCTATAATTCGACACTTCGTCCCCGTATGATTATGTCTTCAACAACACCAACAAACCTTATTCCAATTTCTGGACCTTCTGTACATCATGCGATTGTTTACGCCTGTCAAACATCTCCTCCCCCACCCTATGAAGAGTTTGTCCCACATAGTAAAGTTGAACACGGTACTCTCAAGAAAGGCCTTATAAAGTCCTAATCTTACTGCAATAGCCATTCTCAACCATGCGAATAACAACTGAAGTCTTGGTTGCATTGATTCGATTGTACAAAAGCCTCTTGAGCCACCAACATGTGAAAAAGCATCACCATAGCCAACTAAGGCTTCTTTCTCATTTACAACGAACACTACTGCACGGAAGACTAGCATTTACCGCTGGTTTATTCTCTCTCTATCTCTATACATCTCTTTTTCTCTCTGTCTCTTTTTCAATCATAACAACTATTAAAAAATAAGGAAATACCCCCTTATACTTTGTACACACAGGCACTTGGTATTTGACCATTCTCTAAACAACGCGATCACAATTTGTCTGTTTATATGTCTTTAAGTATATTTATTCTTCTGTGAAAATGATCTTTTGTTTTGTGCTTATCGATATGTGTTGGGTGAATTAATTAGAACAAGGAAATTGTTACGGATAGTTAAGGATTTGGTCTTCTTCAATAAAAGCAGTAAAACTCGGCTACACTTTTTGAAGAGAATCTAAGGACTGAGGAAGTTGATAGAATGTACACATTTCCTTATATGAGGCCGATAAATCGCCGATATAATACTTCCTGCCGTTGCAACTTTGTCAGATGTTCAAATTCTATAAAGTTAATGTCGATGTTTTCGTTCAGGACAGCGAAGATAACTTACTTGGGGGTTCAGTATTATTAGGAAAAAAGGCAAATCGAGAAAAGTTTAACTTTAATATGGCTACAATATTCCAATAAAATAATAGTCAATAAAGTCCGAGGTTATGGGATTAGAACTCATCTGCCACTATTAATTCGCATAAAGTATAATATTGGCTTTAAATGTTTCGAAGAGGAGTGTAGGAAGGTGAGTTTCCCATCAGAGAATACCTAGGCTGCGGCCCCTGCGTTCAAGATAAGTACTGAGACATATTTTTATCACTCGTGTTGCTGAAAGGATTTTGAGAATTCAAAAGCATATAAAATGCATGTATTAAAAGATACGCAGTAATATACAAAGTAGGACAAAGTAATTATGAAGAAAGTCTGCTTTAAGTCCAATCGTAAAAGTTCTTAGGAATGTCGCTTTCAATTAAATACCCACTTCATTCATGGAAATACTTAGATAAACTAACACTAGTGACCAGGTGAAGCTGCTACAATCTTTAGTACAAAATCAATTCTGATAAAATAAGATTCTCATTTCCAGTATATATTGCAATTCCCACCCCTTTATACCACAATCAAACACGAATTTATAAAAAAACGGCCATAAATCTCTGAGTGTTGTGGTAACAGTCTCACTCATTAACCTGAATATCAAATCGTTAAATTTCGAAGTTAAAATATAGCTCAGTGTAAAGTATCCCGTAAGAGAACATGGAGAATTCAAAGTCTTCAGAATACAAATAAAGCAAGCCTCTCGATGCTCTCACTTTTTCTCCAACCTCTCTTCCATTTCCTACCTAATTAGACTATTTAACTTTTTTCTTTGTGTTGATGCTAACCCATGATAAAACATGTTAAAGATTTTGTGCAGTGCCAGGAGCAATTTCGATTTATTATTTTTTTCAATATTAGAAGAAATGTTAACGATACAGTTGTTAAGGGAACAGAAGACCATAAACATTACAGGTTATCTGAGTTATATCTTGTAGCTATCAAACCATTCCTTTCATGTTCGATCAATCTTTCTACCTGAAACAGGACAAAGAGATAACAGATTTGTCTGTAAAGTTTTGAAATAAGGCGAAAACAGTCAAGAAGCCATTTTGTGCGACGTTGAAGTTAGAGAGGTGTGCGGTAATGATCTGGAGTAGTATTTAAGTTTACAGAAGGACACATCTGATGAAAGGATATCAGAACACCTAGGGGAGATGGCAGTACCACAAAACATTACTACTTATTAATGCACACTCAGATCTAGCACTATAATGTGTAATAAGTCTACCAAAGTAGAAGTGTCGACAAACTTAATTTGAGTCAAGAGAACGCAATCTGAATTCCCTCCGCTAAGGCTCTTACAATCTGCCACCCATTTAATCAACCAGATTTAGCCAATGCGACTGATCATTTACAATGCTGAATATGCACTGACAATCACTGATTTTGACACCTGACTTTACAAACGTGCATATTAATCACCATGTCATCCGCCTGTTAAATCAATACTTCGGAAAAGCTTTTACTCAATTGTTCAGCCTAAGGAGCAAATCCTAAATTCAGTAAAATGGTTTCATTTTTAAGCTGATAATATAGTCTGTTATTTGAATTAAATATATTTTAATAGATCATTTATCCAGGTAAATTTTGGGATCACTAATTAAGAGACAAGCGTGTTTCATGTCCAACAAATAGTGTGGGTTAAAAGGTATTAGTTTTTACAAAATACAAAGAAAGCCTATAAGATAAACACTAAAGAAAACATTCGAAATTTCTATCTAAAATGACTCGCATTAAATTTTACACGAATTCTGAAGAAGAGACTTGAAAACTAAAGTGAAGGTTGCTTTGCTAATTTGTTGAAGAAACTGATCAGATGCATGGTAGAGCTTAAAAATCTAGGATCTGGAAAAAAGAGTCCGGCCAAGTTATCGCCCTTCTAACCTATAACGGTCTATACTAACGAGGTAGCAGAAGTAAATTTCATTGAAGGGGGAATGTTATCAAAGACATTGATATTCTGAATGTTAACTGCCCTAGCAGTAAACAAACAAGCTAAGGACATGGAGACGAGCGTTAGAAACAATTTTGTTTCGCTCTGATCAGACTAATTTTCAAGAGACGTATTCGATTATGTTTCGCGATAAAGTAAGCCACGACACACGTTGCTACTGAGGGACAGGAATTAGGCTAGCCCAATATAGGAGGACCCACATCAGCACGCATACTAATATGCACCAGTGATAAGCCAGAATCCTAATATTTCCAACCCTCCAGTCCCATTGCTCTACCGGATGGTGACCACCTTTGTGGTAAGGTTGTTGCTCCTTCTCACTCCTATGTCCCCTCCCGCTCATGTTTCCAGGTCCAATTTCTATTTTCATACACTTATACATCTTTGTATACTCCTATATTAACTAACATTATCAATACGATACCCACTAATAAATGCTTATGAAAAACCGTATTTCCTCTAATAAGGACGATAAAGAAACCGCCTGTGGGGAGATGATGATTCATCCAAATCAATTTCTAGCAGCATCAGATACTCAAATGAGAATTAAAAAATCAGCTCGTTGAGAATGCTAGTTATGCAACTCGGCTTAACTATTTCTGAATTCGTATAAGAGGTATGAGTCAAGCAGCATTATACACAGGATGATTGAAAAGTTTATAATTTAACAACAAAACGATAAAAAAGATTTTATAATTCGCACACACATAAAGAAGACTATCAAGATTAACCATTCAATAAATCAAAACATCCCACTCCTTCCAATTATAACAAAAAAGAATTTGTTCCGAAAAGCATATTTTATTAAATTGATTTAAAGTACTACAAACTGTCGATTCATTCAGAACGAGCAATTCCGTTCAGTTCACCGTTTTGAGGAAATCCCTCACCTAAAAAAACGAGAGACAAAAGCACATTATAAAACCTATTTTAACCGTGATAGTCAGTTTTTCTTCAATCAAATCTCCTTACCTTTTGCCCATCCACAAGAGTATATTGGTGGCAATTTTTAAGCCAATCGTGAGAGGCACTTGTGGTGAATTTCACCGAATCTCCAAGACGATGTGCCACGTAGATTGCAACCAGGTCGGCAGGGCCCAGAATATGACCAAACAAGAACTTGCTCCCCTCCAGGCACGAATGGCAGTAATCTCGCCAGAAATTACGTGCCACCTCATTTTTCTGCCTCTTTGGATTAAGGAGAGCAATGCTTAATGCGACAAATTCCTTGATCTTTGCGTTCGTTGCAGGCTGTTAACGGTAATTATTATAATACGAAATTCAATCAGAATACAATATAAAACACCCAACTTACTGATGACCCATCATACCGACATACGGTCTCTAGTTGGGCTTGCAAATCAAAGAGCTCTGGCGAAAGAGATTCAGGAGTGGCTTTGTTTGCAAGGCATGCCAATTTGAGTAGGGGATCTACATTTGGCTGAGGTTTAGCAGAACCAGCAGAGAGCAAGGAACTGAGACTTTCAATTGCATCTTGGAAGGCATCCAACTCGACTTGAAGAGTATGAAGCTAAAAGAGGACAAAAAGGAGTGATTTTGAAATCAACTCAAAATACAGGAAACCTTAAATACTATTAAATCACACTGGTGCAAATTCGAGAAAAAATTCTTCCCTGATGGGAAAGACCATTAAATATTTTCAGTACCTGAATAGAAACGCTCAATGTAAAGGATATATTTTGATTTAATAATGATGTCTTTATGACTAACTGTTTGTAAGTTAATGTTTTTTAGACCACGTAGTAATTATAGGAATCGCTAACAAGCAACGTGCCTAAACCCTCGTTGAAAATCAAGCAGTAATCATATACTTCCCTTCCGTTTTCAACTCACCAGTCTCCATGTCTTTACCAATACCCTCTCAACTGGATCATCGATTTATGTCCCTAATATCCAGGACTTGTTTCAAGTAGGATAAAAGTACATCCATTAACTACTAACTAGACAGTCAATTATTCTCCATCTATAGTAGAAACAAATGTTTTGGAATTAAACACCGTACCACTTTGTTCCCAACTGCTTCATCTCCCCTTCTCTTCACTTTACTCAGTCTTTTTGGGATGCAAGACATTTAATTCCCATTGGTTCAGTCAATAAACGCGTTATCTTCTTTCAGTCACTTTGTACATTTTCAATGCATTCCTTTCCACACAAGATCCAATACCGCAGGATTTACAATCAGTATGCATCATCAGATAACACTGACTTTTTTTTCTATTTTGAAGATTCTTGAGTTAAAAGGAAGGAGGTCCATGTTTTTCTCACCTTTTGGGCATCAAGAGCCTGTTTAACTTGAGGTACTTTCTCCAAATACTGCGGTTTCGAACGAGCCTCTTCCAGTGTACCAATGGACTTCTGGATTTGGGCCACACGCTGCTGAGCTCGTTCAATCTCAGCTGCAACATCAATACGGCCCACAAGACGAAGGTAAAGTTGACAGGTCACAGCTGAAACAGCCTGCTGTGAACCAGTAGCGATATCTGCTACCTTCTGTTCTTCAGCAGTTTCTCCCACTTCCTCGAGTTCACCTTCAACTTCACAATGGGCTTGTTCGTTTCCAGCAGCTGCTTCGTCCACACAAGCATCAAAGGCATTCACTGTGGTCATTATGCAACCAGAGGTATCCACTACAAGGAGTAATAGAATAGAATGATTTTTGGAACAAAACAAATGATAGAGAAGGAAAGGGAGAAACTGATGACAGTTACTGCGGTTTAAGTTAGCCAGACTGGTTAAGCCTAAAGAAAACGTTACTTAGCGTTTATATCTGCTTCTTGTACACTAAATATATAATGAGGCACAGTAGTTAACCTGCTGGTGTGTAAAATTGAGGGTCAAGGGTTAAATACCTATTAGTATGCATCCAATGAGCGGGATGGTCAACTGTGGCGATTAATAAAAGGTGGCAGAATTCCAGTTGGTTATCAGATATTGCATAAAAAAGACGAATGTTAGAAAATTCTTCCCAAAATATGGCGCAGTGGTCAACATTGATCTGGCGAAGTCAGATCAATGTTCATTGGTGTAAATCCAGTCGAGTTGGTGATCAAACGTCCCCGTTAATTATCATCAACAAGAGGGATGATAGACAAATAAGACTCCAGTACACCTTCACTCTATCCGAATCAAGTTCTGTGAACACTTCTCCCAATGGGCTTGGAAAGTTTTTTCCTCTCATACAAGTTCCTGGCACTTCTTTACGAACTCTACTAAAATTTAGTATTCAGAAGACTGGATAACTTACCCTCCATATCTTGATAGTTAGTCTACACATGACGAACGGAAAAGGTTAAATATAAAAAAAGTACAGTTGTCGTTGTTAAATCAATAATACAACCCTGCTGCTTTCTTCCAACCTGTTCTATCTGATCTGGTCAACTAGAGTCGTAACATATTTAGGATAAACATACCATGATTCTTATCAGCGGCCATATCCACCATCTTGCATTTGCCCAAGCTAACGACGAGATCATCGAGAAAGTTTCCATTGCGAAGGGTGTCGAGTGTGGTCTTTGGAGCAATCAATACAGCTTGAGGAAGATCTCCACCGGTAACACGCAGATTGTAATTTGCGTAGAGTGAACGTAGACGATGCACTAAACTGAATGCCAGTTGGAATCCAATTGTTTCGGATGATTCAATTTCCTTCCATTTGACAACCTAGGCTCAAGGAAAGAACATAACCTAGTATTAGAAGTGCTAGTCGAAAATACAATATTTTAGATAATGCTAAATGAAGTTTGATGGAAAGAAATATAACTTAAACTGATAATTTTAAGTTCCTCCTTTGCTCTTATCAATAGAAAAGGACCATGAAAGGAACAGATACTGTTCAAAATTACAATCATTTTCGTGCTAATTGATCTGAATTGCCAACATCTAATATACACGTAAACTTCGCCCGTATCACATTGTTTCCCATTTCCTTAAGAAGCTTGTCCATTTCTTCCATTTTTGCATTTTGGCTTCAATTTGCTATTATAAAGCCAACATGGGCATCCTTATTGGTAATGCTATAGAGATATATCGCCATTATTATAACGATACGTAACCCACTGGGGAATATTACGTGTAAGCCAAAAAGCACATAGCTACTGGGGAGTTGGAAATAGGTCAAACAAGCAACATCGCCAACAAGCAGTGACCATTAGCTAGACAATGAAATAAACGCAACTGAAATTCCATGCAAATTTAGGTCAATTACCTTTATCGCTTCCTCACCTTTGTACATTTCACGCTTTCAACTTTAATACATCTTATAGATTTTTATGACCCTTCATATTATTTGCCTTATCTATAGAATATTCCCTATCAAAGACTTACTTAGACCACACTTCCTACGTAAAATTTTAATTACCCAAAACCAGTAAGATTAAGACCTGTAATCCAAACGGTGGGATTTTACTAAGAAAATAAATATGTTTAGAAAATTCGAATGAGTAGGATATTTTTTCCTAATTAGTTAGAAAATAATAACATTAGTAGCTAGATTGCATTCCCAGACATGAGTTTATAAAACCAAACTTATGAAATTCCCTCAGGTGCACCGAAATTAATTAATTCGGCTTGCTATTAGTTTCTCGTATCTCTTAATAACGTATAATTTAACAAGTGGAAAAACGTTAGGCTTCTTTATCGCATAAATTGGATTCCACACTTATTATCACCTTTCTCAGAGAAGTTAGGAAGGGCGATAACTTAGCGAGGTCCCTGTTTTCTAGTCATACGATAAACTGCCTTAAAGACAACGCGACTTGAGTGTTAAGAACTTTTCTCTATCGTCAAGTGTGCCTAAATAGTTGTATTCGGAATGCATGATCTAGTCAAGATGTGATCTGGAGTAATTAAATGCTGCAAGTAATGTCGATAACCAAACTGAGGAGATTAACTCACTTCTTCGAGCGATGGGTAGGCGGTTACACAGAGTGCAGGTTGATCCGTAATTGGGTTCCTGCGCGGTAAACGTTGGAAGAGTTCTTCAGTGACAAAAGGCATGAAGGGATGCAGGAGACGCAGGCCAAAGTCTATGCAAGTGTAGACAGTGTGTCGCACAACTTCAGCTCGTTTGGTGTCCACATCTTGGGTAGGCTTAACGAAGGGCTTTGAATACTCCTGCAAACAAAAGAAGAAACAGTTAATCATAACTAATATTATTTACTACTGACTTTTTAAATTATCATCAAATGCGCCTGTAAGTAGGTAAAAATCGGTATAGATCTATACTTTTGAAGAGCTTGGGGAATTCAGATTTTGGGTCATTAAAAGTAATGTTTAAAACCAAGAATGATCAAAAACTGAAAATTATAAAATGCATGTGAACAGCTTTCAACTGAGATAGATCAAAGGAATTCTTCGGTGATACTGATAATGGTTGAGAATCCCAAGTTGACTTAAGTTTCCCAAGAATTAAAACCCAAAACACCTTTGTGAAAGAAAAGTCAACTTTAGTGACTCTTATTACACGTGATTACTTGTTCACAATTTATAATTGATCATTCTCTTCAAAATAACTCTTACTACAGTTGTATAACTTCACAAAGATCAATGCAAATCACGACATGCTCAGCTAAATAATGCGTAAAGAAAGACAAATGATAAGATTTTGACACAATAACTCAGGTTTGAGCTGAATAACAAACCAAATTCCAAGAACGAGTATCGGATACAACTGTGGAAACCGGTTCGATTGAAGCAGAGTACGACTTGCAAATGAACACAGGCAGGAAACACTTACAAGATAGACATCACAGAATTCATAGAGCCAGAAGTTATAGCAAGCAGTAGTTGCTTGAGGGAAGTGATAAGTCGAAAAGCCAGCATTGCATTCCTCAACAGCACGGGCAAGACGACCCAAAATCCATCGGTCAGTTCCAGAGAGAGCGGCATTATTAAAAGTCAGGCTTGAAGTTGATGTAGGCGGTTTGTACTCTTCACCTAGGCAATGATAAATGGCATACCTAAAATAAAAGTAAAATAAGGCGTTTGCAAATATACAGCCTACTGAAATAAAATACGTAGTAAGAGAAATTTCGCTAACCTAACAGCGTTCCAAAGTTTGTTACAGAAGAAGCGATAGCCTTGGACGCGCAGAATGTTGAGATTGATACTACGACCGCGAGTGGGGTAGGAGGCAAGAGCGAAACGCAAAGCATCAGTACCGCACTCGGGGATACCCTTGGGGAAGTCTTTAGCCTGGGCCGCAGTAGCTCGTTTCAGCTCAGATGGATCGAGATTGCCATGTTTAAGCTTCTCTTGCAAATCTACAACCAAACAATAAATTATAAATTTGAGAAGCTGTCTAACCCTAAATTTTGTTCGCTTCCACAGATGATAAGCGTATTCACAAATAGCGGTTGAAATACTGCAATAATTGATAAATATATGTATTTACAAGAATGTCTCTTTGATGGTTTATTCCTGGAAGGTCAGCAATCGAAACGATAACTCAAGATAGTTCTTCACTTTGCAATAGAACTTCCATTATTTCTCCTAAGAAAGCATTATTGAAAGCAGAGCCAACGTCAGTACAAATCATGTTTAGATAGCATAGCACACGTCCTGGAAATGTGTGATCGCTGGTTACCGCAGATCTTTACATGGATCTATAATGATCCATCACCATCATTACACTGAACAAGCGGATTCCGAAGTCTATAGAGGAGCGATACATTGTTAGATTCTTGAGTGATTAAACTTACATTTACACAAATATCAGTTGATGCAGGGGGCAGGGATAGTAATAGCGAAATAGTTGATAAAGGATCTATGTACATCAGATACAGAGGAATGCGAATAGATTAGATTCAGTTAGGGCTGTTCTGATAATACTACTCAAGTTACCTCAGTAGTAGCAGCCCATACTTACCAGGTAGAGAAATACCGTGAATCACATCCACCGGATCAATAGCATTACCCAGTGATTTTGACATTTTCTTGCCATGAGCATCACGAACCATGGCATGAAGATACACCTGGTTGAAAGGAAGTTTGCCAGTTAAATAGAGTCCAGCCATCACCATTCTTGCTACCCAGAAGAAGAGAATATCATGTCCAGTTTCCAGGAGGTTACCAGGATAGTAGAGAGACAAATCCGGGTCGGTGGTGTCTGGCCAACCGAAGACAGAGAAGGGGAAGAGAGCAGAGGAGAACCAAGTGTCCAACACGTCCTCATCTTGGTTCAAACGAATGTCCGAGTCGTTGGTGATGTTGAAACGAGCCTTAGCTAGAGAGAGGGCTGCAGTCTCATCACGAGCAACTACCCAGGAATTTTCATCAGACTCCTTCAATTAAAAAAGAGACACCCTCATATAGAGACACCTAGGAGAAGCTTCCTACAGTTTTCTTCCCGGTCTATGTCAATAAAAGTAAAATTAAGGAAACAAGGCATTTTTGTTGTGCCCTCAATTTAGTGCGACCACATTTTCTGCATGCGCTCCGATTCTTAGTCTGCTTCTTCACAATATGATTCAAATATACACGTCCTAATAAACTCGTCACGGAACATGATTAGAACTTCCCGCTGCTAATTAGGATTTCTACAGCATTAAGATAATAACACGGGATTAGTGCAATACTCAAAACTACGCAATAGAGTGCATATTAACAGATGTACCAATTTTATGAATAATTAACAATAAATTATTAGCCTGCTTTTTCTTTAACAAGAATTTTATCCAACAAATACGTCTTAACAGGAATCTATTTGATAGCTCGATAACAAAGAAGAACACAGAGACGAATGCACACATACGAAGGTAGGACAAAGCGTACCTCCCAACCTACAAATGAAATAAAACGCGGGGTGGAGGAATACAAATGATTCGTTATTTTCGTCAATCGATTTAGACATTGCCTAACATCCCTCACACTCCTAATTTAGTCAAGATGGACTTCTGAAATAATAGAAGTAGACTCAATAACTTCGCAAACCCATTAAGATAATTATTAATAACACTTATGCCAAGTGTAGGTATCCAGTAGTGGCTCATATGAAAAATTCGCATTCTGCCAACTCTCCTGTTGATCTGTATGGTTGACTACCCTTATCTTTGGATATGCATCAATGAACATCGGTCGCGTGACCTCTGACTTGTACAGTTCATTCTCACCAACAGAATGCTTGCTAGAAATGGGACAGCACGCAGACTACTGATGACGATGTTCCGAAATCAGCTATGTACACAACTGTTCAAGACTCCGAGCATACCATAGACACCTAGAACTTCAGTCCATTAGAAGTGCTCACAACACTTGACTTGTGTATCGTGGAGTCTTCTTTACTAGATCACATTCCAACACCTACCCTGCTGAACAGCATTAACCAACATTCACATCACTAGATGATGGGCACAGATCTCGAGATCACTAACATAATAAATAAAAATTTTGACCGCCGCACCATCGGCGCACTATGGACTTTTAGAACAATTATACTCTACCTCCTTTCTGAGTAAAGGACGTCCTGCAACAACTCAGTAAATGGATTTAAAAAGTAATTTACATCAAGCTTCTGGAATTCTCCAGACTCCTTAGATTTGAGGGAGATGCGGTAAGCGGGTACACGATGACCCCACCAAAGTTGACGGGAGATGCACCAATCGCGACAGTCTCGCAACCAAGCATACCAGGTATTCGCATAGCCAGGCGGAGTGATTTTCAGCCGTCCAGACTCCACTTCCTCGACACCACGAGCAGCAAGCTCAGCACACTTGACATACCACTGGGGTTTGAGGAGGGGTTCAATGATATCCTTGGTTCGGGAACAGACGGGGACTACCATGGGATTGTCAATCTCACCGCGATACAAACCACGCTCTTCTAGAGCCTTTCGAACAGCCAGACGAGCATCGAAACGCTTCATTCCTGGTGAAGAAATAAAGGAAAGAAGTTACAAAATAATCCAATATTTAAAGCCGACATCAGGTCCAATTATTACCTAATATTCTGTAAAATTAAGCGTTTAATCATACATCTAACCTAACGCTACAAACATACATCATGTAAAGCAGCTCGAATTAGGTAGAAATCATTGACTTCGTGACCAAAATCTCCCAATATTACCTCCCTTCACACCAATAGTTATATCAAAATGTATACCTATCCCAATACAACCTGCTCATATTTACCAAATGACAAGAAATTTCATTGATATATGAGAATTTTACGAAACACACGCTTCATTGCTTTCCGCTGTATCCACTGAAAGAAACTTCTAGTGTGAAATCGTACAAACAGATTCCATTCATATCCTAACAGAAATAAGACTTCTTAACACCTTAGAAATTCATCATCCAATGCATCTGATCCGTCTAACATTGACAAAATCATCTCCTCTAAGCTTCAATCTTGACGAGCTAGTCACAAAGAGGAAAGAACAATAAAAAAATGTGCAAGGGCGAACGATAATGCCTTAAGTCCTTCATAAAAAAATTCACTGAAAAGATGATCATTTAAATTTTCCGTCATTACCATGAATGAATATCACAGAAATGAACTTAATCAGGAACTCAGGGAGTCAAATCTCAACATTAAGGCATAAAACAACTAAATATCAAGTAAACGAATCCAAAAATCATGTGACACAACGCGATTTTTAAAGCTTTAACTTAATCGTTACTACGGATTGGACATAGAAATTGGGAAGCTAACCAAGTCAAATATATTGGAGGGAGAAGACTCAAATTTTAAGTTCCAATTTTCTTAAAGCCCTGGCTCTTGGTAATATAAGCTCTAGATTTGAAATATTTGATACAACTGACTTGGAGATTAGTTTGAAAACGACCGATTGGCAAACTTCACAAGATATCGATTTTTGGGAAGAAGAGTCGCGTTCTGATAAGTATTGCCTCTAGGACAATTAAAATAAACGTTCTTCGCTTTCCAAAATGGCTCACCTGCAAATTGTCCAGCCACTTTGGTCATAAGACCAGTTTCATCAATACAAGTGAGGAAGGGCAGATTGTGTATCAAACCCACTTCATAATCAGTTGGATCGTGAGCTGGTGTCAGTTTTACGGCTCCGGTACCAAAGTCCCTTTCCACAAATGTGTCTGCCACAATTGGAATACGTCTTTCAGGTACCGCGAAGGGATGAATGGCATATTTACCAATAAGGTGCTTGTATCGAGGGTCATCAGGGTGCACCGCAATGCCCGTATCACCAAGCATGGTCTCCAAACGAGTTGTAGCCACCACCAACTCTTCATTGGAATCTAGAAAAAGAAAAAAAATTATCGTGTTCACAGCACTGCTTATATGACTTCAGTAGAAAAGCTCACCAGCAATTGGGTAGGCAAAAGAAGTGAGGACGCCAAATATTACAGGTTTGGCATAACCCGGTACATTGAAAGATGTGCGGCCAGTGAGTTCAACCTTGTCCACTTCAATGTCCGAGATGGCGGATTGGAGGGTGCAACACCAATTGACTAGACGCTCCTTACGATAGATTAGGCCACCCTCGTGCATGCGTACAAAGGCTTCTGTGACAGCTTTGGAAAGCTTGGGATCCATGGTGAAGGATGCTCTTGTCCAATCACAGGAACTACCAAGGGCCCGAATTTGCGTGTAAATATTTCCTCCCTTTCTACAAATGAATTAAGACATACAATTTAGTAAGTTGATCAAGTAAGCAATGTTGGTTTGATGTTTCCTAACTAAAAAAACAGCTTCTACCCGTTCAAATTACGTCGTAGTCATAAAGAATATTTTTGAGAAATACATGACTACAAAGTCTGTAATTTTGCACTCAAGTTTTCAAACACTTATATCGATCTTAAGTGAGTCACATGCCTTAAGCTGAAAAGATCCTTAGTACGAACCAGGATCGGTGACTGTCTGATCTGACAAGACCTTGCTTTTCAGGATGGATGTCTTAAAATTCCACAATCCTTCCCCTGTGTGATCTCGAAATTTCGCTGATCATGGATTCCGCAGAGCTATGTGCAAGTAACTTGCTTAACGGATTGCTTTCTAGAATCTTTCGATCAAGCTATACGTTGTGTCTTTACCCGAACTTGGCATTGCTGTTGACAGCAAAATATGTGTTACCTCAAGGTTTCCATCAATTTTACACAGCCCAACTTAGTCATCTTAAATGACTGTCTCAGGGCGTGATATTTCATAATAAGAACTAACCAGTTTCAATATAGGTGTCTTTTTTCTGACTACACCACTGCCAAACTTCTAAGTCCATTAAAAGAAGTGTTAATAAACCTTGGATTGGGTAGAGCAGAAATATCCCGAAACTTTTCTATAGGAAACACGCATTTTACCAACATCTCTGTTGACCAATCACAGGATGTAAGCAGAAGAGTATCGATCTGATTCACCCATGTCAAGGGAGAAATATTACTTTAATGTGAGAAAAATAATTTAAATATTTCCCCTTAAGAAAATAACGTTATTATTTATGTCTGCTGTATTTCCCGTAAAACTTAATTTTTATATTATTCGCCCATTTGCACATTTGAAAGCCAAAATTAATGTTCGTTTTGCACTCCTTATCTGGGACTTCACGCCTGTAGGTCGTAAAAGCTCACGCAACCAAAACTATCACGATCATTACGGCAATAGTGAAATCACTATACTTTAACAATGGAAATTTTTACCTTGAGAAACAGCTGTATCGCTCTATTAAATATATTTCGATTTATCAGATGCTAATAAAAACTTGAAATAAGACATACAAAAAGCTATGGCAAGGAAAACTGTTTTGAACATTTGAAAATTGAAATCCAGTTAGTTTAACTTTCCAGTCACGGAAATATGCGTTAAATATTGTTATGCTTGCAGAAATTAAGCAAACGTGTTTGCACTGATAGAAAAGACCGTCGTACCACGGATGCAACGAACTCTAATGACGCCCAATGCCCAATCCTGGATGTGTTTAAACTTTATGACAACAGATAAGGCCAACTTACTCGCTTTTCCATTTCCAGACTTCTTTGAGGAAGGCCTCTCGACCAATATCGTGACGAGTAAGTTGACGTTCTCGCCATAGCTTCTTTTCCACAACAACCTGGTAAGAATAAAATTCAATAAAGGTTAAAAACTCGATAGGGCGGAAGCAGTTTGTATAAATCGATAATGAAGAAAATGTATATACCTATAGCCACTATAAACTTAAACTGAAACAGGATGATACTAAAGCGCTTCGTACAGCATTTCGCTCTATTAAGTAATAAAACCATGCATGTGTTAGACTAAAACATTGATCTGAATAATTGCTGTAAATGCAGGATGGATGAGAAGTAATTCGTTTTAACAAACAGATTTGTCTTAAAGAACAAGAACATCAAGTTTTACTTGAAAGTCGATTTGTATCTACTGGTAATCTCTCAAACAGATTCGGCCTTCATTACAGAAATTGTCGAATAAGCTGTGGTTTAAAATTTAGAGTCCGACTTTGAGAAAATTCTTAGTTATCTCGAGAATTATGGCAAGAAGCAGCATGTGATGAAAACATCATCTCTAAATGCTAAATTACTCTAGTTTTGCTAGCTTCATCCACGGGAACATCGTGTATACAATGCTAGTTATCAAAACTCTGATTTAAGAAATGAAAGTGATCAAACGCGTGAAATAATCATTCATTAAAGTATATGATTTTCCTCTAAAAAATATGAAGGTAACTACCTGAGTCGCAATACCAGCGTGATCACAACCCGGAACCCAGAGGGTTATTTCGCCTCTCATTCGATGCCAGCGGATGACAGCATCTTCAATGGCGTTTGTCAGTGCATGTCCCAAATGTAGGCTACCAGTTACATTTGGTGGAGGAATGACCATGACGAATTTTTCTCTGGGACCGTTCGTAGATTCCCTGGACGCCTAAAATTATAGAATACGGTTATGCAATCGTTTAAAGTTACTCCATAAATCATCCTTTGAAGGATCAGAAGAAAGCCTACCCAGTATTCAGGAGTAAAAAATCCTGACGTTTCCCACCAATTATACCAGAGAGCTTCGACGTATTTCGGAGAGTAGGATTCAGGCATTTTGCCAGAGACATCTAAAATAATGTAAAAATAAATTTATTAACATCTTCATTTACAGAGAATAAACTATAGAATCAATTTTGGTCAACCCTTTTTGCCATCTTTGTCCAAAGATGGTTCATCAATAACCGCGGTTTTAATGGTAGTCTTCGCCTGTTTGGATTTGGATTTATCCGATTTTTGGACTGCCAATTTTTCTTGTTTAGCTTGAAATTTCGCTAATTTCTCCAACCTCCTAGCCTCCTTTTTAAGTTGAGCTGGCGTTTTCTCAATATCTTCCATTATTTAAACACCGACTACTCTCACGCACTTCGCTAGCCAAGGTGTGTTTAAAGTGGTCGAACGTTTCAAAAGCATTTAAAACAAAATATTTTTCAAGTCATGACTATTAATGAACAATATTATAATTATATTTTTACGTCATTGTGCTAGTTAAATAAATTTATTCTTCGTATGCTCAATTTTGCTCTGGTTTTTTCCGTAATTTATGACAAACTAAGAAAATATAAAGTTCAACTTTCGCACTTGTTTATACTATATTATTTTTAACTTTTATTTTCAGAACCTTAGACCACTAGTCTCTTTCTCTTTAGTGCTGATCAATGATGAGGCTACAAATATCAACTTCACCTAAACATTAGGTATCTAATGGCCTTTTTAAAGGCAAATATTATGCTAATATTCGAGTGAAAATAGTGTATAGCCATAAGAATGAACACTTATAGTTATTATTCAATATTTCTTGAACTGAATCTCTACGGTGATTGTGAGCTAGCATTGTCAACCACGACGGTACTACTTGAACACGAGAGATGTAGTATGTGCAATCCATTCAGAAGCACCAAAATTATTTGACATGACTTGTTATTTTCCCTTCACAAATTAGTAAACGATTAAGCTAATGGTCATTGAGAGTTGTCACATCAGGAAAAAATTTCCATTTTCTACTAAGTCTAAGTTTTGTTGATGCGCAGTGATTTTATAGCAAATCAAAAGAAAAACCTCCGCTCCAGAACAATGTTCATTTTGTTTCAAAATTTTTCCCACTTTTATTCGTATACACCACCGTATTATAAAAGCTTACGCTTGGCCGTCTGTCCGTATATTTTCTCCATTTATCTTTAAATAATTTTTATTTACAACCTCAGTTAACCAGTGATACTTTGACCTTAAAATATTGTGATTATCCAATTTGACACTAATCGTCCATTTTTAGCAAACAGAATCCTTTATTATGCGATTTTATCATCCCCTCGTATTCAAATACGATCCCTATTGACCTTTCAAAAGCTGCAGATTCTGTATTTGGAAATGATACATATTACCTATTTTCGTTAATTTGTGAATAAATATATTCCGTTTTTTATGTATGCATAAATTATTCTGCCTCTAAATATTTTTTACTTTCTGATCTTTCGCTAAGTTAATAAATCATTTTCATCATGAATTTGACACTCTTATGCCGTTATCTAACGAGAGCGAACCATTCTCTCCTATTGTCGTTAACTCCCTTGGCCAACTTGATTAAGGCCATTCATCCGTATTCCTAGTTATTAAAAGGGAAACGAGTTTAACTACGCAAGTTCGTACGTTCATTTCGCCTTTTGTTTAGCACTGACCATGAGCGCTACTTGCGTCTTTCTCACTCTCATCAATTTCGATGAGTCAGCTGCAAACTGGATGAGCAGCATACCGGCAGATGTTTTAGTTTTATTCTTTTTGTTGGCATTTGATAAGTATTTAAAAAATATGCGATGGTTAATAAATTGAAAGAATTCCTCATTTCTTTTTTGATTTCGCGCTTGCTTTGAATTTAACTATATGAATGATGTGACCCTGGATTTATCACTTTCTAGCCTGATTCGTAGGCTTTTTGACAGGTTATCATTTCCTTATCTGCACCTCGTTAAAATGAAATTGAAATAGAATGAATACTTTTTTTTCGGTTGAAAGGTCTATATTTAATTAACCTCATAGCGGTATGCAGCTTCATCCTTTTTAGAGAATCTCAAAATACTATAAGTAAGAATTCCAAAATAATATGTAACTTTAGGGCAAAAGTGCATGTTCTCCTAATTAAATAAGAATGTATTGTTGAGAATAGAAGATGATCTACAATTTATACAGACAAAGTGGCAACTAAATGACTGACCTTAACGGAGTTTTGCAAAATTCATCTCAGACTTATTCTACTCTGCTGGTAGAACCTGCGTGTTCTCTGTCAATGATCTGAGCTAATAATCTTCTCCGTACTTGAACAAAACTTTTTCTGCAAATTTCTAACTGGTAGCATTTCTCAACTGGATCATAACGCCATGATATTAACTACTCCAAACTAACTAATAATAACCCAATAACAATTGATTGTCCTATCCCAACTTATGTTTTAAAACTGGTTACACTTAACTGCTTATCAATATCTGCCTTTGTCACTGTATGGTTCATGGGTATGCTTTTCTTAAAAGTGGTAGAAATTAATGATATGTGGCACCGTTAGAGCATCATATCGAGTAATTTCATCGAACCTGGGCGGAATCCGTGGACTTCATCCCCTATGAACTGGATTCTCAAATTCACATTCGGGAATACAACTGCCACAATTCTTCATTTATTAATTACTGCTTCATACTGATTTAAGTTAATTAATCTTTATGGATTTCGGATAAATTCTGATACACGTATGGAACCTTCCCTACGGGTTTACTAGAACCTACGCGTACTATCCCGTATTTTGTTGTTCGTGGTCCATTATAATCCGAGTTAAATGGCAAAACTTTGTCTTAACCTTCGTTCTATTTACTATGACTACGTCGAAGCCTATGGTACCTGCTATGCATGTGTCCTCTTTAGACTGGTCATCTCCATGCCTTACATTAACTCACTTATTATTCATACCATATTTTATATACCATATCATACCACTTTATCTTATCTTTGGGCTTGGTGATGTTCAAGACTGATCAATAGCTACTTAAAGGAGTCCATGTGTTCTCTAATCACCGATTTGAATTTACAGTGAATGAATAATAAAATCATCGCCTATTTCAAGGCTAGATCTCGTTGTCTTTGAAAGAATGAAATAGAGGAGCTAAAACATTTCACTCGCACTCATCCACATAAAAAAGTAGTGTAAAAGACTCCCTTCATCAACCATCAGTAGTTTGAATTAAACAAGAACTCGCATATATTAATAAATATCACGACATAGACAACGGAAGGCAAAGTTGGGGAAAGAAATGCAGTCAGGGGTTGAGGAATTATAGAAATAGTGACAGTGGTGGTCCATTATATCTCGTCCAGCTCGTCAAGACCAAGTTCAGGAAAATCGCCCACTTCTACGTAATTCGGTTTCACAAAGGCTCCGTATTTGGGTTGACACTGGAAGTATCTGTAGCCTTCGACACTGCAAAAATATCAGGTGGAACAAGAACCTGAGGTTTAAGTCAATCTAACAATCACTCGTAAAAAAACAAAATAAGGGTAAGCTTTAAACGTAACAGCCAATAAAATTATAAAGACGTCTTTTATTATCTGGCTATATGGCATGAAAAAGAAATATCAAAAATATTATAAATTGAATATTATTATTACTCACAGAAATGCAAAAAATTACAATTCTTAATTGTGAAAGGCAGGTGAAATCGGTCAATAAAAAGTCTAATAAATGAGAATTAAGACGTTATAATTATTACAGAGTTTTAGCAACCGTTTTAACTCATGTCTCTACGCAATGGTAATTATTGGTTGCTCATCTGACGAACAAAGAACACAACTTCCGACGCATCTTAACTTACCATCTTGATTTAAAATCAAGTTCCGATCCCTTCCAATTTTTTCTTTCCCATGACGATTTATAAATTAAACACGTTTAACAGTTCAACCCCTGTTTTTTTTTATTTGAAGAACACTTTCATCTCCTGTCAGCCTTCAGCCTGTGTGCTGATAAGTGCTTAACTATTAGCTGGCGAGATTGTTAGGATGGCCTATTCCTGATTCCTCAGTAGCAACGTGGTTGAGGGATTGCATAATAAAGACGCATGAGAATCTGTACTCTCATACCAACATTTATAACTAGATTCTTTTATTCGAACGATTACTATCACCAGAAAGTATGAATACCCAGGCACGTTTACAAAACAAACATAGTGATATTCGCGACATCAAATGATACAGATTAAAGCGCTGAATGCCCGCACTGATGGAAAATAAGAGGAATATGTTATCCGTTTAGTTCGTTGAACTACAGCCTAAAGCTTCACATTTACAGAGCGACTGAAATGGAACTACTTATAAAGATCTCCAGACGTTAAGTATACAAACCAATAATTCCAATGCAGTAATCATTCCAGAGGGATCATATTAAAGAAATATACGCTCAGATCAACACAAAGAAAGCTAAGAAATGTCATTTAAAACTCCAGGCCATATGTTCTTTAATAGATTTTTTAGGAGTTTGTGGCCGTTAACAAGATGGTCGATTCCTCTCACCCTTTGTATCCCTTCCATCTTTAACAAATCTTATAGACCTTGCGTCCTTTCTTACCTAAACACTTCCTCCAATATTTCAGGGACAATAGGTGCTTAAATTACTATCAATTGAAATATCCACGGCGTTGAGCTACTAGCAAAAAATCCCGAGTGACTAATGATACATCATGGAGTCATTTGCCGAGTTTCAATGTATCCACTTTAGATATCAGGAGAGACCGAATATATCTGTTATGCACAACAGTAAGACTGCTTCTTAGGATATTATTTGGCATAGCTTAACTAGACAGTAGATGGAAAAATTTAAGGATAGACTGTGATGATGAACAGAAACTGCCATAGCAAAGGTATATACAAGACTAGAAGAGATTTAATGAATTTAAGAACGATATTAGTGAAAGGACCCGTGCAAAGCTTATTCGACAATCAATTCTGCCCGAACTATCTGTTGTTGCCTATATAGAAAAAAACCTCAAGCGATCGAAGTAACAAAAGAAAAGTTTACATTCATGACAGGACGGGACGTCTTGTTCAAATACTGGCTACAAAAATGCAGAATATCTAAATCTATGTAATCGGGTAAACAAATTTTCAAACCGATTAGCACATAGAGACATGAGTATGTACATCTTTACAGAGATAGCATAATATAGACATAATTCTCTGATGAATAAGATAACATTACCAAACAATTAAACAGATAACGAAGAAATTGATACTACATTTTCGTGAAATTACATAAAATTCTTTGCAATTTGAAAATTATAACTCACCTTCCGTCGTTTTTGCCAACAGGTTCATCATACTTAACACCAACCCAAAAACCCTCCTTAAATTTGGTTTCACCTGAAGGAAAGGCAAAAGAACGCCGTAATCATCCATTAGAAATTTAGCACGAAATACATTCAACTTACCTAAGAAAGCGATTTCACCGCGTTTAGATGGTTGTTTTGGTATCTGAACTTCGCATCTATAAATTCATGAAATTATCAGAATAAGCTTCAAAAATAAATATAAGGCGAGAAAGTAAAATAAAAGATGATACCTGTCTCCTACTTTCATACTTTGGATCCTTTTTTTTTCATCAGCCAATTTAACTTTCTTAGCTTCTTCCGCCGCTTTAAGTTCTTCTAGATCAACCTCCTTGAACTGACCTAATTTATTCTGCCTTTTCCATGCCAAAACCGTGTCTTAATTCTCTAAATGTATAAAATATGGAGATTACCTCGCCTTTGCGCATACTCCTCGTCTGTTAGTTTGAAACCCTCTGTTTCCTCGTTAGGAATATCATCATAGAGACCGGCTTTGGCATTGGGATCTGAAACATGTACATGGTACCCATTTTTGACACCCAGTTCCTCTAAGGTTTTTGATTCATCTGTCAGTTCTTTTACAAATTTGTCATTATCATCTCTAAGTTCCAATTTCATAGTTTTGTCATCACAACCAGTTATAAGGACAAGGTTTTCCTAACACAATTAATGCAATAAAAACTTAGCAAACCTTGAATTTGGATAATATTGTGTTTAATGGATAACGTTTTTCGGATGACAGAGCTGTCACGCTTGAGGAAATCAACAAAGAAACATACGCGGCCGAGGCCATGCTAAGAAAGGAATAACTGTTTCAAAGTGGGCAAAGTTCGGTGATCCAGTTATCTTTCGACCTTCAGTATTGGGAATTAAAATATTTTGCTTGGTTACATATTCGAAATTCCCATAAACTCTGATTATTACTCAGAATGCGTAAAAAAGAACTTTAATTCACGAATTAAATATATTTTTATTCAATCTAGTTTATATTTCCATGACCAATTAAAGTGGTAACAATCACCCTCGCCTTGATAACAATTTGCTAATTTATCAGTTCGACTTCAAATTAGCGAGCAGAAATAAATTAATATTTCTAAATCTATGAAAAATATATTATTATGAATTCATCTACCAAAGTCGTCAGCTAATCAATAATTACCAGATGTACGTTCTTTATTTTACGTTTGAGATTTTTTATGTATGTTATATGTCAGGGATGTGGGTTGGATTGCAACTGCCCGGATTCAAATGTATCAGATATGGATTGTAAATATATTGAATTGCAAGTTGACGGAAATATCCATTTAAAATATTCGCCATGTTTGATACAATTAAAAGCGCCTGTTGAAAATATAGGAATAATTGAAATTGTTATTGTTAAATAAGCGATTTCTGAAAGCAGAAGCTCTAAATTGACACCTTGTTGGATTGTTATAAAATATAAAACAGTGTGAAATATTTGAGATTATTAAATAAATAATGTTAATGTAGGTAATACCAAAAGACTGAGGTAATTTACCGGAAAAAATTGGAAGTGAAATCATAGAAATTCGTAAAGAAACTGGTAAAATATTTTTAATTTTATTATAATGTGAAAGATCTATCAGGACCACATCGATCGAATGGATGGAATAAGTCAGGTCACACACATTGTCAGACCAGTTCGGAGGTAGCAGACAAGTCACTCCCCATTTTATTAATAAATAAATTAGGGTTATATGCAAAACATTTCTTTGTTAGACGTCAGCCATGTCTCGTTGCCGGAGTCCCGGCGTGATGATAGACACCCGTTTTAGTATCCACGTGTAAACACGCAAACATGCAGTGGGACCGCCTGTGGTCACTATAGTGGAAGTCTAATCGCTAGGTGATGGTAGACACCTGCTTGCTATAGCAGATCTCAAAACCGCTTGGGCCCTTAACAGATAACAAAAAAGAGTTGCCACTGGCAAGCATGATGCCAAGGTATAAATTCATCTTAAACACACGACCTGACTTTTTAAATTGAAGTTTCATTAGTTTCAGATTGCCTGAATTTTCATAGATTCTTATCCTGTTTTTCATACTTTAGTCTAATAGCACGTTTCCGGCTCTAAGAACGTTGGGGTGTTATACCACAATTTTATCTTACTGACCTGAATGCTATAACGTGAATTCATATAACAGCGTTTAATTACACTTCTTTTCTAAATTAAATACCAATTCACACCTTTAAGGCCTTTAGTAACTAACAGAATAATGGAGAAGTAAATACTTCTCACCTAATTGCACATTTTTGCTGGATAAACATCTATTAATGTGATAATGTTATGATTTGTTCTTCTCTTTAGGATACTGTAACCAATTCTTGGAATGCTCAAGAAATTTGTTGCAAATGCAACCCGTAAAGGCGAAAATACGGAATGACCCAAACAACACATCTAATTAAGACTCACGTTTTCGCTTTGGTAGGTGGATATATATTATCCATTATTTACAACAGCGATGTAAATAAAATCGTTCGAATAAAAAGGAATTAAAAAAGGTGGGATGAAAAGGTGGAGAATAATATGAGGAATATTTTTGGGGAAAATATTATATGTAGTAGATAACTTAAAAGAAAATGACATTATTAAAAAATAGCTACAGATATTAGTCCGTGAAAATATTATTCGCGTAATGTGACAAGCTTAATCAAATATTTTGTGCACCAGATCAATATAAGTATTCCTATAGAAGTCAGCATTTATAATTCACCTTTTTAAAAATAATAATTAGATAGGGAATTAATCACCGTATTATTTTCATGAAGCAAGATAAGAGAGAGGTAAAACGGTAGAAAATAGTGTATGAATAATGGCAAAATTTCCTATGATTATTCTCTAAGATGTCTCAATTTTTCATTGACATGTCCAACTAGAGTCTAAATTAGAACGGCAACTTATCTAACTACCCTTGTTCCTCATTTTTATGTTCAGGATAAGTCAATTTTGTTATGCTTCGCTACGGTTGTGTTTAGTTCGTTGGTCTTAGTCTTCCCTCTCTTTGGTTGAGGTGGGAATTATGAATATGAAGAGAAAAAAAATAAATTTTAGACGAAACAATTAATTAAGTTTTGAAATTTGGCATCTTTTTTAAGTTTCTCACTTTTGCAATAACTTTATTTATTTTAGAATTAATTCTACTGATTACGTTTAAGTAAATAATTATAAATCCAATGCAAAAACGAAATGATTATGAATGTTACTTATTTATAAGGTGGGTCAAGATCACATCACTGTGTTACATTTATCGCTACTTTTATTCCATTTATAATAAAAAACACAACTTGATAACTGAAATATATAAGATTGACGACATTTTCGCTAAATGCACCAATAATTCTGTTTCGAATGCTTTAATAAGAATTCAAAACAGGCAGATAGTAACTGATATTCCTGCAGTCTTACGAACGGCGATTACTACTGTGATTTTGTAACAGATGATTTGCTTTTAACTTTACAAAAAGAGCTTTCAATATCCTTGATACTTATTCGATATAAATAGCCACACAAATAAATGTCATAATAAAAAGATTTTGTTCACCTAACATGTGCTCTATTTAAATAGTAGCTTTTTGTAAAGATAATGATAATTATATGAGTTGCGAAATTAATTTTTGCAGCAATAATTAATGAACATCAATTTAAATAAAGATTATTCCATTAATATTAATGAGAGATCAAAGTATTTGTACTAATTTTCTCTCCCGAGTCTGTTAATAACGACGATATTTTATAGTCGAAATTATCGCGATATTTATAATTAGTAATGTAGTTCTCACTAACCAGACAATATTGGCTCTTAATTGCTACTTTGAGTTCTTTATGTTCTAGACTTTATTCCACCTCTTAAAATAGTTTATTTGATCCAAAGGCATGATTATAAGAAATAACATTTTATTATTAACAACCTCAATAACGATAAAATCTGATGATTGGTCCTTAATAGCCACATCATATTTAAGTATTAAAATTGGTGTCCTCCCCAAAAACAAAATAAATAAATAACAGGCAAAAATTTGCAAGAGTCCACGACATTTCAATTAAATCAATTTAAATGACGCTAATTTCCTAAATTGAATGGGTACAAATTGAATATGATTCCAATTTAGACCAGTTTATCATCACTTTTGCCCGTGGCAGGGGTGAAATTAAAAACCTTAATAGCGAAGAGATACCTGAAACACCTGGATCCTTCCGAACGACCAAATCATATATGAAATGAAATAGAGTCATCTAGTTCAAATAAAACTTTACATAATTTAGCTTCTGTATGCATCATATTGAGGTAGAGTTGATAAACCTTCAAAATCCCAATAAATTTCAGGATTTTATCCCTAGCTTCTTGACTAGAATATTTTGGTTTAAAATTTAGTTGATTGTAACTTGCGTGTTAATTCACAACTGTGGAGTTCAGAGCCCATTGGCCGGTGAATTAAGAAATTGATTTTGCTCAACCTATATGTACTTCTTTTTATTCTGAAAAACACAGTTCGCAATCGCAATGAAAACAGTGATTTGAACATATTACAACTTTTAATCTGGGAAGTCAAGGGGAGCTTTATTTGTTATTGGATTAGTAAAACAGACGGAGATGAATACAGGTGATTAATATTCCTGTCTTTTTATCCCATTTTAGGATATTGGCATTGTAGCGCATAGGACATAAAAGGTTTCCCATAGTTTAACTTTTCCAACCATTCTTTTGATATTATGCTGAAATTAAGATGGAAAATTAAATTTATTTTCAATGCTCCATTTGATCTAAATAGTGCTTTTGAATTCTTATTAAATATTCAAGTTAAGCAGGTAAGTGAACAAGTTATATTATTACTTTTATCGAATAATTGAAAGATTTCAGTCCGGAAATGTTCAAATACCTTATATTCTCCTTGATTTTAAATGTTTGCAATCATTTACTTTTTGTTCCATTAAGTGTTGATTTGGAAATGTCCCTTGATGAGGATTCTTTATGAGGGGAGTTTCACACCACCATACATCTTCGCAAGTGCTTTTCCCACAAACTATATTTTCATACCTGATGAGAGAAAAATACGTACATATAGAACTACCTAAGTTTATATAAACTACATGTCCTTCCTTTTTTTGAAATATTGGGAATATTTTTTTTGGAAAATTAAAAAATTTTTTATTTCAATAGCGATATCTATTCTCTGAGGTTTGATTCGATGAATTCTATTTAAGATTTCCCATTTTTACACTTTTAGTTTAAGATTTAATTTGCCTTCAATTTTTGAAAAAATCTTAATTTAAAATCCTGTTCTTAAAACTACCATTTACACCTAACGAAACTTAAGCATTATCTTGATCGCATCATTTTTCCTCGTGATTGTAAAGTACCTCCCTCTAAAAATGTAATGAAATTTGAAAGTTCGAAAACATGCTAATTTATCTGTTCACATAAGGAATTAAAAAAAACAGTTATTTGAATGCTAAGATGGTGAAGGAGGGAGAAAGAAGATAGTCAAATCTGCGTTACCATCAAATTCCGGAGCCGTCTGAAAAGGACTTATGAGACAATGGATTGAAAACCCGGTGGTCTGGATTTCAATTTTTCTGTTGACTAAACCCAATCTTTATCGGTTCTGTAGTACTCGAATAAAATACAAAGTCAGTCATCCAAATTACTTCTATTAATTAATATTAAAGTATCTAGATTGAATAATATAATATGATTATATAAAATATTCATTTTTCAAATTTTATTAAAGTAGTCAAATAATTAAATTAATTTTCAAATAAACAAGCCCAATATTTCATTATAATCTATGTAACATTCATCACAGTTTGAGAGTAAAAATGCAAAATTGCTGGAAATATTCCGACAGTTTTTTATTAGTATGCTTCAGCTGTTCTGTTTTCTTCTATCAAGAAAATAGCGCTATTTTACCTGTGTACATTTCTTTTCAAACAAATCCATAATTTAAATGAATAACTGTCTTCCCTAGAATCCTTATTTTGAAAACAAGGAAGAAACCTTCGTGACAATAGGAAAGACTGTCTGAAAAACTTCAGTCAGCCATGAATTAGACATTTCAATCAGCCTACGCGCTGGGTACATATCGATTTTAATATTTAGATCAATTCATAGAATTCCAGTAATTTTGAATAAGTCGATTCAACTATTTTTCAATATACCCTATGGATTTTTGGTGGGACGAGCCGAAGTCTATTTTGGATCACGGCTTAGCCACGCCAAGAGTGCATGATTTCTGTCCGAATTGTTCCATTTGTTATTTCTCAGGGCTGTAATTTAGCTTCCAATAAAACAGAGACTTGGGAAACATTCACACAGAGCGTGTCGCCTCCTCCGACTCCCAATTATAATTTCCCTCCCAACTAATTCTCAACTCCCCCTGCCAACTGCCAGTTCAGGGGATTAAATGCTGGTAGTAGTGTAGAAAGGGGTAGGGAGAGGGTGCCAGTAGTGAGAATCCAACACTTTTATTGTTGTGAGGATTCAGCTCAAGAAAATATTATCTTAATTTGGTAGAATGTGACATCAATTGTTAATGGGGTGAGAAAGTTTCTGAATTTCAACTTATTTGGTTAGCATAAAAGTTGATCAAAATTGCCTTTTTAATTAATGAAGCAAGTAGGAACTGTTTGCCGATATGCATGAAGGATAATGATCGTCTTTTTATTTTCAAAGTAGTATACATTTTATTAGCTAGAAAAGTGGATGAATATTTCTAATTTTCTTAATTTTGAAGAAAGATTGCTGCATTAGATCAGAAGGGATTTTTACCTATTATCTGCCCTGTTCATACCCAAACAATGTAAAGTATTTGTTTAATTTAACTATCTATAACCTACCAAATTGAACATGAATCATCGCAAAGATGAACTATCATCATATTGAAAGCTGGTATTAGGAATGTCATTCGGATATATAATAGTTTAGTGGATTTTGCATTTGTTAATAGATTTTTCTTAAGAACTTGAAGCATTAGTTATAAAAGAAACATATTTTAATAAACTAAAGAACAAAAATTAAACAAAATATAAATATTTTATTGTTCTAGGGTAATAACGACGTTCAAATTAGGTATTTTTGGCCTTATTATCCAACGCACTACTGTAAGGAGAAGAAAACGATCAGCTCTTCTTTATCAACAAAGTACCAAAGGAAATGGAACTAACTTGATATGCAAAGAAGAATGCATCTGTTTAATCGTGCAGTTTGGTTGTAATGCCCTCTTCTTCAGTCTTTCAATGACGGCTTGAGAAACTCGAATAAGGTTAAAATTCATAATTAGGGAAAAAGTTTCTCCTTTATCTTAAATACAGCGTCTTAGTTGTTTCGATCTTGACAACTTTGATTAAAGAGGGGTGAAAAACAGAATAGTTGCTAAGTTAATCAAATGTATAAGATCATTTAGCAGGACAATATCATTTAATTCCTTAAACGGTTTTATCTTTTCAAAATAAATAATGCATTTTAATTTAATTTTATTTCCATTTTCGTGATTAAAAAGATATTTAGGCGTCATGAATGTCAAAATTTGGTAGAAAAATTATGTGGATAGAAAAATCGATTTATTGAATATTTTACGCAAACAATAGATGCTTTGTAAGGATATTAAAATTATACTATTGATCGTTTAGGACGATTTTATTATTTATAAATATAATACACCAAATGATTTGCTTAATGTATTATTTAATTCTATGCTCAATTTTCTAAATTCCGGCTTTATAATACTGATAATATGCCTGTTTGTTTATAAAGAGAGCATTTATTATACAACCACATTTAAAGCTGCACGGATATAATGGGATGAAAAATTAGGGAGAATTCGTCCAAGAAATCCTAAATTTAACTTCGATGCTCATCCCGCCATTTTATTTGGAGTGACTCTCATTACAATTAAAATCCAAGCTGATATCCCATTGCTTTAAGAAATATATTAATAATAGAATATTTGATCTTCAAAATAAATACAACAACTACTCGATTGTTCAGTATATCTGCGGATAGACAGATTCTTTCTAATTTTGTTTTCATCTTAACGTAAACGGAATTAGAATTAATGTTAAAAATATAAAAATAAAATTAAAAACAATACATTCTCTTGGAGGAAACAGGAAATTTCCATCAGGGTAAAATTTTATCAACATTGACCATCATAATAGAATTGACTGATTACTGTAAATAGAGCTATTAGTGGGACAAAAGCGAGATTTTTCCGACATTCATGATTTAAAGTCTATTCAGTTTAAATTCGCATTTGAGTCATGAAAATAAATTGAAAAAAATTTAATTTTTAATGATTAAACGGCGGAATTTGTTGTATTTAGGCAAACAATTTTGTTTATGGCAATGATTTTCAATTCTAAGGTTAAAAAATATTTACTTTTGAAAATTACGGGCGTATATTTCCCAGATCAGGGCAAAATACCGAAGATGGTAAGATTATATAAAGGTAGGAGAATAATATTTGGGATATCAAGTGCATTTGATCAAAGAGTCTTATAGAAATGGATGCATAGCTTTAAACATTCCACATACGGAGTGGGAAAAAAAGTTAATTTTGGAGATTCTAGTCATGAACATATGTACTAACGAATAGATGGAGTTTCGGTTGGCGCTTTTATTTGCTTGGCAGTCTTATGCTATTTACAGAAACAAAGTCAATTCAAATAAAATTAAAAAAAGAATTGAACATTTTTATTTAAAGAACATTCAGTCAGAGGGAAAATAAATGCGCTTTGCTTTGTACAAAACATCTTGGCTAGTATTAAAATGGCAAAGTCAATTACTTGATGAGACTCTGAGTATAGCCAACTGGAATTCCCTCAGGAACCTAGAAGTAGGATTTTGAAAATCAAACTTTAATGTATTAGACTATACACACTAAGCCGAATTTAAATAAACAGATGAATCCATAAATCCACTTTAGGACTTTGTTCTCCCATTTCGCTGTTCGATTTGATACATTTTTATTGAATTGTGATTGCATTTTTGGATATTGATTTTGTATTCATTGATAATAATATTCATTGTAATATTAAAAGCATGTGGTTGTCCTAGTAAAATAAAGCACGATATTATTATCATTGGATGTAGTTATTCGTCAAAGAAGTAATACCCATTGATGAATACCCATTAATTGGAAGAACTAATAGCACTCTTTATTGAATGCCCATTGAGTTCTGCTGAGTTAAAATCTTAACTTCCCAACCCTGATATCATGCAAGATCATTCTACTTTCTCAACCTTTGGAAGAAAAAAATGAATTGAGGTGGTAAGGAAGACCATCTCGATTAAAACCGGCCAATACGTTCTGAACATTGCGCACAAGAATTTACCCAATAATGCAGGTGACGAATCATGAAATTTGAATTCTGGGAACTTAATTGTATATAATAAGTAAATATTTTATGACCCCGATCAGGAAGTCCCATGAAGTAAGAATGATTAATTTACTCAATACATTTTTATCCTTCCTTTAAAAATCTTAATGGACTCTCCACTTGTCCACTTTCAGTTTTATTCCCTTAATTAATGACTCTAAAATTTATTTACCCTGCTTAGTGTTATATTAAAATTGTAACAATTGTTATTAATAATCTTCTTGAATGTATATTCCTCAATGGTAAAAGTTATCATCTTTCGGCTTCGGAATGCCCTTAGGTAAAACTAAAAGTTTGCATTACAATTTCATCTGTAATTGTTGTCAACTATTCTACTTCTCTATCAACTTGGCAAGCTGTAAAATACTTTTTTTAAAAAATTCAATACAAATACAAATACCTACTTAGATAGGATATGAAATGAAATTTCAATCAAATTAGCTTATTTTGACTCATTGAGAAGCTTAAATGATCATACTTTAGTTTGATTCTCTAAGATAGACTCTTGTGAGATCTGCTTTGTTTAAATCATTTAAAGCAGTATTTCAGTAACTTGAAGAAATATATACTGAAATCGTATGGTCAGCTATTTAAATTATTCAACAGATCAACAGTTATGGATAAGAATTCAAGCAAGAATCGAATATCAGATCATGACATTTTGAATTGTGCAACGTGAAAATGCTATGAGCCCGATGTTACAAATTTACCAAAATCCCTTTCGAACCTTTGACTTTGTTCTCTATTCTTCTTTTCTTAACCCTTAACTAGATTATTTATTGCTCCTCAGGTCTAGTGGTCATTAAAGTTTGTAGCTTTCCTGCCTTGCTGGAGGTTATAATTTAAATGCATTTTTAATTTTCTCTTTAAATTAATTACAAAAATCGATTTCAACACACAGGGCGTAAGCAGACTTGTTAGAAAGGCAAGAAAGATGATTTTATGTATTTATTACTTGAAAATACTACAGGAAGTTAATAGGATTATAAATCACTCTCATAAACTATTAATTCAGAAGGACTATTTAGAATCTGTGAATATAATGCAATTAGAAATTAATAAATTTTGCACCAAGGGAATAATTCATTATGCACAACCTTAATTTGACTTTACTGAAATTCTAATATGTTAGCGTTCACTCAAGTATGATAATAGACTGTATGTTGTACAAATTAATGAAAATTTCTATTGTAGATACCAGTTTAGTTGGATATCAGAAACTGAAATTTTTACTCGCTTTCCTACTTAACTTGTCAATTTAAAAGCAAATGAGGAGAATGAGTTTAGGTTTAATAAAATGTGACCTAATCGATATCAAGTGCTTCAAAAGGGAATTTAACTGGTAAAAGTCCCAATATCAGCCCTACAGAACCCAGTTATTTCTTTCTAAAATTGGCTATCCTTATCAGAGCATGATTGTAGCACTCTCCAGTGGAATCATTAAACTAAGATTTCAATGAGTAATGAATGTCTGAGAACTTGGAATAAAGATAAAATTCTCCATCTATCAAAAATGGTAAAGCTACTTATTATTTGGCATTTTCAGCTATATGAGAAAATACCGCTGTTGAGAAAAAACATTAAAAAAATTTATTATGATTAATATATCGTTTCTATATACATTATTTGTCACCTGTATGTTCATCGAAATATTTGCCGAAAGTTTACCGGATTTTTGTGATCGTCTATACCCGATCAGTTGTAGAAACATATACTTTCCACATGGGGATGAAGGAGTTTATTTTTAAACTTCAAAATTCTCTGTAAATAGTGGTCAATTATTCCTCTCTACACCTACGCTTTCCATAGTGTCTATTTTTGGTTTCTTGCTACGCGTTCGAAAGGTGAAATGACAAGCCTCGTCGCATATCAGTGAAGTGATTTATAAATGACTGTTAACAAACCGAGGGGTTATCAAAATAGCACAAGTTTATTTAAGGTTAAATATGTTTTCTGAGTTTAAAGTTTTTTATTAAGAGAAGAAGAAATTAAAAAAATGTTTTCTTATAATAGTTTAAACATCTACTAGCGTGTAGTAAAGAAATTGACCTAGGGACTATCCTTATAAATTTTTTCACTATCGGGTGTAAGTTTTCATTTAATTATTTTAAATTCAAGATTGCTCATTAGAAATAAGAGAAGATTTTTCTATGTATATAATCTTCAAAATAAATCAAAGCTGAAAAAGAATATTAGAATTCAGTAAGGGTAGCTCCAAAGCCTTTTGGAGTCTTCTCTTTCTATCTTTCAATTCGTATATGATCTTCGAATAAATGGACTTATTAATGTGTAGAACCCTGAAGGCATTAGAGTTTATCGATCTAATTTACCTCATTCTCCTTAGGACCCATCCCTTGCTTATTAAAATTTACTGCCATATCTAGCCGCAGTTCCAGCTTACAAGTTAAGACCCTGAATATTGTTTTGCCGCCAGTATATCTCTATTCAACAAGGCTTGAATGGGGGATTACTAAGCAATTTCTCTCTTTCCCAACAGTTTCCTCTTCACTCTAAGCGGTGGCTGGTGCTTTCATCCGAAAAATCATAAATCAAGGGTGCCTAAAAGGTATCACGCTGGTTAATTCTGGCTAACAATGGGAATGTAGAATTTGAACTTCTAATTCGGAAAGCTACTTTCATCATAATCCTGTTGCTACTCTATCCAAGATGTGTGCTGAAAATACTTACCTAAGAAGGCTTGAGAGTTGAATCAATTAACGTTTATTGCCGAACCCATTGGATTTATTCTTCACTATAAGCAGTGAAGAAATCATTGTGATTTATGAAAAAAACTGGTAGCTGATAAAATATGATAATTTTCATTTGTCAAAAGCAGAAACGCTCGGCGCTTCATAGTAGTAAGGATGTTTAATTATATGGATCCTGACCACATGGTCAAGTTAGATGAATTAATTGTGCGGTTGTAAGGTCTCATTTTAGATAGCCGTTATTAAAACGCGCATTATTTATCAATCCATGGTATCACATGGTATAATGTTGGAGTGGGAGGATTTCATCAACCAAAACTCTATTTCATGATGCCAGATTAAAATAGCTAGGTCTGAATTGCCAAATACTTAAGCAATCATCAACTTGATGGCGATGGCTAGCAGATAAATTATATTAGCCAACCACACAGTGTGATCAACTTGTTAATAAGCTCTGAAAATGTTGAATACAAAGCCAGACAGCAACCTAGAAGAAAATCCGAAATATTTCAAACATTTCAAAATTAGAACACTATTCGTTAAATAAAGGACGAAAGCCTTACAGAGCTAAGACTAGAAGAGGAGCAGAACTGATTATACTCCACATCTGCTTGATCAACCTCTTCATTTGTGATGGGCATTTTCGCTGTTCCTTATGTTCACATACATTTTTCGGCTTGCCAAGAATAATAATAAAAGAATCAAATCTCTTAAAAAGAAATAAAAATTACTGTGCTGAAGCTGCATAAAAATAATTTTTACACCCAAATAAGTTTAAAATTTTAACCAGTTCAAATTCTTTTCTCAAGAACTTGAACCTAAATCAAAATAAGTATCATTCGAAAACATTAAAAATATTTAATGAAAAAATGGAAGGCATGGTTTCACAATTTATATGTCATAATGTCCTTAATCTAAAACAAGAGTAGTAAAGAATTCAACACCGTGAAAGCCTGTCTCAATTACTAGCTCATTAAAACAGCCCCGTAAGACTAAATTGCATCTCAATCCACTTCGTAGAGATCATAACGGTGTGGGTAGATACAAATGTTCTCAGAGGGAAAATTTAAACCTCTACGGGAATCTCCGCACAAAATCTGGTTGTTTGAAGGTTACATAATGTTCCCCTAGGGTGATCTATTTTAGAAAAGCAAATCCAGATATTTAGGAAGAGATAATCATAAGCCTATATAAACTCAAAATGTGATCAGAAAATGCCAACATCCCTCCGGTTTCCTAACTAAATACATTGCAGTAATACTTTCTATCGGTTGATAAGTACGATGCATTCTAGTAAAGTATACAAATTAACAATCATTATTAAATTAATAGACAAAGTGATTGTATTAGAAGAGTGTCAATTACGTTATTATGTTCAATTTATTCATTTTTGTAAGATAATGGTTATATATGTAAACCCTTTCGGTGAGTCAGCTCAAAGTTGCTGTTTTCCAATCAACATCTGATATTCTCTTGTATCCTCAAGGTCTAGTCACGTTGACTTTAATTTACTTCAGGACTGGACACTAGAGATCGTCATTCAGCGAACCAGTGCAATCCAACAATATCAGTCTGGGGATCATTTCAACACAAAATTGTCAGCCACTGTATCAGCTTGATTCGAGTAGGAGATCTGCATTCTAGTAATATATTTCTCTCTTGTTTCTTGTAAAACGCATCCCAACGCACTAACGGAAACCTTACCGATGTTATTCAACTACCATTTGCTTAATCGATTCCGGTCCTTTCTCCCTTTTATCCTGAGCAACCTAGACCTCTACAGCAGAGGGGGAAAACGCAAAAAGATCCATTTTCTCATGAAAGTGTGCAAAAAGATCCTACTTTTGCTTTTCTGTATTCTATTTTGATTTTAAGAGATTTCTTTCCATAGATAATAGCAAATTTTGGTTTTAGAGAACTGTTGATTTTACAGAGAAATTTATTAAAAATGAAAAGTAAATTTAACTGATTTTCGGCCGATAAAATAAACTGATAAATATTGTAATATATATAAAACTTTAAAGTGGTTCAAGAGGAAGTTCATGACTAGATTACAACTGATAACAATATGCAAGATTAAATATCATTTTCTTTGAGCCCTGAAGTTCTTCTAATCTGAAATCACATATTAAGCATTTTCACAGGTATTCAAATAGCACGCATATCATAAATAAGACAAAGATTACAAATGGTGATAAAATTAGTAAAAAGAACATTTTTTCGAAATTTGGCGGAGTGTTTATTATGCAAACTAAATCAACTCAACTAGAAATTAAAGCCATTCAACCGAAATCGAAATATTACGAATTCCCTTTTTCTCTCCCATTTATTTTTATTTCCCTTTGGTAAAATTAAGGAGATAATTTGGAATTAAATAGCTAATCAATTACAGAAATTTCATATCAACTTCAACACAGATTTTTTCATGATTTATAAGGACATACGTTTTTATTAAACATTAAAGAATAGATTTAATAAGGTCAAAAATTGTAATTATTTAATTTATTCATTTTTTTTAATTTGAAAACGAAACTTTTTTGCGAAGGAATGTTGTCACCTTCAGTTGAAAGCAATGCCTTTGTATTCCTAGACACTAAACGTCAAGTCTTACAAATACTAACGAATTCATGCTTTTGGTTTCCGGAAGAGATAGTGGTTATTAAACTCTCATAAATCGGATTTTCATCTAAAGTCTGCTATCGAACGGGATATGGGACTTTTATGAAAATAAAATGGATACATATTTTAATGATTTCTAAGGGGTAAACTTAACAAATGTTCGAAATTGGTTACAAAAACTGTGTAAGTCTTTCAGTCCGAGGTGGATATTTAATGAGTGGATATTTCAACTTCAGTGTACCAAATGTACCTGCCGTCTTTCAAAAATCAAGAAATTAAAGCTTGCATCCACTTTTCTTAGTAATGGAGTGACAGTTTTATTACGAGGATTTTAAATGAAGATTAACTGATCATCCACACTAATCGTTTTCAGTCAGGGGTGAGCCTTTCATAAAGACCGGCTCCATGGCACCACGGCCTTATCCATGTCAATTGCTGTAAGCACTTCTCTTAATGGATTTAGGGATTTAGTTAAACATTCTCACGATTCAATAACATTAATAAAGTCAAAAATAAGTGCTCAATGAGAGCGGTATGTGCAAACTGTCTGCAAATAAACGGAAGAGTTAACATTTAAATAAATATTTGTCAACTAAATAAGTATGATAATCTTTTAAGTACTTATATAGTCATTTCTAATACGTATAAATTGATCAAGTTACCGATCGGGACTGTCTCTCAAGAGCAAAATTAGGGTATGAAAATAAAAGGTTCGCTGGAGTTATGTAGAAGATGCAGTCGATGTCAAATATTTAATATTGGAAAATTAAATATAACTCGAAAACCCTAACAAACACCCTTACGAGAATTGATTAAAAATACCGTATCTTTGAAATCGGAGATAACTTAAATTCAGTCTTAAAGATATATAAGATTGTTTCCGAAGCAACTATTTTCACCAAACAAATTTAGCTGGTATCACAAATGTAATCTTTAGCTTACACCTACTTAAATGCTATAGAGTAATAATGATGAAATAAGTGGTAGCAGCCTTCTCATCTTGGGCTATTTCATTCTTGAGCTTTACTACTGATATCAAACAACATTCATCTGTTTTTGAGATAATTTTGATAAGTGTACTATTGAATGCCCACATTTTATTCCTCAATCACAATATTCCTCAATAATATGGACTAGAAAATGCTCTTTGATCCTTAAAGATAAGGGAAAGAGCAGTTTTTACCAAAGATTTGCTAAAAAATGTATATTATAAGTTTTTTGATCTTCAAACCCATACATGTAACTTTTTTGGCCAATTTTGTGTATAATATGTAAATTAATATCTAAAAATGCATATATGACACGGCACAGTATCAAGGTGATTAAACTTACACAAAATGATAATTAACAGCCATCACTGATAGGTCCACCTTCAATCATCTCTGTCCATCCGCTCACCAACTCATGTAAAGCCAGCCAATCAACAAAAAGTTCAGTGGTATAAAAGACTCACTTTTGAGAGAAAAAAAAATTTATAGATCTTTTTTGTTTGCCAGTGTGGCTATTGAGAAACTGCCTTGGCTTTTGCTAATTTCAAAACTAATTTTGCGGTTGAGATGTTTGCCTGTTTTTTGGTCGTCTTTGCCTCTGCTATCCTTTTTTTTGCCTCAGCTGATGCTGCAGTTATGCCCGAGCGACTTTCGGTAGGTCATTTTATTATCGGTGGCTTTTATACAAATTTTATATACTGTTTAAGATACTTTGCTATACACATGTGGTCTTGATAGCCGTTCTGGAGGCTCCGAGAATGAACACATGGAACGAAAAATACAAAACAATTGTGAATAAGTAAACAAACCTAAATTGATCGAAATAAAATTTGCCGTTTGTTCTACTTAAATCGATCCAAATTTATTCATCTTAAAATTAATTAATCGTAAAGTTTTTTAAATTAAAAGGGTAAACCGATGTGGAAAATGTAATTACAAACAGAATTGGTACTCTGACAAAGTTTTACTAAATGGAAATATGCAATTGAGTAATATTAGGGAAATTACTTTTTATTAAAATTAACTCTAGAGACATCGAATAAAGTTTAATAAAATGCAGTAAATGTGTAGCGATTTAAGATGCAATTTTGCAAGGTGGGATTAATTAAACTCATCAGGATATTATCTTTATGAATGCTTCTGATGAGACGAAAATTTCTTCTAAGTCATTAAAATCCTTATGTCAGTAATGAATTTAAGAGATTCAAGATTGTTATTTTATAATTTTCTAATAAGCCCATTTTGGAGAATATTTCTCATTCTAACTTTTCTATAAATAGGACCGTTTGATCTCCAGCCAAAGAGTGGATGTGGCTCTAGAAGTCTGCGAGCATCTCTTGGGTAAACTTATTCGTGCTAAGCAAGTCCCAACCAGAGCATTCCATGTTTGCCTCATGGCATATGTCAAGAAATTGGCTCGCGAAATCGATGGTGTGGAGTTGATTTACCCGAAATCCTTTACATAAAAGGTCATTTCCAATCCTTGTTGATCTGTGTGTTTACTTTAATACAGTCTTCTGACTATCTCTTCTTTACTCCACTGAATGTACAAATAAGTGCTTCAAGCTCCTACTGGACGCCGCTTACACTTCCTACTTTCTCCAATTACTTAAACTGTTATTATTGTCGCTTTCACTGCCACTTGAGTTGCCCTATTAGTCTTTATTCGTATATACAGATGGTACATTTCAAACGGTTTGCGTTGTTTTTAAATATCGTCGTTACGATTTTGATGAATGTGATGACATTTTATATCATGATTAAAAATAATTAGAACAAATATATGAAAGACATCAACCATCACGTTCCAATGCTAAATGTGTATCTTTATAAGTGTATGCATGACAATTTGGACTGTCAAAGAAACTTTGAAAATCAGAATACAAAAACCCAAGTTTATGGTAAGAGTTTTAAAGTCATCGGTTTATAAAATCCAGAGGAGTTAAGCAAATTTAGACTGTAAAAAATATAAAGACATTTTGATTTAATTCAACTCATTTATTATTTAAGAAACATGTTTACATCTGTTAATAGTAATGAACATCTCATTTTTCAAACTTCCTACAATAGTGCTAAGAGATGAATGTTCAAGGTTAGTAAGGGAATGCTCTTGAAGCATGGAATGTTTACTGTAACACCATCGTGAAGATCACCAACGACTTCCAGTGCCTGCGTTTTAAATTGCACGATTGACTGATTGAAAGGTATTACATTTCAGAATGTTATTTTCGACAGTGACATCAAATCTAATGTTAGACACTTCAAAGACGTTCCGAAAAACCAGCAGTATATAATCTCCCTAGATGGGAAGATCTCCCTACCCATTCTTTAAATTATTTCCCCCAATTTGTAGCTCGGCATTTTCTTGCCCAAGCAGTATAATATATACTACCTCAAATTATAAACAAATATACTATTTTAAAATAAAAATTATAAATTGGAAGCTATTTTGTTTTAAAATCAATTGCGATTCAGTTTATGGTTTGGCACTCAGGCATTTCATGACTCAGTTTTTAATAACAAACCTTCAACCTAACTTTAATGAAATTGAAAATTAAATGTACGCACTAGTCATTTTAGAAATAATGACAAGCCCTTTATCATTAAACTGAATTGATTGAAAATTAGTTTAATAAAGAAATGTAATAAATTAGTTTACATTGATAACATATAACAACTGAGATACGTTTAAAACATTAGATTCCCTCCCCACGTATAAGGTGATAAACACAATTTAATTTAATTTTTTCATCATATAAAAATCCAGTGTGGTGTAATTTTTAATGACAAATAAATTATTTTGTTGTATTTTTTGAATTAACAACGGTTACAAAATGAGCGGTTTATAATTAGTATACTAAAATAACTTGGAAAAGTTAATCAAATTGAAATATGCGAATTATTATGGATCATTTACATAAAAAATGTGACAGAAAAATGATTTTTAATTTAAGAAACGCTTTTATTGGTTCTGGAATTCCCCGTACATAGTCTTTAATGGTCAGGCAATTGACTTTTTTTGACATCGTATTCTTTAAGTGAGTGGTCATGCGTTTCACCGTTGTAATGTCGAATTTTAAGTTAAGACGCAACAGTAAACAGGCTCCTTTTTGTACCGTTGAGTACTTTTATTATCAGAATGTATTCATTCACCTACTTTTATATGATCACTTTTGGGCACAAAACGAGAAAAAAGTGGTAACAGAAAGAAAATGAGTAAATAGAACTTCTGAAGTAAATGATTTATTATCAAAATTTTAAACAATATAAGCTGTTGGAAGGGGACGGTAAAATTTAATAAAAAATAAGGAGAGGGAAATGTAAAGAAAGTGTTGGATTTGATTTTTTGAATGTGGATTATTCACATCGTGGTTAATTCATTAATTCACGTTCCGAAAATCAAATTTCATTTTTTATCCCTTGGATTACCAATCGAATTCATATCCAAGAACTAAAATACTAATTGGTCGGTTATGTATGCTGGTCAGTCCAGCCATTCTAATTCTCTTCTTTTAAAAAGCCGAAAATGTAGCAATTTACATGATCTCAAAATAGCGGAGATCACAAACAATGCTCATGCAAGGTTAACACAAATAATTTTAATTAAAATCGAATCTGTGCACATTAAAACAAAGGGGTATAAAGAAGAGCGATTTATAAATTGCCATGTTGGAAAAAACGTCGTAATTTTTAAAACCACAAAAACATAATATCGGTTTAAATTATTAAAAAAATCCTTTCTGACTGGGTAAAGACGGAACAGTACTTTATCATTATTAAATTGTTAGAACAACTTAAAATTTTATGCTCTTATATTTAACTAACCATGCCTTATTTTAGGGAAAATTAATTGCATAAATTAAATTGAGCGCATTAAAAATTTAAACCCTGTACTTAATAACTATAAATATCACGATTCAGACATGCTAGTCCGGTTAAAAACAAACAAATGTGATCATTTGAAAAGAAAAGCAGAATAATAAATCAAAAAGTCATGGAATAAAGGATATATCAAAGCTTTGTTTTCTAATCGTCTGAAGAGGATTAAAGAAAAGGAATAAGTGTATCAAAAAATATCGCAATATAATGTGTTCAACGGTTTGTCATGCTTAAAAACCACAAAAATAATGTTTAAATTTAATTAAATTTACTTTAATGGTGCATTTTCATGAAATAATTTTGTCTTATATATAAAGCTCAATGCAAGTTTCTTGGCACTTGGCTGATAAAATTCAAATGTAGTGAAATGGTAATTTATCAAACCATCCACTCCTTAAGATCTGAGTATTATTGACCCCGGGAACCACAGGGTCAGATAAGTTTAGGATATTATAAAATGAATAGACACACTAAGAAAGTCTACAACTCAGGGCATCTCCAATTCAATCAAAATTAAATTCCTGATAATGAATTGCAGTTAATAAGAGCACTCTCCAATTATTTGCGTCATTTCTAACTGAATAAATTTTTTAACCTTTAGGTATTAATTTTTATCAAATTGCTGAATATTATTATGTGTTTAAAGTTTCCCAGCTTTTCTACCTAAAACTTTATTTTGGTAAGTATTATAATTTCAAATCAAATAGGTTACTGAATCTGCTGGTCAGTTTTATTTCTAAGCTCTAGTATGAAATTATAAGGGGTGTAAAAATATATCCGAGTCATATTTATGGAATACTTTTGATAAAAAATTTTTTTTTGAATTTAATCTTCCAGAAGATTTACTTTTGAGAAAACTCCTTTATTTAACACAATTGAAATTTTTAACACCCTTCCTTACACCCATCTAAATAATGAGTGGCTTGCAAATAAAACCATTTTTATAATTTTCTCGCCTTCTTAATAATCGGTTCCTGTGGTCAGCCAATCAGCATTAAGATCAGGGATATATAAATTTCAGTTTGAACTATTATTAAGTAAATTTGACCGGAGTTTGGGTTGTTTTCTAAGCACATATTGGCCTCAGTCATAATGTTGTCCACTCATTGTTTCATTGCTTTCACCTGTCTAATAATTATGGTTACTGGCAGTACCACTACCAGAAAAATACCGGTGAGTGTTTTGATTCTAATTTTGACTCTAAGAGGAAAAACTATTAAATATGTTCATTTCCATTGGTGGAGATAGATATAAATTAACAAGTTTTTAGTTAATGATAACTGACATAACATTCGAATAAAAATTTTCTGCATAATATAAAGATTTGGAGTGAAAAGAACTTATAATATTCTCTAAATGTACTATGTTTATGTAATGCGTTCTTTTAGAACAATCATTTCATTTCCTATGAGATCTTCACTAAATTTAGTTCTAGCCTTAGAAGTATTAAGTGATTTGACCAATACCATAAATACGTGATAAATATTTTGATTTTAGGTTCATTTGGTTTCAAGTGACAGAGTGGATGAATGCTTTGATATTTGCTTGGAACGTCTTGATGCTGGGACCATAGCTCGTAAGGACGTGGAACAATGTTTAATGGATGAGCTTAAAAAAATGGCATGGGAAAGAAATCGGGAAGAATTGATTTTCCCCACATCTTTCGACAATTAGACCACCTCGATTGATTTCTGAAAATAAAATATCCTTTTCTTCTTCTTGTCAAATTAATTTCTTTTTCCTTGTCTGCTCTTTTCTCCCTCTCCTAATTTTTCACCGATTTCTAGAAGATTTGTTCTTTCGATATGTTCTCAGATGTTTAGTAATAAAATCCCTTTCTGTGGATGATTCTGTCTTTCATTAAAAAAAACATAAAGTAAACATTGAATTTTTTTAAATTGAAAAAGAGGTATAATAATAACCCTTTAAACGCTGCCAACATGTTCCCTTTGAGGGTGATGTTTTCTGTAAACAAACAATTAACTTTTTCCCAAACCTGACACAAACTTATTTGGGAACAAAAAGGTAGACAAAAATAGTAAAGACTTAAATTGAATTTAAATATTTTCAAATTATCCAATTTATAACATCTTTTTTCCCGAATTATAGAATAGCAGACCTTTTTACATGTACTCATCATAAAATAAAGTTTTACTTCAAAATTTGTGTTTAATATTTTTCCAAAGTAAAACATGAATTAACATGTTGGTCCAATGGGTGGAGAGCAAATAGACACATGATTTTTATTCAACAACTTTAATGGGAAAAACCAATTAAAAGTACAAGAAGGGAAATTTTGTGGCTGGTGTTTACCAGAAGCAAGGCGGCGTCATTTAGAGGTTCAGATCCCAAATAAATATGTTCAGTTTTTACATTTGTAATTTCATTTGTTCTGCCGTATTTAATGGGGGATGAAACAAATTTTTGCTAAAATATAAGGTTTCATTTTATTGATTTAAAATCATATATATATATATATATCACATTTAATTGAAATAATGGGCAGAAAATTCTTAAATTGTTTTGCAATGACTGTATTTAAGAGGCTATCTTTTGCTGCCACCATTGTATAACACTGAAATCCATTCAGAAAAGCGTTCTCCAACATTAATTTTGGATAAGTGATTGAAATCATTGTGTCTACTTAGGAAATATTGAAACTGTGTTTATTTGTCGCACTTCAGTTCGGTTGAGGAGCATTTCACTCAACGATTGTGCACCTATGGGCATCAAACATGTGTAGGTCAAATGAGCAGTACACAAATGAATTTGAGATTGGTATGTAATACTCAAGAAGATTTTGGAACGGTATATAAATATGTAAACAAACATGAATTGATACTAAAAACAAGTCCACAAAACCTCACCTAATCTCACCTAATTTTATCTTATTTTAGAAGAACTGAACATATTGTAATGTTCTATTAAGTAAGATTTTAAATTATCTTGATGACAAAAGACTGCTGATTCATTTTTATTTAGCAATTGAGGAGATATAATTTACAATTTAATAATTTTTTGCAGAAACACGTTTGTAAAATTGAATTAACAAGGCAAGTATTTTGCAATAATAATATTTTGATTAGCGCCATTTAATGCATTTATTAAATAATAATTACAATTTTTGTTGATTTCATTTTATTTTAAAATAAATATTTAGTTATTTCTAACCTTTTATAAAATCCAAATTTGTGGATTGAGCTTCTTTGAGAAAAATTTGCACAAATCTTCGGTTTTTAATCCTTAAAAAACTGTTTCAATATGGATGACTCTTTACACATCTAAAATATAGCATTTAATGCTGCAGGTATATAATTTTGAGTTTTGTCGCATACCCCATTAGAAAATATTTAATTCCTCCGGAAATCCAAATAATAAGATTAGTGTAATTATTATTCATTGAAAGTTAGGTAATTTATTCATCATTCTTGATGAAGTATATTGTTTTTAGCAATTTGTACTTATATTTGATTATAATAAAGAAATAAATAAAATTTATATCTGCCAAATATATACAATACTTTGAACTGATTCTGACAAATTTTTGAGACGAAATTGCTTCGTCGTAGTGCAAATCATTTAAGAAGTCGAAAAGATTAAATTACGCTTTTATTCGTATAAGTTGAAGAGATACAGCAGATCACACAGACGTAATCGAGTGGAATAGAATTAAAACTTCACACTTTCAATAAAGTAATTTGAATAATTCAGTAGGTGGCTACAAACCAGCCTAGAATTTTCAATTAAAGGTCTTAGGATAAATAAGTTCAACATCATCCAGCTGGCTGGCTAGTTCCTTAACGTATTCAAGAACACAGGCTTGAAATGAGTTGAGCGAAATCTGATTAGTTCGTATATGAACACCAAGGAGCTGATTGCAATAGTTCATAGCCTCATCAACCCGGTGGCTTGAAGTTAGTCGATCCTATTCCAGAGGAATTAAGTAAAAATGAAAATGATTTAAAGTTGAACTACAATACAATGAAAAAAATAAATATTAAATATAAATGTTGCAATAAATTTATTAAATATATTTTGACCCTTAATTCATCATTTACATTTTAATTTGAAAGTACAATTTTTAAGCTTTTATTTATTTTAATATTTTAACTTAATTATCTAAAATTTCAAAAAATTTAAATAATAATAATAATATTTAAAGAAAAATTTGTCAAAAAATATTTAGTCAAAAACTCAATGAATATAAGATAATAAATTTTGCCCTTTCTAAAGGAGAAGTCAAAATATATTTATACGAATTATTTTAAAGCATTTTATTCAAATATTTTTGCGACATTACAAGTGGCTGAATTTGTAGAATGAATGAAAAATTTGCTCCAAACTTTGAATCTGCATAAATACATTCGATAAATGAGTTCGAAAAAAATTTCACCATAATATTTTGTAAATTTGTGCCTCAATTTGTTGTCAGGTCTTAAACTAAATGTGCTCAGGACTTTGTTTCATGTTTATGGAATAATGACAACCTTTTTATGCATTAAATAAACAAAATTCGAATTGAGCTATAAAGGCAACATTTAGCAAGTCAACATACCGTTAATCTTTCATGCACAACTGTAGCATGAACTGACGTAGCAATAAGAAGGGAAGAAATTATTAAAGCCACGGAATAAAGAATCATCGTCAAATAATTAAAATAAACACAGCTAATAAGTCTACTGCAGAATTATATGCGTCTTCTTATAATTACCCTTCTTATATACTCTCCGTCCCAACCTTAATTGGCAGGTTATAATTATTACTATGCGTATAGTCAGGGATAATTAGGGTCCAATTAATCAAAGGAATAGGCACTTTTGAAAATCAAAGGGAGTTTAATCTTGTTTATCTCCAAATTAATGTAAGGCAGTGGTAAAACCGTAAGTATTAATTTTAATTTCGTCTAAATAAATTGAAAATTCAATCGGCTTTATGAGTTTGAATTTACTTCAGTTTTTGAAATTTGCACAAAACTTAGTTTTCCAGATTCACAGATCCGCTATGGAAGTCTTAGATTTGACACAATTTTTGCTTAGAAGTCATAAAAATTAAGTATCAATTAAATAAACGTATTTTAAATGTTCACCATTATAACTGTCTGTTAGAGCCAATGATTAAAATCATAGTCCACGCAATTTAAATTTTCCCTGTTTCATGGTCAAAAAGCAATACATATGCATATATATTCATATATTATAAATTAAATAGTATACAATATACAATCAGACAGGCGGATGCTAAGCTACAGCAAAAAATAGTTTGAATAAGGAGTTGGAGGATCCGGTTCATGGAGTTAGGAATAATTGCATAACAGAAATCCAAACCAACGCATTTTTAAGTGATCTTTCAAAGAGCCTCATAGAGAATTTAATATCAACCTTGAGAATAACATTCTGTTATTTTGAGTTTTCAGTACCCAGGTATTTGATAAGTTTTGCGATTTACAGACCGGTATTCTAACCAGAAGAATGTAAAACAAGTTCTTATAATAACTAAAATCAGTTACGGTTAAAATCAAACTATATATAGTATAAACTAATTCAAAATCATTTGGGGAATAAGGATCATTTTCAGTAATAAAGGGAAGAAAAAGTTAAAATAAAATTATAATTTCGTCAATGGAATTATTACTAAGTACTCATATTTATAATTTTACATTGTCAATTCCCTTATTAAACAATTCCTTCTTTGTAGAAAATCTTCTTCGGGTTTGTTTGAAATCCTTCTGTTTGTTATCTATTTCACCTTGGTGACTAGTTCCTTTATCAGAGACGTATTTGAGTGATTGATGAAGCTTTTTATCGGAAACTTCCATAAAGTCTTGGATGAACAGCCGTCCAGGAGTTCTTGCGCATAATTCTTAGCTTTCTTAATATGGCTTTCTCCCCTTTTTCACAAAACCTGCCCTTTTTCTATCTCTTAATTTTGGACGTTCACTTTGGATGTCTGAAATATAATAATGCATTTGTCCTTGGTTTTAAAGAAAAATCTCCATTCACACTCTTCCGGACAACATTTACTTTCGACACTGGTTTCAATTAAATGACTATCGGAGGAACTAGTTAAGGGTGCTGTTTTGTTTTTTTCCTTTTTTCTGCTTACTTCCATAAAATATTGGTGGAAGTCTTTTAAAGATCACTATTCTGCTTCATATTTTTCTTCGAACTTTCTGGATGAAATTCTTGTTTCTAAAATTTGATTTAGTTCGGCACATCGTTTCTTTGTGTCCTCTTTTTTGCATAAATTGCAAATATAAAACTTTTATCGACAAAATCGGGCGAAATGCAAACGATTTGGGTGAGAAAATTTCCAATTTTTTCGGCCTTTATTTTCTTAAATTTAGAAAACTGTACCTGTCTCTGTTGTTTTTTCAAAATTAATCGCGACTTTTCCGCTGTTTCTTCAGAAATACTTCATTCTTATTCAGGATAATTTCAACTTCATCAATATTTAATGGTATTTCATAAATATTCAAGTTTTTTGGTTATTTTTAATATTTTATCGTCAACTTTTACGACCCACAAGTTAATATCCCAATCAAAAGAGTAAAGCGTAAGTTCCTGTTTTGGCGAAAGCTTATTACAGTTCACCTAGAACAATGTACATTATAACAGGATTCATAATAGCTCATATTGAAGAATAATGATAATTTTCAATAACTGTGAAAAGAAAACATAAAATAAAATATTAATTTCATCATGAGAAAAATATTCAATTTTTTTATAAATATATTTTTACCTTGAGAGTAGACAAAACCGACCGTATAAAGAGAGACTGGAAGCCAAAAGCAATTAGAATCAGTTGATAGCTCAAAAAATTGTTTTCCTAACCGCGACCAGCTGCTTACACCTTAGTACTTCAACATTTCCCCTCGAATTCTTTAAAGGTAGAAATTTACACTATCAGGGGGAAGAATTAATGCTGTTGGCTATTTTAGCTCTGACGGTCCGATCAATTTGATGACCTCTTTTGCGTTTAGTTCACTATTCTTAGCCAATAAATTTTAAGCTTTCTTTTTTGTTTTTCTTAGAATCTGATGAATTGAAATTGAATTTCGCTAACTAAAAACCTTACTTTTTCTTTTGCGGAAAGAAAGAGAATGCAAAATTCACACCCTCCCTGTCTTTTGTTCGAACGCTCATGGATCTATGGTTTCTACCTATTCTTAATTTAGTCCATGGAACGCTCATGGAATCATTTGAGAACTTAAGTGTAGGAAGATTCCGTCTATGTCTGAATCCTGAATCCAGAAACATGTGATGTGCTTGTTGAGTCGAAATTCTTTGCATGTTATTTTTAGTCAGTAAGAAATATGTTCACTTGGAATTTAAATTGAATTTGTGTTAAAAATTTAAAACATTAAAACCAAGCTTTTTTTAAAAAAACTGATTGAAGCCTTTTATAGTAAAAAGTGAAACTTTTTGATTTTCTCCATTATTTACGTTATTTATTATATAATTATAATTCAAAGCGAATCAAACGCATTTCACATATTTTCGTTATTGGGAGAATGCCATTGCATCCAGTAGATGATAAAAGGAAGGGAATCTAAAATATGTTGGTACTAAAATTAGATTATAAAGAATTTGATTTCATTTTGAATTTCTGGGTCTGAATTACAAAATATTTACTTAACGGAGAGTGCAAGTGAGAAAATTCAACTTCCTGGCTTTCCGTTCGAATAGATGAAAATCTCTTGTCCAAAATATTCAATTTTCATTCGTTTTATAAAATTGAGACAGCAAACACTTTTAAAGTAGCATTCTTTACCCAGATGAATATGTAAAGATGGTATATATAATAAATTTTGCTCTTTTAACTGTTTCAAAACTCGAACTTTGCGCAAATTCTTAATATCATTCAAAAATTTAAAATCATTAAATTATAAATATGTCCAATTTATGTCTGTTTGGATGGCAATCATTTCTGTTCCCACTTACATTGCTCCACCGAGTTATGTGTTCAATGGAATTTAATTATTAGATGATCTTTCCTAATGTAATATATTTCGACATCTTTCTATAGCTGTCATTTAAACGTCGTTGGTCAAACAACTTGTTCTAATTTCAGCGGCAGGTCATCATAAAAGTCTATCTTCTGAAATATATAGCATTAATAATTTGTGTTTATGTTTAATTTTTTCCCCGTATACATCACGGGTCATTTAAAACGTTCCAGTTAACTTACTCTAACATAAACGCAACTTCTGTTTAATATTTGATATCACATTTAAAAATTTTATTTGCAAAGTGGTTTCCGCTCTGTTAAATCTATGTTAATATTAATATATCATAGCAACTAGAAGAATAACGGTACTGAATTTGTATAAACGGACCTCCGTTTTAATTAAAGAATCAATAAAACTCTGGATATTGGAGTCATGATTACATTTAAAAAGACCAAAATTTAAAATACAATAAAACGCTCAAACGAGATATTCTAAATCTTTAATTAATCATTTGTCCATACAATTTAACTGCGTCACTGATCAGCCTAAATTGTTTCATTCTCTTTAAAATAGCAGAAATAGTGTAATTGACCTTTGATCTAATCTCGGTTCAAAGGTCAATTTAAAAAACGGTTTTTCGATTAAAATTTTAAGGGATATCCTAATCGTTACACTTTTATTAAAAATATTTATTATCATCACGTGTTGCGTCGATAATTAATATAAATTAAAGATTATTACTTCATTATCAGTAAGTAAATATATGTTTATATTATTATCTTATTGTGCTTAATGTATTCTCTTAATTGTTTTATTAGTCCCCTCTGATCAATCATTATTTGAAATCATTTGTTAGCCATGTGAAAATATTATTTGAGTGCTTTCTGGCTTTTTATAATTATTACTCCGTTCTGGTATGCATATTAACTAAATTTTAGAATATTTATCTAACATAGATACGCTTTTGATAATTTCAGAATGTAATACATTTTGCCTTATTTTAAATCTGAAAGCATTAATTAATCCGCCATATTAAAAGAGATCTAATTTACTTTATAAAATTCAGAGGGTTCAAAGATTAATTTTCCTGATTTCATTCCTGGGATTCTGGTTGATTCATATTCAAGGTATTCAGAGCTGGCTGACCAATTAATTAAACAAAATACTTGATCATGTCACTTGAATACATTTATATCATCTGACAGCCACCAGCAAGTTGTCGAGATCAGAGAAGACATCTTAAGGGTGGGAGATCTTATAGTGATTATGTTAAATACACCTTTCCGAAATAGAAATGTCTACTTATATACTCTAAATCAATTCTTTTGCGTTTTAATTTACTTTTCCTATCTGTTTCCGACAGTGAGTCAGTCCGACCTTAGTCCTCTGTACAACACCAAAGCCTCTTTGTGTCACTCATGACTTGTCAGCAGGCAACCAAAACTATATCAGATGCAGAAAATTCGATTTTGTCCACTCTCTGAATCCGTTCGACTCGGCTGATCGGACTTTTGCCGTTGTCAAACCCAATTAGTTCATCTGCAATCTCAATGGGTAAATATCCTTTCTGCAGACCTACACTTAACTTCACTATATCTCATTTACAATCCTCTGAGCTATCTTTTTCACCATGAAGTTGTTCGACAAGCTATCTCTATTGACATAACAAACACATAGATAAATTGCTATTACGTATTCTTCTTCTGAAGTCATGGAGAACCCTAATTATTGTCATTCAGTTACGTAATTGTAACGTTTAATATTTATTTATTGAATAAATTACTATGACCCTTTCTTTTGTAAACAAAGAGAGAAAACAAGAACAATGCAATTAGTGCTAATAGTACATTTTTCATGACTTAAGTATAGATTTATGCAATAGAATAAGCGTAAATTAAGATTCTAAATATGCACATTTTCACATGACTGTAAATTTACTTCTAGAATTTACCATAACTTCAAAAAGTGTGAGAAATAAAAGGTGTATATAAATGAGAGTCTTTGACCAGAATCGAATGGACACGAGTGTCAAGGTTTAAGGTCTGAATAAATAAATAATGGCACATCAAAAAATTGAGATAATAGAGTGAATGAAAAGGTAATCCAATAATATGAATAAAAATCATATGTCATGGGTTTTATTTTCTTTATAATATACAGAAATTAGGCAGAATAATAGAATCTTGGAGGGGGTTTTCGATTAGTGGATGGAGTTAATTTTACTAAGTACAAAATTTTGACGAGCTGACGGAGTGCTTGAGTTAAGAAAATGACCCGTTTTTATTTTCTTCCCGCTTAAAAGCCATTTAAAGGTGAAAGTGTCTCTTTATAAAGTTGAACTGCCCGCTGAGGTTTAACCATATGATGTATACTACAGAACGTAATAACTTAGTATTATCGTTCCTGGTTAATAAACTAGTAATTGGTTTTATGAATAATTATTATAAAGTTATGTTATTAATAAACGAAATTTCAAACTTCGGAGGGTTTGTTTAAAGATACAAGACAGAGATTTCCAAATTTGTAAGCACAGTGTTTTAAATAGACTATTTGACCTTCTTTATGGAATCCTTATTAATTTCATATTTAATTCTACATTTTTATTCCAGAAGTAGGTGACTTGTGGCAATTATGAAAAAAACTGTTTGACTTTAAAGAGGGAAGCTTTGAAAGGTTAAAAATGTAAATTGATCACTAAACTGAAATGACAAATGCAATTTATTATGAATTCACTGATAAAAACAATTCTAGGCTTGATAGATTTTAAAATACCGTAACGAAACTGGAGATCTCTCTAATGGGAAAGCACTAGTACCACTTCACTGCTGATAACAATGGACTCATTTGTTAAATTCAGATCAAATTTACACATTCAGGGTAAACAAACCTTAAAAGAGGGAAAATATTTATTTTGGAAAAAGAATTATTTTCCATTATTATTTAAGGAGACCAAAATGAAATTTGTTAAATTTAAATTTTCATGCTTGCTAAGTTGAAATATTTAAACAAATTGGTTACCACTCTGATAAAGTAGATAAAACTTATCAAAGTTGACAAAAATATTTGTTATGATTAAAAAATACATATTTTAAGTTCTCAAAGGCAGTCTTATTGCCTATATTAATAAGAACGGTTACATTATTGAAAACTAGTGAAACGCTTAAAATATGTTTTCCTTATAATCAAATTATTAACAGAGTAATAATAGTTAACACGATCCCAACAAAAGCAGGCTGACTTGATTAAACTATATTGAAGATCCTTTCCATTACAATCACTACGCATGGAACGGTAAAAACCAAACTTCATTTGCTTCTCACAATTAAAAAGTGCATTTTTATTACTGTGGATTTTAATAATCTATTCAAAATGGCTGAAAATATATTTACGTGCTATTTGAGTGCCAAAACTTGTTGAAATGTACGCCAGTTATTAGACCAACTGTAAAATATACCGGTTATGCGGGAAAATTAAACAGATTACTTGATTTTAACTCATTCAAAATGCCATTGATTTACTAGGATAAAAATCTCCACTTAATGTGAATTTGAGTAAAAAGATTGGGGTGCAATGCTTCTAATTTTACATGAATGCTCACGGAAGGAGGGGTAATGCTCCAACAGCTCACTATTCTTCGGGCGTAAGTATCAATGACTACCTCCAATGTCCAATTTTGTGAAGTTTTACATACCAGAAAACGCAGATAGTCGAAATGCTACATATCAGACAAGGTTTCAATGTGGGTTTCTTCAAAATAAATTTTAAAAAGTAGTAGAATGGGATTTTCACACCGATAGAAAAAATCTAATTATCCCAAACCTCGTGGAACAAATTTTGTTACCACTTTCAAACACTATTTTCGCATAGATACAGTTACGCATCACCCTTCCCTAAAAAGCTTATTTTACATTCATTATATTACTATAAACAGCTTTTTTTAAAAATATATACACTCCTTTTAAAATCTGCTGCATCATTTTATTCCTTTGTGATTTATAATTTGGTTTCATTTGTCTGTCACTGTTGAATGTGTTTATATTATCTGCTGATTTATCATCCCCTGATTGTTACATCACCTGTAACAATTAATTTTATAACCGAAATTACTAAGCACCTGTGGGGAATTTATATCTAATAAGGCAGCCATCGTGATATCACTAGATCAACTAACCTAGAAACGGATCGGTAATTTCAGACGTTTTCAGTTATTTAAAATATAACAGGCTTTGCTATCTTATTAAAGAATATAAAAAGTACGTAAGGCATTTGAAGACACCCTACGCACTTTGTGAAAAACTGAAATTAAAACTGTTAATGGTTGACATTTCCACTTTCTTCTGAAAAAATAAATAAACAAAATACTAACCCAGATCTTATTTCATTAATTATAGTAGTATATGTCATGGAATTTTCTGATATCAATCACTGTGGATTAATTTAATTAAAAAAAAGTGGCCTCGGATACCTTGCGCACTATGTATAATAAATAAACAAAAGATAATTTTTTAATTTAAAAAACAGAAGAGCAATAGTTGAAACAAATTATTTTGATACATCGCTCATTATATCACCCTTCTTTTTCATAATTTGATTCTTAAAAGTTAAATATTATAATTAATGATCACTTTCACATTCACATCATGCTATACGTCAGATTATTAATGGATGGTGGAAACATGTCTTACTTTTGTATTAAAATCTTAAAAGTGGACGGAACTAATGTTAAAATACATATTTATCAATACAACTCATAGAAACACCCATTTTAAATTCTGTCCCATTTATTGATTTATTACCATTTCAATAGCAAAATTTGCTATCTAATGTCACTTAATTATTTTCTCTTTTCCTAACAATTAACTCGCTTCCTGCGTGTTACAGATGCATATTCCGGTAAATCTTTTGTTTTCTCTCCCTGCTCAAACTTAAGTCTACCAACTAGGTTGGGGGAGTATGTGATAGAGTTAAAACTTCTCTGTAACGAATCCCATCTCTCATTATAATACCAAGACAACTGCGCATTTCTGAATTTGATATTTTCTGTCATCCAGTCTTTTAAATATTTAATTGTTTTAGGCTCCGTTAAATCCTTTTCAGGCTAATTTCGCTGCATTAATTCAATCGAAGTTTAAAAAAACCAATGCCGTATCACAACCCACATTCATTTATCTCGTTCTAATTTTAGCTCCTCAAATTTTAGCTTAGCAGTCGAGGATATTAAAATTTGGGCCACTTCTATGTACAAGAAAAAATTTTCAATTAATCCAATATAATATCACCTGCCTTAAGACGATAAAATGATTTCATGCTTCTTGGTTTATAAGATCGTGCACTCGGATGCAAATAATAAAGTTAGCCTTATACAACTTGTATACAAGTTGATAAAGTAGTGAGTACGGAACAATGACCAAACCACATACTTTTGCCTCTAATGTCGGCTAGAAGGAATTCCGAGTATAAGCAACAAAATTGAAGCAAAAAATTTTATCCAGAGGATTAATGTTTCGGATCAAGGTCAATATACCCCCCGTAATATGCATCAAGGTCAATATACCCCCCG